>CM041554.1:29010197-29285000 GCA_023238725.1 Scortum barcoo
AAGCTGTGTGACTGTGTGCCTGTAGATCCATGACAGATAAGAGTGTACAGTGATGAAAATGTGCCCAGCTAGGGTGAGCCTTTTCTGGGGTGAAGCTGTGTGACTGTGTGCCTGTAGATCCATGACAGATAAGAGTGTACAGTGATGAAAATGTGCCCAGCTAGAGTGAGCCTTTTCTGGGGTGAAGCTGTGTGACTGTGTGCCTGTAAGATCCATGACAGATAAGTGTGCACAGTGATGAAAATGTGCCCAGCTACAGTGAGCCTTTTCTGGGAGAAGCTGTGTGACTGTGTGCTGGAGATCCATGACAGATAAGGGGTGAGTGATGAAAATGTGCCCAGCTAGAGTGGAGTGTAGCAGGGAGAGAGGGAGAGAGGTGGGTGCTTAGTGGTGTGGGTGCACATGTTCGGCCGGTCCATGGGTCACTGGGAGTCTGGAGCTCCATGAGTTAGTGGTACACATAGGCCCAGCTTCACAGTGAGTGTAGCCCAGGGAGAGAGAGGGAGAGGTGGGTGCTTAAGTGTGTGGGTACACATGTTAGGCTGCTGCCAAGGTGACTGGGAGTGTGGAGCTCCATGAGTTAGGAGGCCAGCCAGCGCTACACATATGCCCAGCTACAGTGCGCCTTTCCTGGGTAGTTAAATATGATTGTGTAGGGTGTTCTGGAGCTTTTTTTTTTTTTTTTTTTTTTCGAAACCAGTCTCCCCCGGAAGAGTGAGAGTTTATGGGCAGAGGCTCTCCATCTAGCGCTGTGTTTTTTGTAGCTGCAGCTCCATGAAGGGAGGCTGTCCAGGGCTCCATTTAGATGTTTTCATCATTGCACTGATGTTACTGATGTTTACTGATGTCCTAGCCATGCACTTTATGGTCTTTTTTTTTTTTTTCCCCATTCCACTCATTTACTATACTGTTAATTCATATCTGCTACATATCCATATTCACCTGTGCAATAACACCTCACCACAGTGCACATCTAACTGGGTGAGGCTGTGTATATAAATACTGTTTCTTTCTTTTTCTGTTATTATTATTACTATTGTTCACTATTTATTGTAAATACTGTTTTTGTGTCTTTGTGTGTTTTTTGGTCTATTATTTAATGTCTCTTTTACTTTTGTGTTTGAGCTGCTGTAACAGTGGAATTTCCCCACTGTGGGATCAATAAAAGATCTTATCTCTTATCTCTCTTCTCCCCTCTCTCCTCCTCCTCTCTCTCTCTCTCTCTCTCTCTCTGGGCCACTGTGTGAGGTTTCAATGGATGAATGTGACGGGAAGTCCTGAGTCCTCTGGCACTTCATGTTCACCTTCACCTGTTGAAAACAAACAAAAAAAAAAAAAAAAACATAATGTTAGAACAAGGGGTAACGGGTAACATAATGTTACGTGCCCCTGGTACTCCACTCTGACAAGAATAAATTTTTCAAAGTGTTTCAACCGATGAGAGGTACATAAGCCAATGTTAGCTTCAGCTTGTGCCTTTTCGCCTTCTCCGGTGCCTACCACTTTTTACTGGTTTTGTAAACTACCCTTTGCACGATTTCAGAAACCCAGTTTTTGAAAACATGGGCCTCCAGAACGGAGTACCAGGGAGTGTCAGTCGGTGTTTCCCGTCACTGAGAGGTCATATTGGGTGTAATGATGCAGGGTGGAAGCCCCTGATGGTGGATATTTCACACATCTCCCCCTGAAGAGTGAGAGTTTATGGGCAGGGGCTGTGGCATTTTCCCTCTGGTGGTCTTGGAGCTCCATCTAGTGGGGCGTTTCTTGTGACTGCAGCCCCAGGAAGAGGCTATTATTTTTGGGGTCCATTTTGAGTGTTTGGCTCCCCCTCTCTCTCTCTCTCAGGATGTGTCTCCACCGGAAAACCTTGACCTCCAGGATTTTATCTCACCCGGAAATGAACACACAGAGCGGTGAAATATGGGTACACACGGCAACTCAGGCTCTGTTTGCGGGCAATGTGTGGAGCTTGAGAGGAGGTTGTTGGATCTGGAGCGGTGGAAGCTGTCACAGAGCTGGGCCACGTTGCAGGTGGGGCACGTGGCTGTGTCCAAGGAGGGGACACTCTATGGTAGGCTGGGCCTTCCCGTGAACGCTTTTGCCTGGGGAAGGAGGCACCGTAGCAATTGAATGTTTTTGTTTTTTCCCCCCTGTAGAAAAAGTTATCCAGGACTTCAGGAAGTTCCGGCTGGGGTCGCGCAACGGAAGGAGGGACCTGGACAATGCCCAACAGGCCTCCAGTCAATGCCTGCGCTACTGCAAGTACATGGCAGATGGGGTACCAGGGGAACCGGCCGACCTGAGGTTTCTGGTAGATATGGACAAGCTACGGCGGTGAATACACATAATTTATCCGTGCGTTTTGGGGTTGATTTATTTATTTATTTATTTAAATCTCCCTTCTCCTCCGACAGCTACCCAACGTACCTGAAAGAAAAGGGTTACAAGCCCACCACAATCAGGAACATGATGGTAAACATCACCCAGCTCTACAAACACATTGACCACTCCTTCCAGCAGTCCAGCAAGCTGACGGGCGCCGACATTAATCGGGTCGTGTATGAGGCTGAAGAGGGCTGAAGGCGAGGTCTACAGGGACGTGGTGGTCCACCGCCAAAAGGTCAGGCGTATCAAAACCAGGAACCAGCTCGATTCAGCACAAGAACTGGCTTTCCTGGCCGCTGCAAAAAGGAGAGTTCCGCGGCTTTTCCACGACCTGTACACCAGCGGGACGGGTACCACCAAAAATGAACATGCCACACTGATGGGGTACATTATGGTTTACCTGTGTATCATCAGCGGCCACAGGGCTGTAGTGCTGACCAATATGCTTGTGGAACATGTGTCCGCCGCCGACAGCTGGAGGGGCGGCAGGAGGTTTCAGATCCTGGTGGACGAGCACAAGACTGTGAAATCCTTCGGCCAGGCATCGCTGGTTCTCAACGGCCAGAGGAGTTTGACTGGGTGGAGCGGCTGGCCAAGGGGAAGTGCTGTCACCCCAGGAGACAGAGCATTACCGTGTTCCACACGGTGCTGGGCAAAGAGATAACGCAGCCCAACACTGTCCTACGCATGGCCTGGGAAGATGCCGGGTGCAGTGGGAGGTGTCAGCTTCGCGATGATCAGAAGCAGCGTGGCCACCCAGGCCGACAAGCACCTGACTGAGAGCGAGAGGAGAAAGGTGGCGCGCTCCATGTGCCACGACCCAGACACGGCCGAGAAGTTTTACGTGGCTCTCCCAGAAAGAGACCAGGCTTTTGAGACACGTGAGCTCAGGATGAAAGCCCTGAGGCTGGAGGATGAAGCTGGCAGAGCTCCCCCTGATCTGCCCACGGACGAGTCGTGCTGCTCCACGCCTTACACGTCCAGCTGGGAGGCGGAGGACGAGGACGAGGACGAGGAGAGAGGGAGGAGGGAGGAGGAGGAGGAGGAGGAGGAGGAGGAGGAGGTGCCCCGGTCCACTGACGACGGGAGCCCGGCTCGAGCCGAGCTCATTGCTGTGCCCCAGAGAGCTCCGGGTGACGCTGGAGAGGATCAAGCCGTCACTTATTAAATCTTTCCCCAATAAATGTCAATAAATTATTGAAAACTTATTCACTGTGGTGCTCCTTATTTGATGCAGAAAGCCAGGTTGATAGGAGCAAGGAGCTAAGGGTTAGGGTTAGGGGCTTAGACTGCCGGGAGCTCCCATGATGCATCGGGCACCTCTCCCTCTTCCTTTGTCTCTGCTTCCTCTTTCTCTGCTTCCTCTTCCTTTGCTTCCTCTACTCTTATTATGATAGTAGTGCAAACTGGAGTCACCTTATAAACTGGTAAAAGTGGCTTAAAGTGGTTAAACTGGTTAAAGTAGTTAAAGTGGTTAAATTGGTTAAATTGGTTAAAGTGTTAAAGTGGTTAATGTGAATACTCCTTTATGTCCTGTAAAGTGCATGTTACTGCCGGAGCCCCGGTCCTCTTTGTTCTCTCCAGTCTTGCAGGTTCCTCACTGATTCTGGTTGTGGTCCATCTGTCTGAGGTTCACTGGCCTGGTGGGGACATGATCTGTGTCTGTGTTGTGGAGAGAAGGTCGAGTGGCCCAGAGCTCGATCTAGAGATGCACCTGGACTCACGGACTCATTTCCATTACCTGTGATACCTTCACACATGGACTAAACCCATGAACTCAGTTTATCTACACCTTATTACGACCCATGTAAATTCCATAATATGATTGATGATGATGTTCTCTGTACATGTGGCATCTATTGCACGTCTGTCCGTCCCAGGGAGAGGGATCCCTCATCTGTGGCTCTTCCTCAGGTTTCTTCTTTTTCCCATAAAGGGTTTTTTGAAGTTTTTCCTGACTCGGTTCGAGGGTCTAAGGACAGAGGGTGTCACAACTGTACAGATTGTAAAGCCCTCCGAGGCAAACGATGTTTGTGATTTTGGGCTCTAAATAAATAAATTTGATTTTGATTTGATTAACCTAGCCAGTGCCATCGGACTGTGGGTTCTCTCTACAAACCCAGAACCTATTACCTTCCTTAGGATTAAACTTCTCTACAGGAACTTAAAATAAATCTAGGAAAGCCAATATAGTACAGCAATAAAGTAATCAATCCACTCTGATCTTTTCTTCTCTCTCCCCTCTTTTGCCTCATGAAAGTGAGGGAGTTAAGGGGAGGTAGAGTGTACAGCCCGGATCCGGCTGGGGAGAGTTCAGTCTGATCCGACTCCTCTCCTTAACTCTACCTCTCTCGACCCCATTCTGCTCTCTCTCTCTCTATCTCTCTCTCTCTCTCCTTCACCCCCTCTTTTTTTCTTTCTCCAGGATTGATTAGTATTTAAATCAGTTTTGATAATCAATAATTACTCCTAATTAAATCTGAATTTGGACCTATATTTAACAAACATTCATGAATATCAGCTCATCATAATGAGGCCCTAACTCAGGCGTGGACCTTGAAGGACTTTTATTCCAATTTAGACCTCTACAATTACAAAAGGAGAAAACTCAGCTAAGCCACGCCCACTTCCTCAGGAAAAAACTGATATTTACTTCTTTTCTGTTAAAATTTAAAGACCAGGAGATATAAAAGCGTTTAAAATCACTGTTTTATAGGTTACAGCAATGATTGGACTGGATAAATCTACAGGAAAATCATCGTGAATAACAACACTCTCCACAACCATGACTGAAGAGTCCAGTGCACTCCAATAGACCACAGCAGAGACCAGATCCTGCACAATTGAAGATGTGGAAGCTAAAAATTAAATGCAGAGCATTTCTTGGGGTTATGTGGTGTATGTGACACAGACCTCTTCTAAGAAAAGGAAAAATTAACACCAGGTGGAAAAGACCAGAAACACCAGAGAGGCTCTGAACTCCAGCCCTGATTGGCCAGACTGGGGTAACCTGGCGGTGTTAACAACTGGTCTGTATCAATCAAGAGGTGAGTACAAAGCTCATCAGCTAATTTTACTCACCTTACACTTAACCCATGGCGCTTACCTTAACCAGGCCACCAGGAGGCACCCTAAAATCATCTAAAAGTACAATTACCTCAAAAAGGGACTTTGAATATCATTATACACCTAACTCAGGTCAAAAATCTAACCCTAACAACTCTCTTACAAGTGTTTAAACCCAACCAGGCCACTATGAGGCACCATAAAGTCATCTAAAATTAGAATTAAACCAAAAAAGGAACTTTTAATATTATTATACACCTAATCCAGGTCAAAATCCTAACAGCTGTCTTTTATGCTCCTAAACCCAACCAGGCCACTATGAGGCACCATAAAGTCATCTAAAATTACAACTTAACCCAAAAAGGGACTTTCAATATTATTATACACCTAATCCAGGTCAAAATTCTAACCCCTAACAACTCTCTTTAAAGTGTCTAACCGAAACACCCAATGATCCTGGGGTCCACTACTGATGATGTGTCCTGAAATTTACAAATAGTCCGGACTGAGAAACACACACTTCAATTAGGAATTAAAGCAAAATGACTATTACAGCAGAAAAAACAGACAATAAAATGCAGATTAAAAACAGACAATTACATAAAAACAGACTTAATCCAGCAGTGGGAATACAAATTAAAACACAGATTCAAAGCAAATCAATTTTCAAGAATTAAACCAGATAAAATCCAATTATGGAAATGAAAATCAAAACTCAGATTCAAAGCAAATCAGCTTTAATATTCAAGAATTAAAACATGATAAAATCCTCTTATGGAAATGAAAATCAAAACTCAGATTCAAAACAAAGCAGCTTTATTATTCAAGACTCAAAACAGATTGAATCCAAACATGGAACCACACATGGAAACTCAGACTCAAAGCGAATCAGCTGGAAGATTCAAGCCATGCAGATGGACTGAAAGACTCCACTGGACAGCTTCCTCTTCATTGGACCGCCTCCTCCGGCCTTCACCTACACGGAGAAGAACCCTTAAGTGAGAAACTTAAATCCATTAGAGGGAAGAATTACATGACACATAAACACTCAATATTTGTTCTTTCTCGGGTAATGTGGGAGTGAGAGCTGCGGACGACGTGCGTGCATCGGCCCGTGCACCTGCCTTTGGCTCCCCATTCCAAACTGCCCAGTCGTCGGACGAGCCATCGAGATAATCATACATCCTAACCCTAACCCTAACAGCATAACTAAGTGCAGAACCTGTGCCCACCCTAACTATAAGCTTTATCAAAAAGGAAGCTTTTAAGTCTATTCTTAAACACTGACACTGTGTCTGCCTCTCGGATCCCAGACTGGGAGCTGGTTCCAGAGAACAGGGCTCTGCTGAAGGCTCTGCCCCCTAGACTACTTGTGGAAACCCTGGGAACTACACTGCTCAAAAAAATAAAGGGAACACTTAAACAACACAATGTAAATCCAAGTCAATCACACTTCTGTGAAATCAAACTGTCCACTTAGGAAGCAACACTGACTTGACAATCAATTTCAACATGCTGTTGTGCAAATGGAATAGACAACAGGTGGAAAGTGGTGACCACAGACCACTTCTTAGTTCCTATGCTTTCTGGCTGATGTTTTAGGTCACTTTTGAATACTGGCTGGTGCTTTCACTCTAGTGGTAGCATGAGACGGAGTCTACAACCCACACAAGTGGCTCAGGTAGTGCAGCTCATCCAGGATGGCACATCAATGCGAGCTGTGGCAAGAAGGTTTGCTGTGTCTGTCAGCGTAGTGTCCAGAGCATGAAGGTGCTACCAGGAGACAGGCCAGTACATCAGAAGACGTACGTGGAGGAGGCCGTAGGAGGGCAACAACCCAGCAGCAGGACCGCTACCTCCGCCTTTGTGCAAGGAGGAACAGGAGGAGCACTGCCAGAGCCCTGCAAAATGACCTCCAGCAGGCCACAAATGTGCATGTGTCTGCTCAAACAGGTCAGAAACAGACTCCATGAGGGTGGTATGAGGGCCCGACGTCCACAGGTGGGGGTTGTGCTTACAGCCCAACACCATGCAGGACATTTGGCATTTGCCAGAGAACACCAAGATTGGCAAATTCACCACTGGCGCTTGCTCTTCACAGATGAAAGCAGGTTCACACTGAGCACATGTGACAGACGTGACAGAGTCTGGAGACGCCGTGGAGAACGTTCTGCTGCCTGCAACATCCTCCAGCATGACCGGTTTGGCAGTGGGTCAGTAATGGTGTGGGGTGGCATTTCTTTGGGGGGCCGCACAGCCCTCCATGTGCTCGCCAGAGGTAGCCTGACTGCCATTAGGTACCGAGATGAGGATCCTCAGACCCCTTGTGAGACCATATGCTGGTGCGGTTGGCCCTGGGTTCCTCCTAATGCAAGACAATGCTAGACCTCATGTGGCTGGAGTGTGTCAGCAGTTCCTGCAAGACGAAGAAGGCATTGATGCTATGGACTGGCCCGCCCGTTCCCCAGACCTGAATCCAATTGAGCACATCTGGGACATCATGTCTCGCTCCATCCACCAACGCCACGTTGCACCACAGACTGTCCAGGAGTTGGCAGATGCATTATCCAGGTCTGGGAGGAGATCCCTCAGGAGACCATCCGCCACCTCATCAGGAGCATGCCCAGGCGTTGTAGGGAAGGTCATACAGGCATGTGGAGGCCACACACACTACTGAGCCTCATTTTGACTTGTTTTAAGGACATTACATCAAAGTTGGATCAGCCTGTAGTGTGTTTTTCCACTTTAATTTTGAGTGTGACTCCAAATCCAGACCTCCATGGGTTAATAAATTTGATTTCCATTGATAATTTTTGTGTGATTTTGTTGTCAGCACATTCAACTATGTAAAGAACAAAGTATTTAATAAGAATATTTCATTCATTCAGATCTAGGATGTGTTATTTTAGTGTTCCCTTTATTTTTTTGAGCAGTGTATATTTTTTTTTAAAGATTTGGGTAATTTGTGCGAATGTTTCTAAATAAACAATTGTCTGTGTCCCTCCCATAAGTATTGCTCAAGGTCCATCACCACCACTGCTGGTTTGATTATGATTTCTTTATTTGTTATTAATTCTTTAAAGGCCACATTTTCTTCAGGTGTTAAATTGGATTTAATCCTGAGGATTTGAAATGAATTTTCAAAATAATTTAGATCCAATTTGATCAAGTCCTTGATGTGGGTGGGTAAATGTAATTCCGTGGGGGTCCAATTAGAGCTCGGAGTGAAGAGGCTGTTTTTCTGAGGCCTCCTCATCTCCATAGTATGGCAATAGTTTCAATCTCCTGTGATATTTTTGGAGGTCAAGCCTGGATTGTGGTTTAATGTTTTGGTTGCTGCCCCTGGTGGGAATAAATTTTAAGCCTCTGTTAAGCAGAGATAACTGAGGAGTTGTTAATTTAGCATGTTTTGCTAAAATCATAACATTTTTAAACCCCTCCTGAAAAAAAGGCTCTCGGGGACCTCTAGTTTACCTGCTGCATCCAATGGTCAAACATTTTAGAGGCTGTGTGATGGGTCCAATGGACCTTATCCATTTCTGTCTGGAAGTCTTTATTGAGGCAGTTCTGGGAGGAAATCATCATAGTTTTTTGTGATGTGATTGTTTAATACCTGCAGGTTGAGCTGGTCCTTCTGTGCGAGGGCAGTGGAAAAGTTTATTACAGGTACCAAAATTGTGTCTTCAGGGAATCTGTTTTTAGCCACCCTTAGAGCTCTCTGCAGCTGCTTGATTGTTGTGGTGCGTGTCTTCTGTTTTTTGCTGCTGAGGCCAAAGGACAGGATGAGTGTCTCCACCTTTGTGGTGCAGACGGCCTTACACAGGAGGGACTCTGCATGGTGAAATGTTGCCCCAGGATAGCTGTCAACCTGTAAGTCCTGAATCTGGAAGGGAGGAAATCTTGCAAAATTAGAGTCACCAATAATAAGGATTTTTGTCCTCACACAAAGACCACAGTCTGTCAGTTTTTTTGTGGTGTTTAACCCTCTGGAGTCGACGGACGCGCCGGCGCGTCCAAATTACAGGTCCGATTTATGATGACGTAGCAAAAAGACGCAGCATCACAGAGTCTCCGTTTCAACTTGTGTCGAAAGTGTGGACTTCAAACTACATACCAGTTTTTAAATCGTGTTGATAGGCCAAGTAGAAACAGACTTATGATAAATAATTTACGCAGTTTTTTTTCTGAATATTGTCGTCACATTTGGCACGTTTTTGGTGCTGGAAGAAGGCTTGTGATGTGCCCCTCTGTCTTGTAATGGACAGGAACTGTTTTTAACAGTGGCACAAATAATTTGTGGCATCTTATTGTGACACCTGATTGTTTTGTAAATAGTTGAACAAAAAAAAACGCCTGAGGCATTGCCTGCATTTTAAATGTAAATAGTTGTAAATAACTGTTATTTGCTACATTTGTACATAATTTTTTGAAACTTTACAACTTATATTTGCATTCTAAGTTATAAAAATGGTTCGTTAGACATGTTTGTGGTTTTCACATTACAAAATCTAACTTTTTTATATTCCGGATTTTATGTTTTTTGTGTGGTTTTAGGTCCAGTGTGTTAATACAGTATGTCAAAATGAAAAAATAACTGTAAAATCACACATGAGAGGTTGTGCTGAAAAAAATGATACCAAACAAGGCATGGTAAACAGTTCTTAAGGTGAAATATAAAAGCAAAATAAAAAGTAGTCAAAAACAGCCAATTATACCCTGGACTCCAGAGGGTTAAATGTCTTGTGGGTCTGCGTGTGGGTGTGTGTAATGTGGACTGTGGTGTGAGTGGTTGTAGGAGGTCCTCTGGAGGTTCTGTAGCAGGCCGGCTGGTGATCCTCTGAGGAGCAGTGGCGTCCTGGTCGTTCCGCGTAGTATCCGGGGCGTGAGGATGGAGTTCCTGGGGTGTAATAGGGGTTTGTAGTATGGGTTTGTTGCTCCCTGGCTCCTCTTCTATTAGGTCCTGGATCACTGAGTCCTCCCAGAGCACACAAGGATAGTGTGAGGCAGGAGGGGGGGCAGGAGGGGGGGCAGTTGAGGTGTCAGACGTTGATGTAGTTATCGTGGTGATGCTGGTCTGTTGGACTGTCGTCTCCATGGTTACCTCATCACGTCTGCTGGCCCTCTGTTGTCTTTGGGGTTTGGGGTCTGATGCTGCTCCCTGGAGAGATGGAGACGTGGAATGTGGAGAAGGAGAAAAGAGAGGAGGGGGAGGAGGCAGGGGAGAAAGACAAGGAGGAGGAGGAGGAAGGAAGAGGAAGAAGGCGAGGGGGAGGAGGAGAAGGAAGAGGAGGAGGAGGAGAGGGGAGGAGGCAGAAGGAGGAGGGAGGAGGAGGGAGTCCTCCTCTTCATCCACATGAGTGAAGGGGGACCAATCACCTCCTCTCTGGTCCGTCATGGTGGCCACGGATGTGGCTGTGGCTCGAGGAGGTGGAGGAGGGGAGATGGCCGCCGCGCATCTGGTTGTGGTTGTGCCTGGTGTGCACCTGGGCCTGGATGGTGGTGGAGTGTGTGGATGCTAGTGAGGGGGCAGTGTTCCGGTCCTGTGGGCCGTCTTTGGTGCCAGTGGGAGCCTGCCCTGTGAGGCTGGCTTTCAGAAAGGCCTCGGTCTCCTGTATAGTCTTTGACTTTAACCTATGACCTAAATTTCTCCTGGCCCAGGCAGTGGCAACCTGAAAAGGGCCTTTCCAGTCCTGGCTGGAGAGTTCTGCCAGGTCCTGGATATCACTGTTCATATTTTCCTCATAATGTTGTCCGTAATATGACTATGGCAGTGTGCTCCCCGTTCCTGGCATTGCCTTGTACTGGAACGGGCTGGATAGTCACGGTGAAACCGCTGGTTACCTCTGGTAACGGAGGCATAGGAGCGTCTCATCGGTGGAGGTTGTCGGTACCGGCCAGGATATGAATCAACTCTTTCCCCGGGTGCGCGCGGTGCCATTGCTGTCGGCCTCAGCAGTAGCTCACCTGGGTTAGGGTTAGGTAAGATAATATTAAATACTAGAACTAGAAAAGAGGGCAGAATATTATCATAACCAATGCAATAGATTGGGTACATGCTGGTGGTTGTCTTAGAATATGACAAAACAGATTTATAAAGGGAAAATACAAAACAACTTCAATACAGTGAAAATACAACAGTCTATCTAAAAGTAGAATGGATTACTATAAACATATTTAATTGTGACATACCATTCCATGCATGCTGTGAGGGCCTTAGAATGTTGTGGTGGCATCCAACATATCTCAGTTTTGGCAACTGGAATGCAGACATTTTAATATGATTAGATAACATGTCTTCCATGCTGAAGGCAAGATCCTCACAAGAACATTTGGCAAAAACCCATGGCTTGACTTGCTGGTATTACTGGGGTTAGAAGGCTGTAAGTCATATAGCATTAAAATAATAATAATAATAATAATAATAATAATAATAATAATAATAATAAAAAAATTTGTAGCATAAAAAAAAAATTGCATTAAAATTGATATTTGTCTTGACTAAGAAAGCATTCACTATTTGTCAGCTGCATTTGTTGTTCCAGTATTTGGCAATTACCAGCCGAATCTCTCATTTAACATTATATATATATAATATATAATATATAATTTCTTGTCTAAAACTTGACTTTCATACACTGTACTTGCCAACAGGGGACAGAGGAAGCTGTTTGTTGCACATGACAGTAGGCTGGAATGAACAAAAATAATTTCTCAATCATGACGAGTGTGTGTGGTGAGTCTGACAAAGGATGTGCCCTTTTCTCCCTTTACACAAACACCCCTGAAAACATTTGCTGCTGGTACTGCCCAGGGCTGTATGCTGATATCCCTGCCCAAACACACAGTAGAAATGCAGTGGTGGTGAAGATATCATAAAGCAGAAGGATAGTACAGTAGCTTCCTATGTGAGGATATGTTTGCCTTCAACTTTACATGCAGTCTCTAAGTAATACAGTCCACAATCCAAAATCTTCCAGACCTATGGTATGTGGTTCTTAGGTTGTATGTATTACTCTGAGTCAGGGATGAAATTAGTGTGATGAAAGAAACACAGACCATCCCAATTTTATATTGTCTCAACAAATCAAAACCTACATCAACAAGATAATATGAGAATACAAGAACTACATCACAACAAATCAAAGCCTGCATCAACAAGATAATATAAGAATACTAGAACTACATCACCAATTATAACTCACAGAGGTTGAAAAGAGGCCAGAATATTATCATAACCAATGCACTTGATTGTGTACATGCTGGCAAATATAGCTGCTGGTACTGCCCAGTGCTGGATGCTGGTATCCCTGCCCAAACACACAGTAGAAATGACACAAGGCAGCTGAAAATGTATGCAAAGGATAGTACAGTAGCTTCCTATGTGATGATATGTTTGCCTTCAACTTTACATGCAGTCTGTAAGTACTACAATCCAAAAACACGGTTCGTCCTAATTTTCATTGTCTCATACGTCAACAAATCAAAACCTACATCAAATAGATAATGTAAAAATACTAGAAATACATAAAAAATTACAACTCAAAGGTTCAAAAGATGCCAGAATATTAACCTACTCAATGCACTAGATTGTGTACATGCTGACAAATATTTGGTAACTTGCTAGTATGCCCTTGATCAGTTCAATGCTGGTGGTTGTCTTGAAATATCAGGCAACAGATTTATGAAGGGAAAATGCAAAACAAGTTCAAACACAATCAAACTGTATTAGTAAGAGAACATACAACTATCTGTTTATCTAAAACCATAATGTATTACTATACATATCTTTAATTGTGACATACCATTCCTTGCATGCTGTGAGGGCCCTAGAGTGTTGTGGTGGCCTCCAATGGAACTGTCATGGTTTGCATTATGCCCTATTGTTTCCCTGTTTTTCTGCCTTGTATTTCTTGTGTTCCTTGTATGGTCTTGTGTTCCTTGTGTTTCTTGTGTCCTCCTTGTCTCTCATTCCCTGTGTCCTGTGTTGGTTGTTTCTTGTCTCCTGTCCTTGAGTTTATCTTCTCCAGTTCTGCTCACTTCCTGTTTTATTTTGTATTCCCTTCCTCTACTCACATGTCTGCCACTTGACTTGGTTTTCACCTGTCACCTGTTTCCACTTCCCTTTCCCCCACATTGTATATATACCGGTCCCTTTCCTTTATTCCTTGTCGAGTTGTTAACGTCACTATCCCTTGTGTGTTCTGCCGTGTTCTTGTGTCTTGAGTCCCTGCCTGCTTTATCCTGCCCATCCGTTCCTGCTCGTCTGTTCTTGCCTGAAATACCCGTAAGAAATAAAAAGAGTGAACTACATCTACTCTGCCTCCACTTGTCTGCATTCTGGGTCCAACTTTCTTCGCCTTGCATCATCATGATGATTTCTTGTTTAAAGTAGTTGGTAGAGAAAGCTGTTTGTTGTTTATGAATGAGCTTATATCAACGAAGACTAGTGTCTGAGCCATGACAAGTGTGTGTGTGAATACAAATTATATGACTTTTGACTATTCTGAATGAAGGCTTTAGTGAGAGCACCACTCTAATGTCGCTCTAAACTTAGGAGGAAACCTGTACTTTTAATATGTGGCCATTAGGAATTATGTCATTAGTCAGTACATTGTTAATATTTTTAATATCTATCAAGTTTTTCTAAGTCCTCAAAAACAAGTCCTAAGAGTTCCAAGAAAGTCAACTGCTGACAGTCTCGACAACGTATGATCTCTCATCCAAGAGGCTTTTTCAGTTCTGACTGACTGGTAGAGAGGTCAGGAATTTAAACTATAGTAGGGTCGCTGACCCCTGAGAGTCATTAAGATCATATGTGGCTCATTACCCCACCCGGCCATCAGTCATTCAGGTCACATGAGTCAAAGTGTGCATGGGTGTTAAGCTCTCTGGGAAAGAACTCAGGACTGCACTGTAAGTGCCTGATAACTGGTGTCGTAAGCCACCTCCTCTATTTAACGATGGTCATTCCAGTCTTCTCTGCCCAAAAATGTACATTGCTGTCCTCAAAAGAGTGTCCCTTCTCATTCAAATGTCTGTAGACTGCTAAATTCTGACCTGAAGCTCTCCCATGTTGGGCCATGTGATTGTGGAGTGGCTGTTTTGTCTGCCCAATGTACAGGTCTGACCATTCCTCACTGCACTAAACTGCACACACCACATTGCTCTGCTTGTTACTGGGTATTTTGTCTCTAGGGTGGAGCACCCTCTGTTTTAGGGTGTTACTTGACTGTAACTTGAATGGTTTGTTGAAAGCCCAACATTTTTATGATACACCTAAAATGTAGGGAATGTCAGTGTTGTTGCACTTCTTGTCCCCCTCTTCTCTGTCTGTTTTGTTCATTTGGTGGTTTTCACAAAAGCCTATCCATCCCTGATGTGTTTTTACTCCTTCTCCCTTTCCTCTGCCCCTGTGGGCACTCTCTGAGACCAGTGGTATAGGGTTCTGACAGCCCCCAGGTTGTGCTGTAGTGAATGATGCAAATCAAAAAGTACTTACTGATCCATGTGTTTGCGTTTTTCTGTGCACTTCAATATTCAGACTTTTGTTAGCTTTGATGTGTACTGCACAGTCCAAAAAGGTCAGAACATTTCTTTTGACATCCTCATGGGTGAACTTAAGGTTTTAGTCCACTGTACTGATGTGGTCTGTTTTTTGGGGGACTTCTTGTGCCTTGTCATCCACATATCTAAACCAGTTTGTTCTCTACCTCTTACATGCATAGACTGGCCACTATAGGAGGTGAGCCTATGGCACAGCCATGTTTCTGTCTGTAGTAGTATACTGGAAATAGGTGGTGTTTAGGCAGCAAGCAGGCTGCATATGTGCTCTTGAGTAAGGATGGTTCTATTGTGTAGTGTCTTATAGGAGGCATCTTGTTACCGTCTTAACTGCCTCTCTAGTGGGAGTGCATGTGAAAAGAGAAGGTACATCATCAGACACCATGGATTCCAAGGAGTCCAGTTTTATCTCCCTGATCAAAGTCGCAGGAATTTTTAACATGATGTGGAGTGTTGGCTTGGTCTCTTTCCAGCTGTTGAAGGCAGTTAATTACCTTTTTTTGTAACTGTTGGTGGGATCTTGCCTCAGTGTCTCTTAAATTATCTTGGCAGCTGTTCATTCGACTGACTCCACACTTGACAAGTGTATTGCGAAGTACCCAATAACCTTGTACTAAATGGGCCCCAGTGCTCTCTCTCTGGTGGGGTAGGGTTAGGGTCTCATCAGAGTCTCATCTTCAACCTCCTAGGAATTACAATGACTGGAATGACTAAGAATCTTGACAGTGGAAGTCAAGGGACCTGAAACAACTCTTGGGTTTTCTTAAATCACAAGAGATACTGAGAACAAATAGGGATTTGATGCACTCACCCACTGCAGTTGACTGATGTCTGATGTAATTTCCTGTTTTATTGTGGTGTCTAACTTCTCCCTCTTGTTTCAGGTCCCTTGACTTCCTGCCTTTGAGTGTTATCCCGCTTCTATGATTGTCTGCCCCACCCTGATTCCTCCTGTTCCCCATTACCTGGTAATTAACACTGTGTACACTGTCTGCGTTGTCCCCTGTCCTGTGCCAGATTGTTTTGTTCCTTGTGTCGAGCGTTCCAGCATCATAGTCACTGTGTTTTGTAAATTGAGTCTACAGTAATGTAGTACATTTAGTATTTTTTTGGTCTTTTATGTTTCTGTGTTTTGGTGTCTTGCACCCTTTTTGATTACATCTGTCTTGCATTGTGTCTTGCATGTGTTACTTGAACTCTAGTTGTAGCACAGCTTTAATTTGTTTAGTCCCAGCTTCACTTAGTTGCCAAAAAATGTTTGTCAGTGTTGGTAGGATTTAAATCAAGACTTGTGAAGATAAAGATGTTAACTGATTTATCATTTTGTACAAACTGACCATAGGTTTCAAAGAGGCATTTGTCACAAATCAGTGGAGGTGCTCAAAAGTTTTTAGCTGTAATATGTAGGGCTGGGAACAAATACATCAACGTAATTGATGTTAACAGAAATGCATCGATCTGCAAAACAATAACAAAAACAAGTAAGTCCCCTGTCAATGTATGGACTCCAGTATCAATAAGAGTGGGAGTATTTTAGTCTGAGATGCAAAAATGTGGTGCTCTGTAACAGCAGTACAGCTGCTATGTAGGAACACTAAATGAAAACATCCCACAGCGCTGTATCAAGACAGCAGCAGCAGCTAGACGGAACAGCAAGTCCTATTCATTTTTTTCCCCACCCAAGCATGACATGTTCACATGTTGACTACTACCAACATGTTTCTGTTGGTAGTAGTCATATAAAATTGATTTTCTAAATGTTTTTTTTTTTCTTATCACCCTTGAGTAAAAAGTCATTTCTGCAGTTCAAGTAAGTTAATGTAATGTAACAGCATGCATGTTCTCACATCGGTTCAGTTGTTTTATATTTTTTGTTGGGTTTAATGGCCATGTACACACTTGGACAAAATTGACAGTACCCTTCTGTTAAAAGAAAAACCCACAAGGCTCACTTAAATAACTTGAAACTGACAAAAGTAATAATGAAATAAAAAATTACTGAAAATTAACTAATGAAAATCAGATATTGCTTTTGAATTGTGGTTCAACAGAATCACTTTAAACAACAAAAACTAATGAAACAGGCCTGGACAAAAATGTTATGGTACCCTTATCTTAATATTTTGTTGCTCAATCTTTTGAGGGAATCACTGCAATCAAGTGATTTCTGTAACTCTCAATGAGACTTCTGCACCTGTTGACAGGTATTTTGGCTCACTTCTCGTGAGCAAACTGCTCCAACTGTCTAAGGTTTGAAGGGTGCCTTCTACAGAATGCATGTTTCAGCTCCACCAACAGATGTTCAATAGGATTTAGAACAGAGCTCATAGAAGGCCACTTCAGAATAGTCCAATGTTTTGTTCTTAGCTATTCTTGGGTGTTTTTAGGCTGTGTGTTTTGGGTCATTATCCTGTTGGAGGACCCATGACCTGTGACTGAACTGGACAGCACATTCCACTGCAGAATACCTTCATAGTCTTGAGATTTCATTGTAGCCTGCAGATATGCAGCCCCAGAACATAACCAAGCCTCCTCCATGTTTCACAGTAGGTACAGTGTTTTTTTCTTTGTATGCTTCATTTTTGTGTCTGTGAACATAAAAAAAGCTCCACTTTTGTCTCATCTGTCCAAAGGACATTCTCCCAGAAGCTTTGTGGCTTGTCAATATGCATTTTGGCAAATTCCAAACTCACTTTTTTGCTTTTGACAGTGGTGTCCTCCTAGGTTGTCTTCCATTGTCCACTTTGACTCAAACAGTGACGGATGGTGTGATCTGATACTGATGTACCTTGACTTTGAGTTCACCTCTAATCTCTTTGGAAGTTGTTCTGGGCTCTTTGGTTACCATTCGTATTATCCGTCTCTTCAATTTGTCATCAATTTTGCTCTTGTGGCCACGTCCATGGAGGCTGGCTACTGTCCCATGGACCTTAAACTTCTGAATAATATGTGAAAATGTTGTCACAGGAACGTCAAGCTGCTTGGTGATGGTCTTATAGCCTTTACCTTTAACATGCTTGTCTTTAATGTTCTTTCTAATCTCCTGAGACAACTCTTTCCTTAGCTTTCTGTGGTCCATGTTCAGTGTGGTACAAACCATGATACCAAACAGCACAGTGACTACTTTTCACCCTTTAAATAGATAGACTGACTGATTACAAGTTTGAAGATACCTGTGATGCTAATTACAGGACACACCTTAATTTAACATGTCCCTATAGTCAAGTTAAACCACAATTCAAAAGCGATGTCTGATTTTCATTGGTTAATTTTCAGTACATTTTTATTTATTATTACTTTTGTCAGTTTCAAGTTATTTCAATGACCATTGTGGGTTTTTCTTCCTTCAACTGAAGGGTACTAACAATTTTGTCCATGTGTGTATGAGTAAGAAAGTGGATTAAACTTTTACGTATAACGTATATACTCTTGTTACAATCAATGTCATTTCACTGATTTTCTTTGCCCTATACTGATTTTAAATATAGCAAACAAACCTTTGGCATGAATGCTGATTCAGATGCAAGATAACCCCTGCATCATCTGACAGGAATTGACAGCACTTCTAATGTGTAGCCTCCTGATTGTTTTAGCTGATGTCACCACTATGAGGAATGCAACCTCAAGAAACAAACACTTAATGTTAACAACTCTAGGGGCCTGAGGGGCTCTTTTCATAAGGCAGCCAGTACAAGACTTACATAGTCTAGCCTGTTAGTGTGTGCAGCGGATGCCTCTGAGCACCTTTCAGGAAATGTGAGATGAGGCTGCAGTCACCAGTCCTATTACCCCAGCACAGATGGCCTTCAGTGGTGCTACCATGCTTCTTGAAGGTGATTAATCTCCTGATTAACCTTAGTTTGAACCACTGATTGTGTGAGTCCCATGCCTAACAGGCTGGCCCTCTCAAGAGCCAGGCCTAGAGTTTGAGCCAACATAGAAAGGTATGTAACAGGACTCTCTTCGCCTGGAAGATGAGTATGCCAGATGATCCTAGCAATGCACCTCACAACACAACAATCCCACTCCCAGGGAAAAACTCAACTATTTCACTAATCTTCCTTTCCAAACTCAAAGTTTTTATGTCTGTTGATCAGATAAACCTATCTAGATGATCAAAGGACAGAGTCAGATCAACACACAGATTCCTTGCATTTACAGTTATAGGCAGGTTGACAGGCAAGTAGACAAGCAGGTACAGGGCAAGAACAGGCAGGCAACAGATGCGGTAAGGTATCCAAAAATACTCAAAACATACACAGAACATAGGAAACTACACCAACGAACTGACACCAAACAAAGGAAGGGGACTGATAAATACTATGATACTATGATATACTATGGCTGATGGGGAAGTGGAAACAGGTGAGGAGACTAAAAGGGGACAGATGAAAGTAATCAGGGCAGAGCAGAACAATCAAAGAGGCAGGGAAACACACAAGGGCAGGAAGTTAAGTGACAGTCATATGAGGGGAGGTAGAAATACAAAATAAAACAGGATGTGTGCATAACAACTGGAAACAGACAAATATAAGAACAGAGCATGAGAAACAATAAACATAGCACACAGGGAGGGAGAGAAAAACAGATACACAAGGAACACAAGGAGGGAGAAACACCAGGAGCACGGGGAAGGGCCATGACAGTTACACTCAGACTAAAATATATTAAATATAATAAAATAAAAATATTTATCGTACTTTGATAATAATCTAACACTAACAACTTATCTGCATTGCAGGGGTCTCACAATGAGAACATGGAGGAGATGGTTGACTGCACCACGAGACTATATTAACTTCTGTATGGATGCGCTGTTGTTCCAGTAAGATCTGTATGCTGCTTTGCTAACAACAAGCCCTGGAGTAACAAGTGACATCAAAGGCCTTCTGAACCAGAAGAAGAAGGCCTTTAAAGATGGCGACACACAGGAGCTTAAGTGCAGATACAGAAGGAACTCAGAGTCCAGCTCAGGGAGGTGAGGCGAAGGAGCAGTACAGAAGGAAAATAGAACAAAGGATGCAAAACAACAACATGAGGGAGGTGTGGGAGGAGATGAAGACCATCACTGGCTGCAGCTCCAAGAGAGATGCTCCACCAATCTCTCTCTCACCTGGACAGAGGCAGTGGTGCTGTGAGGATTACATTTTTGGACTTCTCCAGCGCCTTTAACACCATCCAGCCACTGCTCCTCAGGGACAAACTGACAGAGATGGGAGTTAGATTTCACCTGGTGGCATGGATCACAGACTACCTGAATGGCAGACCTCAGTATGTTAGGCTGGGGGACTGTAGGTTCCGACACTGTGGCCAGCAGCACAGGAGCACCGCAGGGAACTGTGCTCTCTCCGGTCCTGTTCACCCTGTACACGTCCGATTTTCAGTACAAGTCAGAGCTCTGTCATGTACAGAAGTTTGCGGACGACACAGCCATCGTGGGTTGTATCAGGAGTGGACAGGAGGATGAGTACAGAGAACTGATCAAGGACTTCGTCACATGGTGTGACTTGAACCACCTGCTCCTCAACACCACCAAGACCAGGGAGATGGTGGTGGACTTTAGGAGACCCAGGCCGCACCCAGAACCGGTCATCATCAAAGGGGACTGTGTGGAGGTGGTACACACCTTACAAATACCTGTGGAGTGCAGCTGGATGATAAACTGGACTGGACTGCCAACACAGACGCTCTGTGCAGGAAAGGACAGAGCTGCCTGTACTTCCTCAGAAGGCTGGTGTCCTTCAACATCTGCAAAAAGAAGATGCTGCTACAGATCTTCTACCAGTCTGTGGTAGCGAGCGCCCTCCTGTACGCAGTAGTGTGCTGGGGGGCAGCCTCAAGAAGAAGGACGCAGCTTAGCGCCTGGACAAACTGGTGAGGAAGGCAGGCTCTGTCGTTGGCACAGAGCTGGACAGCCTGACATCTGTGGCAGAGCGACGGACGCTGAAACAGGCTCCTGTCCATCATAGACAATCCAAGTCATCCACTGCACAGCGCCATCATCTCCAGGCAGAGGAGCAGCTTCAGTGACAGACTGTTGTCACTGTCCTGCTCCACAGACAGACTGAGGAGATCGTTCCTCCCCCCATGCCATACGGCTCTACAACACCTCTTGGGGGCGATAACCTTAACAAAACAAGCTCCGGACTCACCACACACTCACACCACGCACCTTGGACACCCGGACTTTATCATCACACACACACACACACACATCTATATGTGGACTCAAGTGTGTACAAACCGACTGTTGCACAACTGTATGTCATGTCACACACATTTTACTGCCATTTTGCACAACTGCACCTTTGTACAAGAACTGCCAGATGCTTATTTCATATTTCATATTTTTTTATTTTTTTTCATATTTTTTTAATTTTATATTGTTATTGTTATTTTACATTGTATTTTTACCTTCTATTTTATTATAGTTTCTTTTTGCATCTTTACTGTATTTACTTGCATGCATCTATCTATCTACCTTATCTAACAACATAAGCATGGTTACAATATTATGATATGTGATTTTGTTTGTTTTGTTTTTGTATTCAAGCCCCTTTAAAATTTAATTATGTTGTTATAGTTTTATAATTATTTGTCTGAGATGCTGCTTTCTAAGCCAAAAAAAAAGGAAGGGAAAAAGTGTGATTCACCTCAACTGGTCAGTCTAAAAAATCCAACCAACCAATTTAATAAGAAAACTCAGGCTGATCTTTGGATAATTGACAGATAATTGACATTTGGATATGAGACATTGACAGCAGGATTGGTTGATTCTGACCTGCTTATGGAAACTGACTATTTTCCTCATATCTGTTCTGTCTTCAGCTACACTTCAGTAAGCAATTTTCAGATCTACTTTGACAGCAAACACTGTTTTTCAGCCTCAGTCTCTGTCTCTGGCTCCGAGTCACGTTCACTTCTGGTGTTGTACAGGTGGTGGAATGAGCTTTCCCTCACTCCTTGTGCATGCTCTGGGTGGGGGCTTGGACGGTCCGGTTCTTGGTTGGGTCGGTGGTGGGACAGCCCAGGTTCCATATCACTCAAGCAAGTGTGACACACTATAAAGCCTTGCTGACTTGTCACCATTGCAAACAATTGCCATTTTATTATTTAAAGCCAAATGACCAAGGCAAACAGAGCAATAGCACTTCTAATCCAAACAAGTTCTGTGGCTAACACAGATTTGGTTTTAGTTTTAATTTGAAACACATATTGCAATGTTTTCTAAAAATGAATAACAGTTATGTATATTTAGGGTAGTTGCTTAAATGTGTCAGAAGATGGCGCTCTGGTGTTGTGTGTGCCCTAAGGCCCTAAAGCGATTCCTGCTATTTGTCCCTTGCGGGACAATGATTCACACTTTTCGCTCTGTGCGGGCACCATTTTGGCTTAATGTTTGCTTAACCATTCATAAGGTAAGCACTATAAATGGTCCTCTGCATCAATGTCAAATATCTTGATATATAAGTGGTTGATTTGAGTGCTGTGTTTAAAGAGATGATTGTGCACTTTACCATTCATAAGGTGGAGCCACCAGCACTGAGAGTAATAAATGGCACGGTCCGAGCCACAATCGCAACCACCACCTGTGTCCGACTCATCCTTCCACAACACCCCAACATCAACACAACGCAACGCAGAGTCTCCGGGTGTGGATAGGTGCAATCCCATATGGGCCGGGTTACATATACATGAGACAATCTTGTAGAAGAGCATTACAATTTGTTTGCAACAATGAATATAAAAACACTCAGTTATGTGTATTACTTACTTCATTGTAGTCTATTGAGCGGAATTCTAAATTCAGTCTTATGAAGTATCTGAAAACTGATTAACCACTGCCTCCCACTGCCATATGGGGGACAGAGTGCTCTCTCCGATTAGGCAGTGTTCTATAACAGCTTCAGCAGTGGCTGCGGAAAAATTTAGCAGAAAACTGTTTGTTATTTGTTTTTTTGTTATTAGTGTATCCTAAAGGTTTTTGTCTTTTGTCAGCTTTCTATGAAGGCAGCGATGAAGCTTGCTGGTGATTACAAAGACATCAAGTAGGGGGTTTATGACAAAACTGTTGAATAAGAAAAATGCATTTCATCCAATCTCTGTAGAATCTCTGTTTCTCTGTAGAAATCAAAGCAAAGTGAAAGCAAATACATGTAACATAAGACATAGCAATTTCAATATTTGAATTCAAGTTACATATAAATCCCATTTTCACCCAACTTGGTATGACACTTCATACCATCTGATGCTGACATGTAGTTGGCTGGCCTTTGATGACTGGTGATTTCGCCACTTAATCCACACATTATTTAATTTTCAAACCTGAAATTAGTAGTGAAAAAGGACATAGTACTTCACTTTGTTATCAGGCCTACCATCAGCTACCCATTCCTTCACATAAGAAATCCCTGTGACACCATTTAATCTAAGCAATGTAGCCCTGGTTTAAGCCTTGAAGTCTCAATCTGGAGTCAGACATCTGATCAGTCTTATACAGCAATCAGGATTTAAACTTTGTATGATTAACAGGCCAAATGCAAGCTATAAGGGATATGACAAAAGCATTAATGGGAGACTTACCTTCACATATATTGTAAAGAGCTGACCCGGGCGTGGTGGATTTTAACAAATGGCTTAAGAGGCATAAGGCAGGGCGGGGTCAGAGGAGGCTGATTATTATCATAGATGATCTGTTTCATACTTCTACTGTCAGGACATGGTGACAGTTTTAATGAATATGACTAAAAGTAGTGTTTGAAAAAGTTACCTACTGAACCTTTAATAGCCTTCAACTGTTGAATCGCAGTCACTTGACATGTGGTGGTACACTGGGATGAGCTGCTTCCCCACCTCTCTTGTTAAAGTTTCCAGTGTTTCCAGTGTAGCTTTCCGATGTTCCCTGCTGTTCCCATTTTCTCCTGCTGTCCTATACCAGCACCAAGAGGGATTGCACCTGGTGTGCATTGGGTTATCACCAGTGGACATGGAGTGAAGGAGACCTTAATTGATTAAATGAAGGCAGCAAGCCTTCATCTGATCAATTGAACCCTGGTTATTGAGAATTGTCAAGCGGCAGATATGTGAGGAGAGGAGGGAATACAAAATAAAACAGGAAACAGTGAAACAAGGAAATGTCAGAGCGAGTCACATGATGCATCAGAGCGATCTGAAATTGACACCAGCCAATGAGTTTTCGTATTTAGGTTTCAAGGATTGGTTGCTGATACAAAGGAAGTGACCATATTTGTATGTGATTCCATCATGCAGGAGAAACAGAGCTTTCCAATGACATATGACATGACATGGTGCAGACAGCGGCTGCTGTGCTGCGCGCCGAGTAAGAATGGATAATAATAAACGAATTTAGAAGGAATCTACGGCTGCATATAGACTAAACATTTAAAAAATAACCACCTAAATGTGTATTTGGGATGTTTTCTTCTCACTAGTCTGTTAGAAGACATGTTATTGAAGCAAAATAACGCAAAATCTCAAAATTAACCATTGCATGAAAAAACTGTTTTTGCCTGCCATGTCTCACCTTATATAAAGAAACTCTCCACTTTCAGCAGACAAATATAAGCACAGCCTTCTAGTGTTAATCTATAGACTTGGACTCAAATTCAAAATTCAAATTTATTTATTTAGAGCACCAAAATCACAAACATTGTTTGCCTCGGAGGGCTTTACAATCTGTACAGTTGTGACACCCTCTGTCCTTAGACCCTCGAACCGAGTCAGTCAGGAAAAACTTCAAAAAAACCCTTTATGGGAAAAAGAAGAAACCTGAGGAAGAGCCACAGATGAGGGATCCCTCTCCCTGGGACGGACAGACGTGCAATAGATGCCACATGTACAGAGAACATCATCATCAGTCATATAAAGGAATTATACATGCTGAGTTCATGGGTTTAGTCCACGTATGAGGTATCACAAGTAATGGAAATGAGTCCGTGAGTCCAGGTGCATCCCTAGATGTCCTCATATGTATGAGCTCTGGCCACTCGGTCTTCTCTCCACAACACAGACACAGATCATGTCCCCACCAGGCCAGGTGAACCTCAGACAGATGGACCACAACCACTTTAGCCACTTTTACCAGTTTATAAGGTGACTCCAGTTTGCACTACTATCATAATAAGAGTAAGGAAGCAAAAGAAGAGGAGGAGCAGAGAAAGAGGAAGCAGAGACAGAGGAAGAGGAGAGGTGCCCGATGCATCATGGGCCCCCGGCAGTCTAAGCCTATAGCAGCATAACTAAGGGCGAGCCTGTGCCCGCCCTATCTATAAGCTTTATCAAAAAGGAAACCAGGAAAAGAGACCATATTACTCTAGTATTGGCTTCTCTGCTGCATTGGCTCCCTGTAAAATTTAGAGTGGATTTTAAAGTAAGTTAATGCAGACCCTTTAATGCCAAGCAGTTTTTCCATTCTCAGCAACAGAATGTGATAGGTCAACTGACTGTATCAAAGGCAGCACTGAGGTCTAACAGGACAAGTACAGACAGAAGCCCTCTATCTGATGCTGTCAACAGGTCATTGGTGACTTTCACAAGTGCTGTTTTTTAATTCAGCCCCGTTTTCTCCTAAGATAGCCTTGCTGGATGGCACCTCAGGGTTTTATTTGATCAGGATATGTCCTTTGACACCCATATTAAGCATATTTCAAGGTCTGCCTTCTACCACCTGCGCAACATCGCAAAAATTCGGCACTTTTTGTCCCAAAGCGATGCTGAAAAATTAGTCCATGCATTTGTCTCTTCCAGGCTGGATTATTGTAATTCACTTTTATCAGGCTGCCCGAACAAGTCGTTAAAGACTCTACAGCTGGTCCAGAATGCCGCTGCTCGGGTGCTGACTAAAACCAGGAAAAGAGACCATATTACTCCAGTACTGGCTTCTCTGCATTGGCTCCCTGTAAAATTTAGAGTGGATTTTAAAATCCTACTCCTCACATATAAGGCTCTACATGGTCTGGCATCATCATATTTTAACGAATTACTAACTCCTTATCACCCAACTAGAGTGCTGCGCTCCCTCCCAAAACCCAGCAGGCTTACTTGTAGTTCCCAGGGTTTCCAGAAGTAGTCTAGGGGGCAGAGCCTTCAGCTATCAGGCCCCTGTTCTCTGGAACCAGCTCCCAGTCTGGGTCCGAGAGGCAGACACAGTGTCAGTGTTTAAGAATAGACTTAAAACCTTCCTTTTTGAATAAAGCTTATAGTTAGGGTGGGCACAGGCTCGCCCTTAGTTATGCTACTGCTATAGGCTTAGACAGCCAGGGGGCTCCCATGATGCACCGGGCACCTCTCCCTCTTCCTCTGTCTCTGCTTCCTCTTTCTCTGCTTCCTCTTCCTTTGCTTCCTCTACTCTTATTATGATGTAGTAGTGCAAACTGGAGTCACCTTATAAACTGGTAAAAGTGGCTAAAGTGGTTAAACTGGTTAAAGTAGTTAAAGTGGTTAAATTAAATTGGTTAAATTGGTTAAATTGGTTAAACTGGTTAAAGTGTTAAAGCGGTTAATGTGAATACTCTTATGTCTTGTAAAGTGCATGTTACTGCCGGAGCCCCGGTCCTCTTTGTTCTCTCCAGTCTTGCAGGTTCCTCACTGATTCTGGTTGGCATCTATTGCACGTCTGTCCAGGGAGAGGGATCCCTCATCTGTGGCTCTTCAGGTTTCTTCTGGCTCTTCCTCAGGCTTTAAAGGTTTCTTCCTCAGTTTTCTTCTTTTTCCCATAAAGGTTTTTTTTTAAGTTTTTCCTGACTCGACTTCGAGGGTCTAAGGACAGAGGGTGTCACAATTCACAACTGTACAGATACAGATTGTAAAGCCCTCTGAGGCAAACGATGTTTGTGATTTTGGGCTCTAAATTTTGCTCTAAATAAATATTGAATTTGAATTTGAATTTTTGAAAGCCAAAAGTAGAGTCAGTCAGAGAAAGAGGTCACTTATTTTTTTTATTTAACAGGTATTTCAGTTAATCCCTGATAGTCAATACAGGGATGCAGTCCTTTATGTGGAACAATTGTAGGGTCTCTGAGGGGCAGTGAAAGGACACGATCTTTGCTGAACAACTGACAAAGACCTAGTATATCAGGTGACATAAGAGGGAAATCATCTTGTGGTGATTGTCGGTCATTGTAATGGTGATAAGAGGAAAATTGGGATGGAGCAAAGGGAGTCGGTCTCCAGGGGTTCTCCGCCATGAAGCAATCTTTCTGAATCTGTAACTGCCGTCCACAGAAAAAGATCAAGAATATTTATTGTCACCATGTTTTCACATAATAAAATTAAGATTGGTGACTTCCAGCTTTAAAGGGAGGGAGAGGTGAGTAGGGAACTGTGGAGGATCTGGGCTCAGGAAAAGGGAGATTGGACTTCTGCCTCCCTGCCCTTTCCCTACATCTTTCTCTGAGGTGATTATCTAGACAAGTGACTAACTCAGTTAAATTATCCAAATTTGTAGTTTCATGGATGGATGGATGGATGGTTTCCCCTTGTCCCGTGCAAGATTGTCTTGTCTCGTCTCGTCTCGTCAATGTATCAGCCAGTCTGATGTCTTGGCAAGCCTGCCAATTTGTAACTTAAACTGTCTGCTACTGTGTCTTTGTCCTCCATTTGGGTGTATCTGCTCTGTGCCTTGTATGTAATAAATGGTAGCAGATGTGCAAAAATGCTGTGTGTTATTTTGTGTCAATTAAGCAGATCATCTAAAATGAAATAGAGCCTAGGTCTTTCCACTAATTGTTTTCAGTGGATGAGGTTACAATGTTACTCACTGTGAGGGTTTGAACAGTAATATAGCACCAAACAACTATTTACTAAGTAAAGATAAGGCGGGGTAAATGTGTCTTGAGCAGAGAATGGCATGACACTCTCTGTTTCTGTTGATATAGGAGTGGTCTGCTGCAAACGCATTTCAGGTGAGACACTGGCCATGCCGTATCAGAATCTTGAGTCGTCGTAGAAAAGGCCTAATTTACTAGTTTAATTACTTATTTTATAAAATATTTCATGAGATTATGTTTTGGTATAAAGTGCTACATCCTGTAGCTGAAAATCATCTGACAATATCACAATGAGTGTTAGGTTCTGTTATGTCTTTAGAACCAGGCAGGAACAGGAGGACCCATATGCAGGACACGACTCTCGGCAGAATGATTTTGAAGGTTTTAATAATTAACAAAAAGTCCTTTCAAAAACAAAGTACAAACAAAACTAAATCCTTGGAAGGAAAACAAGACTAACAAAAACCCTGAACCTGAACTAAGAAAACTTCACAAAGTCTCTAGACAGGAAACACTAGGACACGACACGAAAACGTGCAACATGAAGCAACGATCTGGCAACAACAAGACAAGGGAACACAAGGACTATATAACCACATGGGGTAATAGGAAACAGGTGAAGCACAATCAGGGCAGGGGCAGACAATCAGACAGGCGGGAAACACAATGGCAGGGAAGTAAAGGGGACCTGAAACATAAGGGAGAGTTGATTTCAAAATAAAACACACGCCAGAACAAGGAGCCAGAAACACGACAGACATGAAAACCTGACATGACAAGACATAACCTGACATAACCTGACATGAAAAAACACAAGGAACACAAGACACCAAGAAAACACAACAGGACACTGAGTGAACATAACAATGAGCAACTTTAAGAAGTAATGTGAATGAGTGAGGGGTTGAATTAAGTTTAACTTCTTTTATAGTCTGTGGTTGAAACACAAATCTAAGGTAACTGGATGTACATTTAAAAAAGGTCAATAATATAAATGATAAATTTAATCATTGACGATATGTTTCACTCCTGAGTGCAGTGTGCCACATGCAAGGTGTTTCCTGTACCTGCAAGCTGAATGCAACTGTTACACAGCCTTTCACAAAGGTTAGGTGTGATCAGCTGTTCCCATGGACAAGAAGGACATTCCTAGTTTGGGGTAGTTGTGTTTTTGGATTGTTACAAAAAACAAGAGCAATATGTAATTAAATGACAAGACTGGATATGTTGAATGTTTCTTGCAAATTTTAGTTGTGCATACCCATGTTCAGATACTTAATTAAACAGTTGTATTTTTAAACATGACAATGAAGAATGTTTTAGAAAAACACTGCAGTGGTCAGGCTGGAAATAAAGAGTTTTGCACTTTGTTACACAGTGTCTTATTATGCTCTGAGGAAATAGAGACCATGTGTCCATATATGTGGACATCATTTTTTTTCAAAAAGTGCTTCATCTTAAAAGATGATAGCTGGTTGTCATATTTTATCGTCTCTCCAAATCCCAAATAGCTAAGAGAAATAAAAAATGCAAGCCAAAAATAAGCTCAGGTCTTAGCTAGTTTAACTCCTTTTTATCAACTCAAACTAAATGTTAACAATGTATCCTCCATGCCTGTGAAAGTTAGTCACAGAGTTTTGAAAAGTTCTGTGCTCAGACCAATTCTATTCATTTTAGATAATATTCGGTATTAATATAATATTATGAGGAAACACAAACTTTTATTGTTAGCCAATTATATCGATCAAGCCTGATCAAAACCAATCCGTTGGTTAAACTACAAGCATGCCTTAATGAAATAAAAACCAGGATTACCTGCAAGTTTCTGCTTTGAAACTCAGACAAAACAGAAGTCAGTGTACTTCCTTAATTCTAGGTACCTCTTCACCACTAAGTCTCTGAAGACTCTACAGCTGATCCAGAATGTGGCAGCACATGCACTGATAAGAACGAGGAAGAAAGACCATATTTCTCCAATATAAGTTTCTCTGCACTGGCTCCCTGTAAAATCTAGAATAGAATTTGAAATCTTTCTCCCCACCTACAATGTCCTTAATGGTCAGGTACCATCACATCCTAAAGAGCTCAGTATTAGCCTACCAGTACTCTGTGCTCTCCAAAAGTAGAATGGGAGTCAGAGCTTTCACCTATCAAGCTCCTCTATTGTGGAAACAGATTACAGCTTAGGTTCAGGTGACAGACCTCTCCACAATAAAGCGCAGGCTTAAAACGTTCCTCTTTGATAAAGTATATAGTTAGGCTGGCTCAGGAGGATAGGAGTTTAAAAGTCTTATGGCCTAGGGGATAAAAGTTGCCTGCTGGTGGAAGCCTGGATGTTATGGTACCATCAATTAGAAGGCATCAGGAAGAACTGTTGCAGTTTGATGATTGTGGTCTTGGATGACTCTGTTCCTGCATGACTGATCCTCCATCGATGACAGCTTCATCCTGGTGATGTTCTGAGCAGTCATGACCACCTTCTGTAGAGCCTTACAGTTGAGGGCAGTGCAGTTGCCATACCAGGTGGTGATGCAGCCAGTCAGGAGATTCTCTATAGTGCACCTGCAGAGTATCCTGGCGTCCATGTTGAGCCTCCGCAACCTGCAGAGGAAGAAGAGTCATGGTCTGGCTGTCTATGTGATTGAGTCTGTGTGGTGAATCCAGGTCAGGTCCTTGCTGATGTGAAACTGAAGCTGCTGCTGACTCTCCACCATAGTCCCATTGATGGCGAGGGGTGTGTGTTCTTCTCCCTGCCTTTTCCTGTAGTCCATAATCAGCTCCTTTTTATTTTGCTGACTCTTAGATGGAGGTTGTTGTCCTGGCACAAAGATATCAGTGCTCTGACTTCCTTTCTGTAGGCTGTCTGATTGTCACCAGTGATCCGGCAGATATGAATACGAACAACTTTATTAATACAGAAGGAAATTGTTTTGCCAGAGTACAGTAATAATAATAATAATAAATGTCAGATATGTCATGCCATCAGCAAATCTGATGATGGTGTTGGAGCTGAGCGTATACTCCCTTCGTGTACTCCCTACTCACACAGCCTTGTGTGAGCAGGGAGTACAAAAGAAGTCCGAGCTCACAGCACTGAGGGGCGCCAGTGCAGTGTTGAGAGCCAGAGTGGAGGATGTGGTGCTGTCTATCCTGCACAGCCTGGGGTCTGCCCATCAGGAATCGGATCAGTCACAGAGGGTGGTGTTGAAATTGGTGATGATCTTCAAGGGTGCAATAGTATTGAATGCTGAACTGTAGTGAATGATCAATATTCTCACATATGTGTTTCTATGGTCCAGGTGGGAGAGGGCAATGTGGAGGGTTAGGGAGATGGCATATTAAGCTGACCTATTTGGCCTGGAGGCAAACTGAAGCAGGGCCAGTGAGTCAGTGAGGAAGGAGGTGATGAATGCTCTGATTAACCGCTCAAAGCACTTCTTAATGGTGGAGATAAGTGCTACTTGGTGGTAGTCATTCGGGCAGAGGGTTCTGGGTTTCATGGGGATGACAATAGTCTTCTTGAGACATGTGTGGACTATAGACTGGAGCAGTGACATGTTGAAAATGTTTGTGAAGACAGCTGCCAGCTGATCTGCACACACCTTCAGAGCTTGGCCAGGGATGCCATCAGGTCGAGAAGCCTTATGTGTGTTAATCCATTTGTGATCTACACACATCTGGCCTGGATATCACAAGTTGGCAGTGGTCTTCCTGGGACTTTTGTACCTTCACAGTAGAGGAGTTGCTCTCAAAGTGTGCATAAAGTGTGTTAAGATCATCTGGGAAAGAGGCAAACATTACAACAAACAGACTCCACTTGTCCCTGTATTGTCTCTTAGCACTGCAAATAGATGCCTGGTGCACATACCGAGACTTTGAGTACTTGTATACTCAATGCAATGTCTGTACATTTGTCGATGATGTAAATTACCGTGTCTGTGTATGCATTTATCCATCCATCCATCCATCCATCCATTTTCATCCGCTTGGTCATCCGGGACCCGGGTCATGCGGAGGCAGCAGTCTGAGCAGAGATGCCCAGACCTCCCTCACCCCAGACAACTTCCTCCAGCTCTTCCGGGGGATCCAGAGGCGTTCCCAGGCCAGTCGAGAGACATAGTCTCTCCAGCGTGCCCTGGGTCTTCCCCGAGGCCTCCTCCCGGTGGGACACGCCTGGAACACCTCCCTAGGGAGGCGTCCAGGGGCATCTGAAATAGATGCCCAAGCCACCTCAGCTGACTCCTCTCGATGCGAAGGAGCAGCGGTTCTACTCTCGAAGCTCCTCCCGAATGACCGAGCTTCTCACCCCTATCTCTAAGGGAGCGCCCAGCCACCCTGCGGAGGAAACTCATTTCGGCCGCTTGTATCCGCGATCTTGTCCTTTCGGTCATTACCCAAAGTTCATGACCATAGGTGAGGGTGGGAGCGTAGATTGATTGACCGGTGAAATCGAGAGCTTCGCCTTTCGACTCAGCTCCTTCTTCACCACGACGGATCGGTCCGGTACACCGACCGCATAACTGCGGACGCTGCACCAATCCGCCTGTCAATCTCACGCTCCATCTTTCCCTCACTCGTGAACAAGACCCCGAGATACTTGAACTCCTCCACTTGAGGCAGGACCTCTCCACTCCACCCGGAGAGGGCACACCACCCTTTTCCGGTCGAGTAACCATGGCCTCAGGATTTGGAGGTGCTGATTCTCATCCCAGCCGCTTCACACTCGGCTGCAAACCGCTCCAGCACATGCTGAAGGTCCTGGCTTGAAGAAGCCAACAGGACAACATCATTTGCAAAAAGCAGAGATGAAATCCTGTGGTTCCCAAACCTGACTCCCTCCGGCCCCTGGCTACGCCTAGAAATCCTGTCCATAAAGATTATGAACAGGACCGGTGACAAAGGGCAGCCCTGCCGGAGTCCAACATGTACTGGGAACAGGTCTGACTTACTGCCAGCAATGCGAACCAAGCTCCTGCTCCGGTCGTACAGAGACCGAACAGCCCTTAGCAACGGCCCCGGACCCCATACTTGCATGGAGCACTCCCCACAGAATACCACGAGGGACACGGTCTGAATGCCTTCTCCAGATCCACAAAGCACATGTGGACTGGTTGGGCAAACTCCCATAAACCCTCTAAGCACCCTGCGGAGGGTATAGAGCTGGTCCACTGTTCCACGACCAGGACGAAAAACCGCATTGTTCCTCCTGAATCCGAGGTGTCGACTATCGGCCGAATTCTCCTCTCCAGTACCCTGGCGTAGACCTTCCCGGGGAGGGGAGGCTGAGAAGTGTGATCCCTCTGTGTAGTTGGAACACACTCTCCGGTCCCCCTTTTTAAAAGAGGGACCACCACCCCAGTTTGCCACTCCAGAGGTACTGTCCCCAACCTCCATGCAATGTTGCAGAGGCGTGTCAGCCAAGACAGCCCCACAACATCCAGAGATTTGAGGCAGTACTCAGGGCGGGCGGATCTCATCCACCCCCGGCGCCTTGCCACCGAGGAGCTTGCTGAACTACCTCAGTGACTTCGGCTTGGGTGATGGACGAGTCCACCTCAGAGTCCCCATCCTCTGCTTCCTCATTGGAAGGCAAGTCGGTGGGATTGAGGAGATCCTCGAAGTATTTCTTCCACCGTCCGACAATGTCCTCAGTTGAGGTCAACAGCTCCCCACCCGCACTGTAAACAGTGTTGGCAGAGTACTGCTTCTTCCCCTTCTGAGGCGCCGGACGGTTTGCCAGAATCTCTTCGAGGCCGACCGATAGTCCTCCTCCATGGCCTCACCAGAACTCCTCCCAGACCTGAGTTTTTGCCTCCAGGACCGTCTGGGCTGCGGCTTGCTTGGCCTGCCGGTACCTGTCAACTGCGTCAGGAGTCCCACAGGCCAACATGGTCCGATAGGACTCCTTCTTCAGTCTGACATGACAGCATCCCTTACTTCCGGTGTCCACCACCGGGTTCGGGGACTTGCCACCACGACACAGGCACCAGAGACCTTGCGTCCACAACTTTGAACTGCTGCGCGTCGACAATGGAGGCAGAGAACATGAACATGTCCACTCGGGACTCAATGTCTCCAGCCTCCCTCGGAATCTGTGAGAAGCTCTTCCGGAGGTGGGAGTTGAAGACCTCCCTGACAGAGGGCTCGGCCAGACGTTCCCAACAGACCCTCACAATACGTTTGGGTCTGCCAGGTCTGTCCAACTTCCTCCTCTGCCAGCGGATCCAACTCACCTCACCACCAGGTGGTGATCGGTTGACAGCTCAGCCCCTCTCTTTACCCGAGTGTCCAAGACATACGGCCGGAGATCAGATGAAACGACAACAAAGTCGATCATCGACCTCCGGCCTAGGGTGTCCTGGTGCCATGTGCACTGATGGACACCCTTATGCTCGAACATGGTTATGTTTGATTCGTTATGGACAAACCGTGTGACTAGCACAGAAGTCCAATAACAGAACACCGCTCGGGTTCAGATCGGGAGGCCGTTCCTCCAGATCACGCCCCTCCAGGTATCACTGTTGTTGCCCACGTGAGCGTTGAAGTCCCCCAGTAGAACAATGGAGTCCCCAGTCCGGAGCACTATCAAGTACCCCTCCCAGGGACTCCAAGAAGGCCGGGTACTCTGTACTGCTGTTCTTAGGCCCGTAGGCACAAACAATAGCAAGAGACCTATCCCCAACCCGAGGCGAAGGCGCTCACCGGGGTGAAGCTCCAACACCTGGCTGCTGAGCTGGGGAGCTATAAGAGCTAAGCAAGCCACACCAGCTCGCCGCCGCTCACCCTGGGCAACTCCAGAGTAGTGGAGGGTCCAGCCCCTCTCAAGGAGCTGGGTTCCAGAGCCCAAGCTATGCGTGGAGGTGAGCCCAACTATCTCTAGCCGGTACCTCTCAACCTCCCGCACGAGCTCAGGCTCCTTCCCCCCCAGTGAGGTGACATTCCATGTCCCTATTGCCAGAGTTTTGTTCCAGGGATTGGGTGCGTCGAGGCTCCCTGCCACGACTGCTACCCAAACCACATTGCACCGGCCCCTCATGGACCTTCCTGCGGGTGGTGAGCCTACTGGAAGGCGGGCCCACGTCGCCATTTCGGGCTGAGCCCGGCCGGGTCCCGTGGGCAAAGACCCGGCCACCAGGCGCCTTCGCCTGCGCGAGCCCCAACCCCAGGCCTGGCTCCAGGGTCGGGCCCAGCCCCGTAATGCGCCAATCCGGGCGACGTAACTTGGTCCTTGATATTCTTCTTTTCATGATGGGCTTCTGAACCGCTCTTAGTCTGGCCCGTCACCTAGGACCTGTTTGCCATGGGAGACCCTACCAGGGGCGTAATGCCCCCGACAACATAGCTCCTAGGATCATTCGGGCACACAAATCCCCTCCACCACAGTTAAGGTGGCGGTTCAAGGAGGGGATATGCATTTATCAAATATCAAAATATGGAACAAAACAACAGAAAAAAACAGAGCAGAGTTAAGGGGGAGCTTGAGACACTGCAGCCATCCTCTGCACCATCTTGAGCAACCCAGTTCAAGTGTTTCAATCAAATAAGCAAGTATGTCATAACTCAGTGTTGAGTGGTTCACAGTTGGTCCTGTGGATACAGTCTGGTAAAGACATCTCTGGTTACAAAAGCAAGTTGAGAAACTGTTTAATACTGGGAGAAGTTTCTGCTCTCCTAATGCTTTCCAATCTCATCAATTTCTGCACATCAGTTAGAACCTCTGGTTCAAATCACTCACACTTATCACCCATGCATCTGTCCCACACTGACATATAATCACAGAGATGCAGATATGTGGAGTTAAACCACTTGCATCTGTCTTCATGATGGTCGTACAAAAGCTGAAGTCAAAAATGGAAGAAGGAACCCAATAACAGGACAAAATAGTGTGAATGTCTCACACATTATTATTAATATTTTTATTGTTATTATTGTTGTTGTTGAATAATTAAAGGAACTAAAAGTCACACATTTCACTAAAATTATACCTAGTATGATGACATATGACAAATAACTAAATAAAAAGCCCTGTGAGGGCCATGAGCTACATACAAAAAAAAAAAATCCAAATAAAAAGATTGCTGACCTTTGTGAGGATGTCCGATGTCTCTCTGATGAGCTGCAGAAGAAGAACTCTCTTCTGTCCAGGTTCATGAATGTGGTTTCTAACCAGTCCAAACAGATTGCCTCTCTCAGTTCCACTCTCCAGGATACAGCTCTGTGGGACCCTTGCACCTGTCCACTGCTTTCTTCCTGCTCAACACCTAACCACCAGACATCCTGGGCAGAAGCGGTAGTTCACGGTCACAAGAGACACCTGGTTGAGGCTGGCTCACTACAGCACCTAAGCCTCTCCAACCACTACGCGGCCCTGTCCAACGACACTCTGGTCCACCCAGCTGATACTCCCGTGGTTCCTTCTCAGCTTCCCCACCACTGGTGACTAGCGGTGTCCAGGAGACTTGCTGCTCCACTGGGGGGCCAGATAAGAAACCCTAATCCCGGTCAATGACCTCTACTTTTTGTCATAGGATCCTGAATGAGGCCTGTGGGGTCAAATGGCACAACCCGTCAGCAGTCTGAGCTGACCAAAAATTATTTCAACACTTTTTTGCTTTTTAAGTTCCTGTGAACAATCTGTTATCTCTGGCTTTATTTCTACACTGACCCATGGAGCTGGGCGTTTCAGCTGAATCCTCAGCCTCCACACCTGGCTCAAGTTGACCTGCAGTGCACCCAATATTGTTTTTACTGAGAATTTTAATCTGTTTTGGAATCGTTCCTCCCTATCTTTGTCTGACAGATTCAATCCAAACAGACGGGGTAGCTGAATGCTAGTGGCCAAGTTGCAGTACGCCGCTCTACACATGCGTGACTATTCACATCACACACCTCTTCCCTTGCTTCTTCTTCTCCTCCTCCACCTGTAGTGGCACCACAAAACACCATTTCCCACGTAAGCTCCCCCCAGCGGCAGCGTCCGTTATTAACCCTCTCACCGAAATTGTTCATATATGCTCACTCCATAAATAATAAAACTTTTGTGCCGAATGACATCATTGAGTCTAAAAAAATTGATGCTTTATTTGTGACTCAAACCCGACAAAGGGATATGGAACATACCAACTGCATCGAAGTGTGCCTAAAGGATTACACCTTCTTCAGCTTACCCAGAATGTCAGGCTGTCGTGGAGGACTTGTTGCTGTGTTTAACACCCATTTTCCTTGTAGGTTGGTGAGCACTGACTCTTTCATTTCCTTTGAACCACAAATGGTGAAAGTTGGATGTACTAATCTTCTTTTTTTTAAGTATTTCAATCTATTATCCAAACAGTCTAGATTTGTGCTAGTTGGATATTCTAACATTCATGTTGACAACTGATAAATTTGCCTTAAGTGTCAATCTCACTTTGCACATGACAGGCCCTTCACACACTAGGGGGAATACTCTGGACCTTGTTTTTACATTTGGTTTAAATATTGGTTCTGTTTGCTCAGAGGATATTTTTATTTCTGTTCATAATTGTGTTTTACTTCATTTGTCTTAATTTGGATTTTTCACCTCATCTGTTATGTTATGTATGCAGTGTTTTGGTCAGTTTTGTGTGCCTGTGGTTTGTTTCCTTCTGCCTCAGGTAGGAGGTTCCTTCCTGAGTGGAGAGGCGTGGTCTCCTGCTGGCTGGAGGTTCACACACCTGCTCCTCATTTCGTATCATCACACTCCTTTTAAGCCGGAGCAGTTCCCCACTTCAACGTGGGATTGTTCCACTTTCAGTGTGACTCTTGTGTTCGATTTGTGTCTTTCAGCTTCTGATACTCACCCGTGTTCCAGTTTGCCCCTCCAGCCAGCAACCCGCCAGCCACGCCGCTCTCCCTCCCTTCTACCTACTGGACAGTATTTTGGTCTCACCTTTTGTTTGTTCTAAATTAAATCACCTTAAACTGCAATCTGCCTCTGGTCTGCTCCTGGGTCCTCTTTTCTCTCAAACAGAGACCTAACATCATCATCATGAAATTGACTCTTGCCTCATAAACCATCTTTCTGCAGCAAGGTTTTCTTCTGCCTTTTATAATAGTCCAGTTATTTTATCAAATACTAATATGTACTCACAAGTACAATCTTTTTATGAGCCTATTAGTTATAGACAAAACTGCCCTCTGAATTGGCTCCCATGAACAAATCATTCGACAACATTTGTTCTTTTAAACAAACCTGTCGCAGAGCTGAGTGTTTGTGGAAGTCTACCCAGTTTCAGGTTCACTATCAGTATTTAAAAGAGCTTTTATCTGATTTTAATAACATGGTTAGAAAAGCCAGAGCAACATATTTTTCTAACCTAAACACAATATCAAAATTTTATTTGATACCATCAGTAATATTGTTTTTACTGCATCACCTGCTGTTCCCATTTCCTCAGTTGAAGAATGCAACAACTTTCTTTCCTTCTTTATTGGTAAGATATATGACATAAGAGTAAACATCACTTCCTGTTTATCCCACCCATTACCGTGTCCCTCACGACAAACACCATTGGACAGTTTTTCCGTTATCACATTAAACAGACTCATTGAGCTAGTTAAAAATATGAAAACTTCCTCCTATCCTCTTGTCATCATAACGACTCCTTTGTTAAAAGATGTTATTGGTTCCATTGGTCCTTGTGTGCTCATGATAATTAATAACTTGTTGACATCTGTTTTTTGTCTTGACATATTTTAAACAAAATGCTGTTCAACTACTTCGCAAAAAAACAAATCTTGACCATTCTTTGCCCCAGACCTACAGGCCTATTTCTAAGCTACCTTTTATAGCTAAAGTTCTAGAAAAAATCATTGCCAAGCAGCTTACAGCTGTTTACAGCGGTTTTAGATGACACTGTACAGTGTTTTTATCTTGTTTTTGACAGGTTTCAGTCTGGTTTCCGTCAAATGCATTCAACTGAAACAGCTCAGAGTCTCAAATGATCTATTAATGCATGGTGATGCAGGAGAGTTCTGTCTCAGTAGTGTTAGATCTTAGTGCTGCTTTTCATACTGTATATTGATTTACAGGCTGCAGAATTGGGTGGGAATCTCTGGATCAGCTTTGGAGTGCTTCTCCTCATACCTCTCAGACAGCAACTTCTCAGTCACTGTTCACAACTATGTCTCATAACTGAATCCTTGTGTTGTGGTGTTCCCCAAGGTTTGGTCATGCTTCCACTCAGGGAGCTAATAAGTAACTTTAATGGTGTCTACACTCCTTGACTCCTTGTCCTGTTTCCATTAACATCCAATTACACATCTCATTCAAGCCACAAAATGTCTTGAAGTTGTCTCTTTTGCTAAACTGCCTCAATGCTATATAAAAGGCCGGATGGCAGATAATTTCCTATAGCTAAACAATGAAAAAACATGCATGTAACTTGTTTAGAACGCTCCTGTTTTTACCACCTGAAAAACATTGCTTGGCATATTGTATCCTGAGCCGAATTGAAGATGATTATTCAAGCCTTTATTTCTTTTTATCTTAGTTTTATTTTGCCTTATGATTTTAAGTGATGTCTGTCTGTTTTATATTTGATTGTTGCCTTGTCTTTTATTTTGTTGTCTTTTTACTGTGTATCCTTTTATTGTGAAGCACCTTGTGACGACTGTCTTGAAAGATGCTATATAAATAAACTTTACTTATTTTATTTAAATTTACTCCACATCCATCCATCCATCCATCCATCCATCCATCCATCCGCTTATCCGGGACTTGACCTCTCCACCCACCTGGAGAGGGCACGCCACCATTTTCCGGTCGAGAACCATGGCCTCAGGATTTGGAGGTGCTGATTCTCATCCCAATCCCAGCCGCTTCACACCCAGCTGCAAACCGCCCCAGTACATGCTGAAGGTCCTGGGTTGATGAAGCCATCAGGACAACATCATCTGCAAAAAGCAGAGATGAAATCCTGTCTGGTTCCCAAACCGGACTCCCTCTGGCCCCTGGCTATGGCTTGAAATTCTGTCCATAAAGATTATGAACAGAACCGAACGGTGACAAAGGGCAGCCCTGCCGAGTCCAGTCCAACATGCACTGGGAACAGGTCTTACTTACTGCCGGCAATGTGAACCAAGCTCCTGCTCCGGTCATACAGAGACCGTACATTGCAGCCCTTAGCATAACAGCACGCCCCCGGACCCCATACTCGCTGGAGCACCCCCACAGAATACCACGAGGGACACGGTCAATGAATGCCTTCTCCAGATCTACAAAGCACATGTGGACTGGTTGGGCAAAACTCCCATAAACCCTCAAGCACCCTGTGGAGGGTATAGAGCTGGTCCAGTGTTCCATGTCTGGGACAAAAAACACATTGTTCCTCCTGAATCCGAGGTTCGACTATCAGCTGAATTCTCCTCTCCAGTAGACCTTCCCTGGGGAGGCTGAGAAGTGTGAGGCTGAGAAGTGTGATCCCCCTGTAGTTGGAACACACTCTCCAGTTTGTCACACTCCAGAGGTACTGTCCCCAACCTCCATGCAATGCTGCAGAGGCGTGTCAGCCAAGACAGCCCCACAACATCCAGAGACTTGAGGTACTCAGGGCGGGATCTCATCCAGATCCGAGTTTTTGCCTCCAGGACTGCCTGGGCTGCAGCTTGCTTGGCAGCCTGCCGGTACCCGTCAACTGCAACTGCACTCCTCTGCCAGCAGATCCAACTCACCACCAGGTGGTGATCGGTTGACAGCTCAGCCCCTCTCTTTACCCGAGTGTCCAAGACATACGGCCAGAGATCAGATGAAACAACAACAAAGTCAATCATTGACCTCCAGCCTAGGGTGTCCTGGTGCCACATGCACTGATGGACACCCTTATCCTCGAACATTGTGTTCGTTATGGACAAACTGTGACCAGCAGAGAAGTCCAATAACAGAACAACGCTTGGTTCAGATGCCGTTCCTCCCAATCACGCCGCTCCAGGAATCACTGTCACTTGCCAGCGTGAGCGTTGAAGTCCCCCAGTAGAACAATGGAGTCCCCAGTCGGAGCACTATCAAGTACCCCTCCCAGGGGACTCCAAGAAGGTCAGGTACTCTGTACTGCTGTTCGGCCCATAGATGCAAACAACAGTAAGAAACCTATCCCTGATCCCTGACCCGAAGGCTCAGGGAAGGACGACACTCTCATTCATCCGGGGTGAACTCCAACACATGGCGGCTGAGCTGGGGAGCTATAAGCAAGCCCACACCAGCTTGCTGCCACTCACCCCTGGGCAACTCCAGAGTAGTGGAGGGTGAAGCTGGGTTCCAGAGCCCAAGCTGTGCGTGGAGGTGAGCCTGACTATCTTTAGCCGGTACCTCTCAACCTCCTGCACATCTCAGGCTCTTTCCCTCCCAGACTCCTCCCCCTTTAGGGACATTCCATGTCCCTATGGCCAGAGTTTTGGTCCAGGGATTGGGTCGTCAAGGCCCCCAGGCCACGACTGCTACCCAAACCACATTGCACCGGCCCCTCGTGGACCTTCCTGCGGGTGGTGAGCCTACTGGAAGGCGGGCCCATGTCGCCATTTCGGGCTGAGCCCGGCTGGGTCCCGTGGGCAAAGACCTGGCCACCATGCACTCGCCTGTGAGCCCCAACCCCAGGCCTGGCTCCAGGATGGGGACCCCAATGCACGTAATCCGGGTGACGTAACGGTCCTTGATGTTGTGATATCCATGATGAGCTTGTGAACCGCTCTTAGTCTGGTCCATCACCTAGGACCTGTTTGCCATGGGAGACCCTACCAGGGGTGTAATGCCCCCGACAACATAGCTCCCAGGATCATTTGGGCACACAAAAACCCCTCCACCACAGTAAGGTGGCGGTTCAAGGAGGGGAATTTACTCCACATAAAATGTATTAATTAAATGATCAAAAAGTTATTTGGGAGAAAAAAATGTTTGCAATTGTATTCTCCTGCCATGCAGCACTGTAGGCTCAGGAAACCCGGGGATTTAGAAAAGCTGGAGCCAAGGCGAATCACAAGAAAATGTGCAACAAGCGTGCGTATATGTACTCCCATAGATGTGTATTTACCCAAACAGACAATCTGGCTAAACATGCCAATATGTAAAGCCTATTCATATTCAGATGCCTAGATCTGCCAGTAACATCGACTTTACTACAGCGACCATCACTGGTGATGTAATGCAATGTAGTGTTTTGTTAATTTTCCTGAAAAGTTTTGTTTTAATTAGTTATCTGATGCTACAAAAAAAATAGGACAAAACATCATGATTGAACAGCTGTCCTAATCCTAGTTACGTAGTCGCGGAGGCACCTGCACAATTGCACTTGGAGTACCGGTGAAAATGTAACATTAACTTTAGTAGGTAATCATTAGTAATCGTTACTAATTATTGATTTTTGTGCAGTGGGAGGAAGTGGAGATGTATTGTCCATCTTAATACACACAGGAAGATCACCAGTTAATTCAAACTACATGCAAGTTTTTACTAGTGTCAGTTTTTCTTTAATTTTTATCAAAGTAAGTAAGTACACAAAATACAGAATAACAGTGCAATCCATTTTATTCGGAACTCAGAAACAAACTTTTGACACAGAAAAGTGGAATGGAACTGTCAGGCAAGTCGAAATTCCAATTCGGAAACTTGAGCAAGATCTGTATATCTGACGTTAGCAACATGATGGCTCACACAATGTAGTGTTTTGGTTGTAAAACCTGCTGTAACAACTCTGTGGTTGCCATTTCCATTGCCAGTGCGTGTGAGATAAGCATTTAAGATGAAGGTAGAAGTGAATAGGGAGTTGGTAAATCAGCCTCAGCACCATGTTCTATCATTCACACAGCCAAATTTTAATAATAAAACATGACCAAAAGTTTTGTTTTCACAAAGTTTACTGCTTCATTGTTTTTAGCTCTTTTAGCTCTGTCAGATGTTACTATGGTATTTTAAAGTATACTTACAAGCATTTCATAAGCGTTAAAGGCTTTTATTGACAATTAGATTAAGTTATGCCTAGAGTCAATATTTGCAGTGTTGACCCTTCTTTTTTTAAGACCTCTGCAATTCTCCCTGGCATGCTGTAAATCAACTTCTGGGTCACATCCTGAGTGATGGCAGCCCATTCTTGTATAATCAATGCGTGGAGTTTGTCAGAATTTGTGGGTTTTTGTTTGTCTACCCACCTCTTGAGGATTGACCACAAGCTCTCAATGGGATTAAGGTCTGGGCAGTTTCGATGACAAAATTTCGATGTTTTGTTCCCCGAGCCACTTTTGCCTTATGGCAAGGTGCTCAATCATGCTGGAAAAGGCATTGTTCATCACCAAACTGTTCTCGGATGGTTTGGAAAAGTTGCTCTCAGAGTATGTTTTGGTACCATTGTTTATTGTGTCCTTAGGCAAAATTGGGAGTGAGCCCACTCCCTTGGCTGAAAAGCAGCCTCACGCATGAATGGACTCAGGATGCTTAACTGTTGGCATGACAAAGGACTGATGGTAATGCTCACCTTTTCTTCCCTGCTTTTTTCCAGATACACCAAAAAATCGGAAAGGGGATCAGAAAATGACTTTACCCCAGTCCTCAGCTGTTCAATCCCTGTACCCTCTGCAGAATATCAGTCTGTCCCTGATGGAGAGAAGTGGCTTCTTTGCTGAAATTCTTCTTCATCAGGCTATCCTCTAAAAGTCTTTGCCTCAATGTGCATGCAGATGCACTCACACTTGCCTGCTGCCATTCCTGAGCAAGCTCTGCACTAGTGGTGCCCCAATTCCGCAGCTCAATCAACTTTAGGAGATGGTGCTGTTGCTTGCTGGACTTTCCTGGGCACCCTGAGGCCTTCTTCACAACAATTGAACCTCTCTCCTTGAAGTTCTTGATGATCTGATAAATGGTCGATTTAGGTGCAATCTTACCAGCAGCAAGAGCCTTTCCTGTGAAGCAATGATAACTGCATGTGTTTTCATGCAGGTAACCATGGTTAACAGAGTAAGAACAATGATTTCAAGCACCACCCTCCTTTTAAAGCTTCCAGTCTGTTATTCTAACTCAATCAGCATGACAGAGTGATCTCCACCCTTGTCTTCGTCAACACTCTCAGCTGTGTTAACAAGAGAATCACTGATATGATGTCAGCTAATCCTTTTGTGGCACGGCTGATATGCACTGGAAATGTTTTTTTTGGGATTATGTTCATTTTCATGGCAAAGAGGGACTTTGCATTTGGGCACTCTTCATAACATTCTGGAGTATATGCAAATTGCCATAATAAAACGGAGGCAGCAGACTTTGTGAAATTTACTATTTATGTCATTCTCAAAACTTTTGGCCATGGCTGTAAAGTAAGTGGATCTGGTGGCTGTATTAAGCTGGCGGGGTATTGTGAATGTATTCTTGTGCCGCAAATATGATTTTGTCAATTAATTTAGAGGGACATAATAGTACAATTACAATATAATACTTGATTGAGGTTCCTACCTTTGGTAATCCATCTTGGCCTACAATCTCCTGAGTCATGAATATGACATAATTTCTAGCATACTGACATGAGACTTGTGCGGTATACGGCAAACCTTTTAGGCCACTCGCCTGCTCTATATCCCAACCAGGTTGATGCATCGTCCACAACTTCAGAATAAACGCAGTATCGCCTATTTATATCCACCTTAAAGGCAACAAGGTTAATAGTGCACAAATAATCACCACACTCGCAACAAGTTTGGAACAAGATTGCAACAATGCACTCTCGACAGTCAAATGAAAATAAAATGCAAATGCTGCAGCAAAGTTTCAATAAATTGCAACAAAGTTATCATCATCAATCACTTTAAAACAGATGAGGAAAGATGATGAGTGAGTGAACACGCAAAGGCTCAGTGGCAGGTATTCCCATCATGAGAGAAGATGAGGGAAATGCTGTTATATGCTGTCATATTATCAGCCTTGTTAAAGGAGAGTTTATTCAGTTTTAAAGTTTAAATTAAAATAAACCATACATAACATAACAATCTATTAAAGGTTCAGTCAGTAAGACTGGGCAGAGTCCTCTCTTTACTTGAACATTTGAACCAGTATGACCTTAAGGCCCCTTCCTCTCTGCTGCCCACCACAGCTCCTTCCTCCGTCACCGAGGTCTAACGAGAGTGCACGAGCAACCAGCTGGCCAGGAGAACAACACAGAGGATACACAGGTAAGAAAGATGGATTAAAGTCTGTAAAGAGAGCTAAGACCGGTTTTTCATTTACTGAAAAACTGTCTAACTTTGTGATGAATGTGATGGTGTTTCTGTAGTCAGCTTGTTTACATCGCTAACATTTGTTAGCATTGTTAGCTATTATCTTGTTAGCACATTATTTCAGTAACTGAGATGGAGAGCCACGAAAATAATGGCTAATTTAAATTAGTCTCTTCACAAAATGTGAGACATTTCTTTCCATATCTGTTGTTATGGTGAGAGTTTAGAGACAGAGACCCCGACCTCTGGGGGATGATGACGACAACGGAGCTGAGGAGAGGAAAAGGGAAGGCTGGGACATCAGACAGAGGAGGCTGGGGCAGAAGGGGTCCAACACCTGATGACCTTGGGGCTGAGGACATCTGTAAATAATTTGAATACTGTGCAGTACTGTACATTGACTTTAAAAAAAAAATATAGATTTAAAAAATGTCTATTTTAACATTCATGTGATGTAATGATTTATTATCCAATTAAATGTTTTTACAGTTATTTGTTTCTAATTGCATACGTGTGAAAACTATATTATGCTGTATTATTAAAGTAACTTTTGGCTCAATTTTAAACAGTATCAGTACTCGAAGTACTCGAAAAAAATTGTAATAAGAAAGGACCAGTAGACAGGAAGATAGACACAGGGCAGGTAGACGGGCAGGTACAGAGCAGGTAGGTACAGGATGAGCAGGAACAGGACAGAAACAAACTCAGTTAATAATGCTCAGACACAGAACAAAGTAAGGGGACCAGTATATATCCTGTGGGTGATGGGGAAGTGGAAACAGGAGAGGAGACAAACAAGGAACAGGTGAAACTAATTGGGGTGGAGCAGGTAAATCAAATGGGAGGGAAACACAAAAGGGCAGGAAGTAAAGTGAGGAGAGGAAGAAGAATACAAAATAAAACAGGAAGTGAGCAAGACCAGGCTGAAAACGGACTAACACAAGGACAAAGAACAACAACTAATAAACACACTGAAGGAGACAGCCAGGATAACAAAAAACGCAAGGACAGGGAAACACCGGGGAATAACAGAGGCAGAGAATCATGACAAGCATAATATAAGGACAGGATTCTTGAGTCTTTAAAATACCATAACAAGCCTCTTTGTCTGACATGTGGAGAGTGTATAAAGAATTGGATGTGTGATTTGACAGTTTCATTGATGAATGAAGACATATCAGACACAATTTGTTTTAAAATAATCCAAATTACAATTAGAGTTGGTCTTGCTATATGAGGTCTGGCATGTTTTTAACTTCATCAGTGTGTCTTCAAAAGCTTTGAGTAACAATTGGTAGGGAAGTAAAAAATAAAACAAACAAACAAACAAAAAACACTTATACTTATATACACTTAAATATTAATCCAACATAACACTGATATGGATTCAACCACACAACAGAGGTATGAATTTTCACTGGCTAATGATTCAAAAACACGAATGATTCTCAGCTCTCTAATGGCGCTTTTCCACTAGCACCTATTCGGCTCGACTTGACTCGACTCGGGTTTTTAGGGTTTCCATTACGTGTTAGAATCTGGTACCAAGGTACTTTTCGTAGTACCTACTCAGCCAGGGTTCCAAGCGAGCTGAATCAAGCTGAAAATGTGACGTCAGGAGACATTTCTTTGTTTGGTAGCTGATGAGAGGATTCAACAGGAGCTAGACAGAGCGACCCCTAACAAAAAAGTGTACTGGGAGGTCTCCGAGCTGATGGCCACTCATGGATACCAACGGACAGTGAAGCAATGTCGGGAAAAGCTGAAAAAACTTAAGTCATTATCGGACCATCAAAGACCACAACAGCCAGAGTGAGTCAGCCAAATGGACGCCATACGGTCACCGACTGGCGAGCAACGGGAGGGAGATTGACGTCTCGGCCACAGCATTATTGGAAACCGTGATTGAGGCTGTGAGTGTTTGTTACTTAAAACATTTTTTATGTTACTGATCCTATTGGTGGTAAGCTCACTTTGAACAAAGATAATTTGCAAGTAACGTTGTTGTCTCCTGTATGCAGTGAGCTAGCTAATTAGCCATCAATGCTAACTCCTTGCTGTGTTTGTATTTTGCGTTTGCTTAAGTATTCGTTTCTGAGAGCAGAACATAAAAAGTCAGCATGTCTACAACATCTGATGAACTAAGCTAGTGTTATTATTTGATTAAAACGTTTTTTCATGTTACAATTTCGTGCTGTGTGTGTACTTAAGTTGTGTGTGTATTTTCGTTCAAGAATCCCTGTCCACATCTGAGTCCGCCTCCCTCCTCATGAACCCTCCAAGCTCCTCTGCCCCAGCACCAGCAGCTTGATACCAGGGACACAACAACGTGCTATCACTGGTGAGAAAGTTCACAGTTCAAAGGTTAAAGTACAGATAAAGTGCCAAAAATGTAATCAAATAAAAGTATCACAACTCGTATCACAACTCAACCGAATATATAAACTCATTCTGAGTTCTGAGGCCACAGCAAAAACAAATGGTTTCAAATTTAAACTAGACCTTGTAAAATGTACTTAAGTGAAACACATCTACGAGAATTTTTTTCTTAAATACAACAACAAAGCAATTTGTCACAATCCACCACTGGCTTTTAGCTTCAAGTGTATTCCCCTATATATTTTTTAAACTTGCTTTGGTTAACCACCTCTCATTTCTGCCTTTTGTCTAGGCAAGAGGAAAAGGATCCAGACCAGACCAGACCTGCAAAGCATGACAGAAGAGATGCAGGCTTAGGATGAGTGGAACCGGGCCCACCGTGACCAGCATATCCAGTTGCTTCTGGGTGAGCCACATGAGGCAAGGGAGCATGAAGCATGAATTCCTCGGTGTGCTGGGCAAGCTGGTGCAGGCGATGAGTGGCCAGTGGCCGGCGTGTGACCCCCCATTGTGTCCCCCCATTATGTGACCCCCATTATGTGACCCGTTCCCCCCCATTTCATGTTTTTCTTAGCCCTCTGTTCTGGGAGAGGCACACTTTGTATTGCACAGTGTACTTTGCACACTGTAAATAGTTTGGACTGACTGTAATAAACATTTTTGTGATTGTTGACAAATGCATCATGATTTTCAATTTTGTCTATTTAGACACTGGTGGGAAGAGAGTCTACAGTACGAACCAAACATTTGTCAGTGAAGTTTTGGTGTAATGACTTGATCTAATTAAATCTTAGTAACCTTCTCAAATACAACTTTTAAACAAAAGAGGAGACATTTCTGCAAAAGGTACAAAAGTTTATTGGCAAATAATAGTGAGATTCAAGAAAAAACAAAATTTACAAAAATAAAACAAATAACAAATACAGATACTACAAAGAATATTTTAAACTAACAAGTACTGCATCAGAGCATCTTGTACATCTCTGCCCTCCTCCTCTACACCCTGTGCCGCTGCCACCACAGACTCAAGTGCTGCTGCTGCAGGTAGGTACATCCCATGAAGTCTCATAAATCTCTCCATGACTTCCACATAGATTATGCAGAGCACAGCAGTTCAGCACCATAGATTTCACCTAGGGATGTAACAATATGCTCAACTCACGATTCGATACGATTTCTGATACTGGGTTAACGATACGATTTTCTCATGATTTTTTTTTTAACAGAATGAGCTTGCAGACAAATTATGACAAAGATTCCTTTAATTATTTCTCAGACAAAAAAACATTTCTGAGGTAGGGTGTAACTTCAAAACACAAACTATGCAATGAATGCATATTTTAAAAACATATATATATTTAGATATACAGAAACTACAAATTACATTTTCTCTTATCTTTAACAAATTAAAGAGAATCCCTTTTTATTTCTCTGAGGTAGGGTAAACTGTGCAATACAACACATATGTCCTCTTCTTAAAAGTGAAAGTGAAACTGGTCTGTGCATCCTCGATTTCAAAATCACTTTCGACCGTCGCCATGTTTCTCGTTCCGTCTGAATACCTGACAGTGACGTACGACGTTGAACACATTCTGACGTATGACGTCAATCAAGTGAACTCAAAAGTAGATTACGCCCTCCGCTGTTTAAAAAGGGCATCGCGATTCATTTTTCATCTCAGCTGATTTGAATAGTCACACATTTGTATTGATTTTTAACTGTCTCGCGATGCATTGTTACATCCCTAATTTCACCAGTTGGATGCTACAATCATTCCTTTTTAGAAGGCAGCGCCACCTTCCCTTCAGCCTGCCGAAAGCATTTTCGACAACCACCCGTACTTGGCTGAGTTTGTGGTTGAACAGATGCTGTTCTGCTGTCAGTCGTCCAGTGTCATGGAATGGTTTCAAGAGCCAGACTGGGGTCTCCAAAGATGTAATAGCCAGCAGTCACTGGACTAATGTTCCTGATGTGAGCTGGGAAGAGGTTTCCTTGGCTGGCTAACTCCCACAGTGTGGACATCCTCAGAACCCTTGCATCACGCAAGCTCCCTGGCAGTCCAGCAAACACATTCCAGAACAGCACCTTTCCATCAACAACACCTTGAAGGATTATGGAGTGCCAGCCTTTACGATTGAAATAGTCAGTGTGATAGTACACAGTCATGTTCTTACCTATGTGAGAGACTCACCAAAAACACTTAACAGGTTGGGATGTGTTGATATTGTAGCTAAAGAACCTGCCTGATATCTGCAAGAAAACACACAACACATTATTAGTCAGCCTGCTCTACACCGTGTCCCAAAGGTTCATGCACGCCAATGGGCAACATTTTAGTCTGTTTGTCTCCAAAATAGGTTGCACCTGGTCAGCCAGGTGTTGTGAGGTTGTTTAGATTAGTTCATCTGTTTGTGACAAGTCTATAAATTTCTTGGTTGACCAAGGAGCATGTCAATGAGAGAACCGTTTTGGTAGTGCTGCCACGATGGCCAAACAAAAAATCTGGAAAGGCTGCACTTTCAGAGCCTCAGGTCCGTGCTCAAGCCATTGCCTTGCGCAGGGCAGGGAAAACTTGCAGGGAGGTAGCTCAGGACCTTGGCAGAAGCATACGAATGGGTGAAGAAGTGGTGGCAGAGACACCAGAGTTGTGACTCCCTTGAAGACAAGCCCTGTGCAGGTCTCCCCTCAGTTCTGAGTTCTGAATGCCAAGGACCTCATCCGCAAGGCCAAGGGAAAGAGACACCAATCCTGCTGCAGACTCAGTTGAAGAATGAAGAATCTTGGGGAAGCAGTCTCTAAGAGTACCATCCATAAACTGGGTCTGAGAGCATACAGAAGACAGCAGATTCCTTGCCTTACCAAACTGCAAAAGGAGAAGCGGCTGGCTTTTGCAAAGAAGTATGCTACAATGACCCCAAGAGACTGGAAAAACTGGGTTTTCTCTGATGAGTACCCACTCTACTTATTTCCAACTCCCAACAGCCAAAATGACTACATCTACACTGACAATCGAATGAAAGTGCCACCTTCTGAACAAGTCAAGTTCAGCGCCCAATGCATGGTCTGGGGGGGAGATGTCATCTTCAGGGCTGTCTGAGTTGCACGTTGTACCCCAGGGCACCACCATCAATGCTGAGTATTATGTCGAGAAAAATCTCCAGCCAGTGCTACTTCCCATACTCACCAGAAAGAAGAAATCGGGCCACGTCACAGCTAGGAAGATGTTCAACAGGCGTGCGGAAACGGTCTTCATGCAAGATGGTGCCCCTGCACATACTGCTCGTACAACTCAGCAGTGGTGTTCTGAGCAGCTTCCTGGCTTTCTGCACAAAGAGGAATGGCCACCTAACTTCCCGGACCTCAACCCGATTGAGAACTGCTGGGGTATCCTGAACAGTTGGGTCTTCCACAGCCCACTCAATGCGAGGGCTGTGCGGGACTGGGGCAACACTGAGCCTTCTGTTCTAAAGAACTTAGAGCATTCTATGCCCGACAGGCTAAGGGCAGTAATTAAGATGCGGGGGGGGGGGTTATTATCATCAGCAGGTTTTTCCAGACATTTGAAGAAGCTACACCAGCAGAAGTTCCAAAAAGCCGCAGTAATTTTCACTGAATTATTTTAATGTTCACATGGCGAAATCAGCTGCACAGGCATTACTGCTGTGAGATATTAAAAGTGCTGGCCAACAAACACGCAGAAATAAATGGTTACGACATGAAAAGTAATCAACAGTAAAACAAAAGAACTAGCAAGTGTATTTCAGTGCATAGGAGTTTGATAAGAGAAATTGATAAACAGTTGTAAAAAATGCTAAATAGGCCAAAAACTACTTCTGAGAACATTTAGCTGTGAGAGCTTAGATACGCATCAATATCAGGACAAACACCAAACTGATATGAATGTCTGGAAACTTTGCAAAGATCAGATAACTTTCAGATAAAACAAAGCTAACTGTTAGTCTTAGCATTGGAAAGCTAATGTTAGCTTGGCTCCAACATCTCAGTAACATAAGATTCACCGCAGACTGTTACTGTTACACATCTTAGCTTTGTGGTTAATTTGATAGAAAATCACATCTAAATCAAACAGAGATAATTACCTGTCCAGCAGAAATGTGTTTAACTCTCCATCAATGTGAATCTTTCAGCTCTCTCCACCTCTCAAAGGCTCTGATGTTTACTTTTGTTTTATCTTGGGCTTGTCTTTTTTTTCTGTAAGCTTCTTTCCTTTACTGGTCATCTTCTGTTTCTTCTCTCTCAGTATAAGCAGTTAGTTGTCAGAGGAGGGGTGCTCAGTTTTCTCTCTGCTGCTACTGCTTATCCTGGAAACAAACAAACTCATGACCCCGCAGTGACTTTGCACTCACACTCTGACTGGGGCACTGCAGCATGTTCACAAACAGTGATTGACACTGCGTCAGACACTCCTCCTGCTCTGATTGGTTGTTTTGACCCTGGTGGATTTTTACAAATGGTCATCTGTCTCATGTTCTACTGTCAGGACATGGTGACAGTTTTAGTGAATATGACTAGTGCTGGGCAACGATTGAAAAATTTATTTCAAGATTAATTGCATGAAGTAATCATTAATAATTAATAATAAATTGCATTGTTATGCACAAAAATCAATAATGAATTCAAAATTAATGTAATGCGCATTTTATATTTAAAAGTACTACTATAGGAACAAAGGTTTATTTATTTATTGTTTATTGTGCATACTTCCTGTAATAATAGCTGGATTGTGGGTCAGTACTCCTATATATATAAGATTTCTTGGGTATTGGTCCCTGGTAACAGGGTGCCCCATAATTTATATTTAACAATTAGGAATATAAACAATTATGCTTGCCTCTTTTGCCTTCTTGCTTTGACAGATTTGACTGTGTTCCCCTGTTCTGACTTTTCGGACTCCCCTGTCTCATCTTTCTCTGATTCTCTGAATAAAAATAGGAAAAAAACTGCTTTTATCATTTTCCCTGTGTTCCCAGTGCTCCTCCTGTCTGTCTCTCTTGTTGTCTGTCTGTTGCATGTGTCTGTGTGCGTTGGAATGGGAGTATCTTTCTGCCTCAGGCTTCTGTTCTCCACTGTTGTTGCACCTGTTGTGTGAGTTCATCAACACATCACGATTCCCAGTTCCGCTCAGCTGCCTTTCATCAGCCCATCCCCCTGCACTATAAAATCTGTGGTTCTTCAGTCACTCATCACCAGATTGTTGTTGCAACCTCTGTGGTAGGTTCAATTAAGGCCAGCCTGCATCTCTTCATTGTTTCTTGTGCTTGTACTAACTTTAGTCTCTTTTGCTTCAGGATCATCAATCATTCCACAGATCACTCATCTACTTCCTCTACTCACAGCAGAACCTGCAGCAGTACTTCCACTCCTCCTCATTGCCATGTCAGTTCTGTCATCTCACCACCCACTCCCCCTTTATCAATCATCTTCTCTCATTCATAAACTGGCTTTATACTCAGCTACCTACTGTGTTGTATCCTGTGTTTGGGTCCCTGTGTTTACTGATACCAAACGTAACAGAAAAGTCTGACTTCTTGCCAGTCAGGGCATCCAAGTAGGACAATATGATCAGGTCTTCTGAGACGCTGTGGAAATTCTTCGTACCTTGTCAGCCAGCATGCTCTGTATCGAATCTCAGGTAGATAACATCATAATGTAATACTCACCACCACAGGTCTAATAGTCACTTGAGCATCTCCACTCCAGTCTGTTTTCACAGCTGTTCCATTCCCTCTGTTCCCTCACCAAGAGAATCTTCCTTCCCTATGCCCGGGTGTTACTCCAGGATCTGTGCTTTTTTGTTTCAGTGCTCCCCAGTTTTCAATCACCAGCCATTATGTATGGAGAGAACTAATTTAGGTTACATGATGGGACAACTTGCAGGGAGGGCTTTAGAGTGGACCATAGCAGTTAAGGAGAGTCAGCCTAATCTATGTTCATCTTTTGATAACTTTGTGCCTGGGATAAGAAAGTTTTTTGACCACCCTGTGCAGGGCAGGGCTTTCCAAGAGGTATTTTTGAAGGGGCCCAGTAAGCAGGTGAAGGATGGCTTAGCAGCACAAGATGACCCAGCTAGCCTGTGTTAAAAAAGAAGGCAGGAGGAGACTAGCTACATAAGACAAAGCACAAAGCATTGAGATTCCACTCAGATTGTTGTATCTGTTTGTGCACAGTAAACTAAAAGAAGACCTAACCTAACCAAACCTATAAATTAAAGGAAACAAATGAACAAACACTGTGGAAACTTGTGTGTAAACATGTTTTACAAAACTGAAAGACTAATTTAATCTAGCAAGATAGTCTTATAACATATAGAAAGGCTCTCTGTAATGCCTGAGCAGCCTATTACTCAACAGTAATAGAGGACAATTAGGATACCCCCAGGTGTCTTTTCAGCACTGTAGTCAGGCTGACAGAGCATGATAGCTCTATTGAGCTATGTATAGCTCTCACCAGTAACTGCTTCATGAGCTTTTAAATAATCATCAAACATCTCCTGCTTTCAACTGGGGCTGATATATCTTCAAATACAGTGAACTTATAAACAGCCCTAAAACCTGCTTTTCTCCCACTGATCTTCAACAACTAACTTAAATGATTTCCCAGTCTAAACCAATAACCTGTCTCTCAGACCCCATACCAACTCCTTCAGCACACATTTATTTCCTCTTAATGCATGCATTACTAAATTTGTATCTTTCCTGTACTTTTATGGTTTCTCATCTTTCAGGTTCCTGTGGATCATTGTTGCTAATCACCTGGCACCTTTGGCCTGCTTGAACTCTACTGCTGCTGTTACTACTGCTCTAAGGTGGGACCTTGTGGAAGCTGGCAGTAAAGGTGAGACTCCTCTGGAGGCCTGCAGTGAAGGCAGAAACCTTTTGGAGACCAGTGGCGAAGGCAAAACCCCTTGGGAGGCTGGTGGGTGAGATGGAAACCCTCTGGAGGTGGGTGATGAAGGTGTGACCCTTTTGGAGGCCAGTGCTGAAGACAGAACTCCTCGGGAGGCTAGAGATGGAACACCTACAGAGGCTGGACCAGGCATGTGACAAGAAAGAAACAAGAAAGTTCAGGGTTGGTCTTGGCGAGGACCACTGGCAGGGGACCATAAAGTTCAGGTTGACCAATGACAGCCAAGAGGCCTGTGTCTTTGTGCTTGGGCTTGTAATTGGGAACCTGGGACTGAGGACTGGGCTGGTAGCTGGGAATCAGCGCTGAAGCTGGTGGCTTGCAGACAGGGAGGCTAGAGCTACAGACAAACTTTCCTTTACCCCAGGTAGCTGACTCACTACCCCAAGCATAACAGCAAATACCCAGAGAGCCAGGGTAAGAGCTTCCTCCTTGTGCTCTTGACAGTCATCTTTTGTAAGTTGTAGCAAGGACAAAATTTAGTGCCTCTTGGGTTTTCTTCTTGGGTGTAGTGTCTGTCTGGTTGGTCCATAATGTATAATGTGGTCAGTTTGTTCTGTAATGTGTGGAGCAGGGTGGATCCAAATGCAAGACAGAGGAGGAGGAGGCAGAGTAGATGCTGATAATGGTTTATTGACAGGTAGACAGGTGGGTACTGGTAGGCAGGTAGTGGGCAGGTAAACTGGCAGGTATAGGCAAACACAGGATCACAGGATCACACATGCATGGCAAACAGCATCAAAATGCTGATGAACTGTCTGAGAAGAAAGGTAAGATGACTGGTACTTGTAATGTGGCTGATGGGGAAGTGGAGACAGATGAGGAGACTAACAAGGGACAGGTGAAACTCTCTAATGGCTGCCAATGGCACTGGTAAGTCATTAAGTCATAAATTCATGGCTCAAACCCCATTCCAAGATGGTACCAGCTCTGAACTCAGATGATAGTGAAATTCCCTGTGTATTATGTTGGAGAAAAACATTAGGTTGGGTAACTGATTTGGCAAATAGCCTTAGGACATTATGTCTAAAGAATATGACGAAGATATCATTAGCAAGACAAATTGGTTTCTCTAAGCGGCCACCCATGACCTTTTAAAACAAACTAGGCCACACAGCCTCCCCAGTTGAGAATAACAGGAAAACTCACACCAGAACAACAGGAAGATGGAATTCATCTGGTGGAAACAGTTGCCAAAGAGTGCTTGCCAAGACTCAGTATCACACACACACACACACACACACACACACAGTAGTAGTATGCAGCCGATATAAGGGACCCAGTTTTTGTGTGGACAGGACTGTCAAAGGCTGAACCTCTGTCTCCGGTTGCTTGTTTATATCCAAATCTTGCATCTACATAATTGGCGTTGTCGGCAGGATGTTCATGGGGGGCTTGGGGGCTCCCTGACATCTCCACACGGGTGAAAGCAAAGGCGCCGAAAAAGGTAGGAGCTTATCACATTAACACATACACATACTCACACATTAGACTCACACAGAAGTACATTTTAGTAGAGTGCTTTCACTGAGTGTTGGAGTATGCAGGAGTTGTAAAAACTCGACTCTTCCAGAACTAGAATCTGAAAGGAGCTGAGATCAGTCTTTGCTTATCCATGTGCACATGGACGGCTGCATTTAAAAACAAAATTGTAAAATTGACAGTCCAATTGGAGATTAATCTGAAACTGAGAGCAGCTGCGTGTGTGTGTAAGGGTTTGAGTGTGGAGTTGGGCTGCAGCCAACCTAAATTCTGTCACCTGTAAGGGACAGCCAGAGTGTCCATAGGGTCATCTCTTGTGAATTGGGTTTTTCGTTCTGGCTAAACGTTGCGTGGCAGTTGAGCTGTACAAATTGTGTAAAGAAGTTGCAACTGTGAAGCAGTGAAACTGAGAAAAAAGTGAAAGGCCTGTGATTTCTGTGTGTACTGCAGTGGGTAAGCCCGGCCCGGTTGTGTTTTTGATTATTGTGTGAGGACTGACCAAGTGGGTCAAGGTCCGGGACTGGAATTACAGTTGAGAACTGTGGGAGAAGCGGGGGCAGTTGAGCACAATGAAAGTGAGAAGCTACACCATAGGTGGCCATAACGCCCGCTCGATGTAAAGTTGACGTGAAAGTGTGCTGACTCTCTAAATAGCTCTAGCCATCAGAGGCACCTAACTGAGAACTTTACTAATATAGATAACACGTGAAGCAATTCACTATTTAAGAGTTGAATCGTGTCGGAGTGGTTGGCTGGATTGCAAAAAAGCGAGAATGTTTCGACCATTTTCTGCCAGTGTACCTCTGTAGAAGTGTGTTCCAGTCTCTAAACGGGCAAGATAATTTATGCATGTTATTGTTATATAGTACCTAGAGCTCCATAAGAGCAACCTTAGACCTCACAGCTAAATTGTAAATTGGTAATCAGGCACATGAATATTGGCTTGGAGATATTGCCATAGAGGTCATAAGGAGAGGCTGAAGTAACCACTCAGCCATCCAGGTCCCAGAAAATAAATGGATGTATGAGCCATTGTGTCTTAAACACAGTGGACAATGAGCCGCGTCTGGCAACAAACTGTGACCGACAGTGAATGCCGGCGGACTAGACAGTGCACACAAGCAATTCCCTAGTTCAATATCTCCTAGTAAAATTAAAACACAAAAGCTAAGTTGAGCAATAAAACTGAAAGCCTTTGACTTACATATTTACAATTATAACAGTTATGCATGAGACTCCCTAGTTGACTGACTAATGTAGGACTGACTAACTGACTGACTAACAATTGCAGCTGCTTGGGGTGTGTAAGAAAGAATGCGTGTATGAGATTTGTCTGTTGCTTGTGGAATAGAAGCCTGTACATACATGAATAGTTATATTCACAGCTAATTCAAGATTAAAGCATTCATTTAAAATGTTTATATGTTTTAACCTGACTATTGTACTGGCACAGCGTTTGATTTTTGTGTAAATGTCTATAAAAACTGCCTTGAACTGCCAGAACTGCGCTGCGAGCAAATAGGCTCAGTTACAGTCTAAAAGTAAAATTCTGCAAATAAAGAGTTAAAAGTGTTTCAGAAGAATTCACTACCTAAACTCCTCCTGCTGATATAAAGTAAACGCCCTCACTCAGGTGTAATCATATACGGAGGGCAGACCGCCCCTCCCCTCTACTCAGAGCTGAAAGGAGGGAAGCACCTTTTTCTTTTTCATACTGAAATGTAACAGAGTGGGGGGGATTCCCTGCCTTTCGCTCACCACCAACTTGAGGCTGAGAAACTTTTTCCTTTTTTTTTGCTACTTTTCCTGGGCGATAGGCATTGAATTTCCTCTGGAGCCAGAGATTTTGCTCTGCATAAAGCACTATCAGCAAAACAAAATAAAAAAACACCTCTTAAACCATTTTAACACAAAATCTAAAACAGTCAAAATGAGTATAACACCAGTTTTACTTGTTGGCAGCAGATATCCTGATCGTTTAAATGAAATTCGAAAGGTGTCTGAGAAATGGGAAAAAATGCACAAAGGGGCTAGATCCCAGCTGGCCAAAAGAAGGCACATTTGATGTGAGTGTGTGTGATGATATGGAGCTAAGAATAAAAGACTATAAGACAAAAGACAAATCCAAAAAACGGGTGAAGAAAAGGAAGGTGACCAAAACTATAGGAAGAACATTTCCGAAGCATTAGAAGAGCTAAAATACAACAACAAAACAAATGAAAAAACAGTTAAACAACAAATGAACGCTACAGAAACAGTCGGAACTTATCCGTCTTTAACTGGCGTCATTCACTTTGACGACAACTATGATGTTGACAATCTACATGGTGCTGATGAATCTACATCTCGTGTTCAAACTGAACAAAACCCACCAGCTGCCGCTCAACAGGGATCTCCCAGGATGCCTCCCAATAACACGGCGTCGTGCATTTCTCCGTGCTTGCTTGGGCACCTCACAACAGGCAGGCGCAAAGGTGGACCCCACAAATAAAACACCCCCTCCTAATGGCGATCCAATACAGGAGTGGGCACCTGAACACTACAGCACCACTAGGAAAGGACAGATGAGAGGAAAAGTACCAGTTTTAGACTGCTACGCAGAAAAGAGGAGAAGCATGCGAAACCAAACTGGGTCCACCTCCTGTTGGATTGAACTCGATCATACAGGCATTGACATAGACAGAGAAATAAATAGAACAGTGATTCAAGAATTGGAGGAAGACATAGATGAGCATCATAAAGTCATATGTGAGAACCCTGAACAGGCAGCTGAGCCACAGACAGGACAGGAAAGTATAGGCAGACAGGAAAGAGTAGAGAGAAATTATGACCTCAGATATAGACCAAACATACATCCACCTGACAGATACACTGATCCTGGCCAATTTCCAATTCTAATCAAAGGCACTCAAGGCCATTATATTCCATGGCAAACAAATGACCTTGCAAGGCTGGTTGGCAAGCTGCCCGATGTCCATGAGGGGGCCGGCAAGGGAGTTCGAAGAAGAGACTGTGGGTAAGATGCTAGCTCTGGGGGACATTAAAGCCATGTGGGCACAAACCATGGGTGCTCCAACAATGGAGAACCTACTGAGGCATAGCGGAAAAGGCTGGATGCTAAACCCAATGGCTGATGGGACTGAGTTCAATGCCTATCGCCCAGCACTGTGGCAAACATTGCGTGCACATTACCCATCTAGGATAGACCCAAAAGCACTGAAGGGAGAGCCTCTCCAGGACGCTGAGAATCCTGCATCATACATCAATTGCCAATTAAAGAGATGGAAACAGGAAACAGAGGAGGAAATAGAAAAGAGCCCTGTGTTACTGACTTTGTTCAGAAATGCCATTGTGGAAGCTCTCCCAGCTCCGGTCCAAAGCAGACTCAATGGCGACGTAGTGGGTCTTACGTCCATGCCATACAGACAATTTAACGATCATATTATGCACGCTGTAGACAAATACAGGAAGGATGAAGCCAAACGGAAAGATCAAGATAAGCTTATCCAACGTAAGCTCGCTCAAATGCAACTGACTGACCTGCAGAGTAAGGGAAAAACAAAAACCCAAGCTGCAGTGATAAGAATGTGGTGACCCGAGACACTTGGCTGACAGATGCCTGAGGCTGCGAGCTGGTCCCAACTGGTCTAACCATGGCCATGAGCCTCAGCCGATGCAACGTCGAAGCAATAGTCCCGTAAACACGTGGGCAGGGCCAAATCACGGTTACTAGGGGTGCCCAGAGAATCCTAGAGGGGAGGGACAGCTTCCAATAATAACCATGGAAGCTGACAAAGAACCAATTATACAAGTTGAAATTGAAAATCGCCAAATTCCAATGTTACTCGACACTGGAGCAACGTATACGTGCGTAAGTCCAAAATATGTCGCAAACCCCCCCAAGTCTGGAAAATTCGTTAAGACAGTAGGATTCTCAGGTTTAACACAGTTCGTTCCAATGACAGCTCCAGTGCGAGTGGCTACAGAAGGGGGGGAAACAAAAATTCCAATCCTAGTCTCAGAAAAAAACCCTGTAAATCTTCTCGGTTGCGACACGTTGGGTAAATTGGGAGTAAACATTTGGTGCTCTCCTGAGGGAATCTACGTTGATGAGGCAGGCCTAAATTACCAAATGTATCACAATCAATGTCATATCAGGGTCTCACAGTTACACCCGTAACACTTCTAACCCTACTGATATCACAATCCCACAGTGTTGACCACTGTGGACCACTGGGAAGGGGGGAGGTGGTAAAGAAAATAAAACAAAAGGGCTACTGGTCACCGTACTTACAAGCTATGGTTGACGAAGTTCTAACCAATGTGAAATCTGTGCACAAAACAATTTTTGGAAAAGCATAAAAACACCAGTAGGACACATTCCAATTCCAGAAGGACTGTTTAAACACCTAGCCCTTGACTATGTTGACATGATAAAATCAGTACATGGTAAGAGGTACATGCTTGTCGTAATCCACTGATTTAGCCGCTGGGTGGAGGCAACTCCCTCTAAAGATCTTGGAGCAGAAACTGTTGTCAAATTTCTGATAAGAGAAGTTATTCCACGATTTGGCATACCATCTGAGATAAGTTCAGACAATGGCTCAGCATTCGTGCAAAAAGTTGCCAACGGTATTTTGCAACAGCTGCGTATAAAACAAAGGATGTCCACAATATACCATCCAGAGAGCAATGGGATGGTTGAGCAAAGCAATGGAACCATGAAAGCAAAACTGAATAAAATCTGTGCCAGCACAAAGCTAAACTGGGTTGAAGCTCTGCCATATGCTTTAATGAGTTATTGCATGCAAACTCATAGCAGCACACATCTAACTCCACATGAAATGCTAACTGGTCGACCCATGCCTGCTCCTCAGTTAGAGGTCCCTATAAAGGACCCCCACTTTATCAATTACAGATAGAATTGAAGGATTACATAAAGCAATTAATGGCAATCTATAGATCAATCTATCTGAAGGAGAAAAGGAGGGAGCCAACTCTCGAATCAGGAGATTGAGAGACCAGTTGTGCCAGTGGACCAGGTCTACATCAAAGCAATGCCCACGGCTGTTCAGGTCGAGGGGAGCACAACTTGGTATCACCTGACACATTTGCACAAAAGTGCAGGACAAAAGCAAGGGTGACGTAAAAAAAACTGAGGAACACAATGACTCTGTGGTGCATACTAAACTGTCTGCTCCTTTTGTTGAGGATTCTAGCGAGCCTCCCGATCTAAACGGTGAGCTCCCATTGGAGAAACTCCAAAGAGGAGCCAAAGCCAATGAATCAGATGAGTATGATGCAACAACAAACTCGTCCTCACAGATAGAGCCAAAACCCATGCCAACACGCTCATCCACACTCTATAATATTACTCACACGAATGTATACATGCGAAACAAAAGACAGCTGCATAAAGGATGGAAATGGCAGGCTAGATAAAAAGATAGTTAATGTTAAATAAAGACCAGAGAGGATGTCCAGACAAAAATGGCAAATCTCAAAACATCCAAAGATTTCTCTTAACAGGACAGCCCGTAGGCATCCCCATGGAGTTTAAAGCACAGGATGAGGTCAGAGCAGGATTAGAGTCAATACTCCCGTGGATCACAATCAACAGAAAATGTTAACTGGATAAACTATGTGTACTATAATCAACAGAGATTCATTAACTACACCAGTGAGATTCTGAGTGCCGTAGGTAAACAATTGCATGCTACTAGTATGATGGCTTGGCAAAACAGACAGATGCTAGATTGGATATTTGCAGAGAAGGGGGGAGGTGCATGAGAGTGCTGGTAAGGGGGGCCTATCTTGGGATGGGTTAGACAAAATTTTAGGAAAATGGCAAAAGCAACTATCAGTGCTGTGTTAGTTCTATTTGTAATTTTCTTGTTGACATGTTGCATCCTGCCCATGCTGAGGAGACAGTGCTACCGGACGATACTGAAAGAAATGAAGGGACTTCAAAAGCCCACATGCTACACATGTCTACTCCACAACAGCAGGCACAAATCCTCATTGTTCTCCAGGAAACAGGTTTGGGAGAACCTGATTCGTTCCCAGAATCGACGATCCGGAAGAAGAGTAAGGTCTGAGAAGAACGGATTGATACACATACATATGTTCGCTTGGAGAGGAATGGACTGGAATTCATTTGTCTAATAAAGAGCACCACATCACCAATATTACATAATCATGTTTGGTATTATAGTGTAGTGTCATATGCATAAGTTCAATATTCATTTCAGTAGTAACAAAGTGTAGATCATATCTTCAGTCATGTTATACTTATTTTTATCATTATCATTCATTATCATTCATATCTCATACTCCACTGTCATATTGTTGTTTTCAGTAAGTTCATTATCAACCACATAATTAATCATGTATTCTGAGTTTCTGTTTACATGTTCTGTTGTATCTTTGAGATGTTCTCTGTGTCCAGGTCACCTGGCGGGAGGGGCTGTAGGAGGCTTTTCCCTGTAGAAACAGCCAGCAGGGTTTTTAACTCCTATACACTGAGAGCATCTCATTGTTATTATTCTGTTACCATTTACACTGATACATACGAATACATGTTTACCTTTGTGTGTAATTACATATCTGTAATAGTGTTGACGTACTTATATATCCGTAACATATCCTTGGTTATGCACATCATATATGTAGTTCAATATCACTCACTCACACACATACACATGGTAACATCCTTGGCAACAAAGGTAGTGTCGAATCCAATTAGAAATGGATAAAATCCATTTAAGGGGGGACTATGTTGGAGAAAAACATTAGGTTGGGTAACTGATTTGGCAAATAGCCTAGGACATTATGTCTAAGGAATATGACGAAGATATCATTAGCAAGACAAATTGGTTCTCTAAGCGGACACCCACCCATGACCTTTTAAAACGAACTAGGCCACACAACCTCCCCAGTTGAGAATAACAGGAAAACTCGCACCAGAACAGGAAGATGGAATTCATCTGGTGGAAACAGTTGCCAAAGAGTGCTTGCCAAGACTTGTATCACACATACACACACATGAAGTATGCAGCTGATATAAGGGACCCAGTTTTTGTGTGGACAGGACTGTCTGTGAACTTTGGTCAAGATATGTGTCGTGCTGATAATTGGTTTGAATAAAGATCCCACAAAGGCTGAACCTGTGTCTCTTGTTTGTATCCAAAACTCGAAACTACAATTACAGAATTGATTTTAATTTACTCTAAACCCTACAACATGTCATGTTTAATGAACAATGTAAAAAGACCACAGACCCATGTTATTATATGCTGGTTTGACGCAAGTACAAAATGATCCCGGACCTAAAGTAACAGATTGATAAATTAGCCAACCCATAAAAGACAAGGATTAAAGAAGCTAAAGAAAGATTAAATTTGAATATGCATGTATTTAGCAAGCAAATTTATAATTGCATGAAATAAGTAGAAATGTTAAGTTAAAGATGAAGATAAAGGCCAGGAAAACCTGACAAAGTTCTGGACTCCATGTTTTATTTATTGCTATGTCTTATTTATTTTTCTTAGTTTGGTTGTATTTATTTTTGCTATTTTAAAAACTTAATAATAATGAAATATTAACTCTCTGTTTCATCTGGAATGAAATGGTCCTTATTCATTAATTAGTTCAGTGTATTTATTCATGTTACATTTTTTTCTGTATTTGTGCTGTACATGAGTCAAGACCTCTATGGCATGATTTAGATCAAGACTGAATTAGTTTTATTAAATATTATGGGCTTTCTTTTCCATTTTGCAAGGGTGGTTCTGTGAGGTAAATTAATTTTAGGTTAGGTTCTGTGAATGTAGATTATTTCCAAAATTTCCATATTTCCATCCATCTTCCACCGCTTATTCGGAACCGGGTCGCGGAGGCAGCAGACTCAGCAGAGCTTCAGTTTGTCTGTATCTCTGGCCTCCTTGTCTGCAAGCCATCAGCTTCAGCCCTGATTCCCAGCTACCAGCCCCAGTAATCTAGTTGGTCTTACATGCTACGTGCTACGGTGAGCGTATTATGTCATTTCCTGTTCTCCTTGCGCTAGAGTCTTGAGACTCCAGAGCGCAATTTTCTTAAAAATTCTCTAAATTTTGCACAACTGCGGTTAACCACCGCAGCAAATTTTATCTAAGGCTAGTGACTATTTAGTTGTCCAAAAGCCTAATTTTGCCTAAAACTCCATTAATTTGGTTCAGTGGTTAGCTATCTCTTATTAGCAATGGCTTCTCCCTCTCCCTCCTCCTCTCCTCTCTCTTGCTCGGTGTGTCAGATGTTTAGCTACTCCTCTGCCTCCTTTAGCGTAAAATGGTACCTGTAATAATAGTAGTTTGGAGGCGAGGCTGACAGAGTTAGAGAAGCGGCTCAGCACCAATATTAGCAGTTATGCTAGCATAGTTAGCCAGTCCCCAGGTCACTGGTCCAAGCCAACCGAGTGCAGGGTTAGCATCAGCTAGCACTCCCCCAGCAGACCCCGAGCAGCCGGGCGGCTGGGTAACTGTTCGAAGGAGGCATAGTTCAAAAAGAAGTCCACCACGGTTCACCACCAAGCACTTTATGCGTTTCTAAAATTCTCCCCCCTCAGCTGACAAACCAACTCTGGTCATTGGCAGCTCCATAGTCCGAAACGTGAAGTTAGCAACACCGGGGAACATAGTCAAATGCATCCCAACTGCTGGCAAAGGATAAGCGTAAATATGATAAAATTGTAATTCATATCTGCATTAATGACGCCCGATTACGCCAATCAGAAGTCACTAGAATTAATGTGGAGTCGGTGTGTAAGTTTATTTGCAAAAACGATGTCGGACTCCGTAGTTTTCTCTGGACCCCTTCCTAATCTGACCAGTGATGACATGTATAGCCGCATGTCGTCATTCCACCGGTGGTTAACTGAGGTGGTGTCCGGCAAACGGCGTGGGCTTTATTAATAATCGGCAGCCTTTTTGTCTGCCCAGCGACCATTTAAACTTTTAAAAAACAAAAAGAGGGAGTTATTCAGAAAAATCTAATAAAAATTAACACAACTGCTGTAGCAACAAATGCAGCAACTAGCATAATAAGAAAATTAAGTGTGGCCTCTTAAACATCAGATCTCTGGCCTCTAAGGCTGTTCTGATAAATGATTTGATATCTGATATAGATAGACTCTGATATAGACCTGTTCTGCCTTACTGAGACCTGGCTAGGTCAGGAAGAATTTGTTAGCCTAAATGAATCCACTCCGCCCGAGTCATTCTAACATTCATGTTCCTTGAGACACTGGACGAGGAGGTGGAGTTGCAGGCCATTTTTAATTCAGCCCTATTAATAAATTTTAGGCCTAGAAGAGGGCTACAGCTAATTTGAAAGCCTTATTATTACTCTTTCATCTCCAGCCTGGAGGAGCACAAAGCCAATAGTGTACCGCGCCCCTGGCCCGTACTCTGAATTTAGTCCTTGAAAATGACAAGTTAATTATTGTAGGTTAAAAAGAAAGATTATAAAACAAAAGAGATTGGCACCATGGTTTAACTCTGCAACTCGCAAGTTAAAACAAACAACACAACAATTGGAAAGGATATGGCGCTCCACCAAAGAGGAGGACTCTCGCCTAGCCTGGAAAGAGAGTCTCAAAACATATAGGAAAGCCCTGTGTAATGCCAGAGCAGCCTACTATTCAGCATTAATAGAGGAAAATAAGAACTACCCTAGGTTTCTTTTCAGCACTGTAGCCAGGCTGACACAGAGCCATAGCTCTATTGAACCCCGTGCATCCCCTTAAGTTTAAGTAGTAATGATTTCATGAGTTTCTTTAATAACAAGATTTTGAATATTATTTATTGTCATAAGCTTCTTTAATAGCAAGATCTTGAATATTAGGGAAAAAAATTTGTCAGGATCTGCCCTCGTTAGACTCTGATCTATCTAACTTGCTTTCAGACCCAGGAAATTTAGGAGCAGATACATTAAAACCTGACAATTGCTTAGACAGTTTTATTTCCAATTGGCCTTCCCGAATTATCCTTGTTAGTTTCATCATCGAAACCAACAACCTTGTCTCCTAGACCCAGTTCCCAGCTACGCTGCTTAAGGAAGTTTTCCCATCTTATTGGCACATCGCTGTCTGCATATTATTAATCTGTCTCTGGTGTCAGGCTTTGTACCCCAAGTCTTTTAAAGTAATTGTAATTAAAACCATTGATAAAAAAAACCTACACTTGATGGCAGATGTGTTAGCCAATTACAGACCAATATCCAACCTCCCCTTTTTGTCTAAGATCCTAGAGAAAGCCGTTGCCAGCCAGTTATGTAATTATCTCCACAGCAATAGTCTTTTTGAAGATATTTCAGTCAGGACTTTAGAGCTCACCATAGCACAGAAACAGCACTTGTGAAACTCACTAATGACCTGTTGACAGCATCAGATAGAGGGCTTCTGTCTGTACTTGTCCTGTTTGACCAATCTGTCCTGTGCTGCCTTTGATACAGTTGACCATCACATTCTGTTGCTGAGAATGGAAAAACTGCTTGGTGTTAAAGAGTCTGTATTAAACTGGTTCAGATCATACTTATCAGATCTGGTCTCAGTTTGTCCATATTAATAATGAATCCTCTGTGCATTCTAAAGTGTGTCATGGAGTTTCACAAGGTACAGTGCTAGGTCCAATACTATTTATTTTGTATATGCTGCCCCTTGGCAATATCATCAGGAGGCACTCCATAGATTTCCATTGTTATGCTGATGACACCCAATTACATCTTATCAATGGAGCCAGACAAAACCGATCAGCTCCTGAAACTCCATGTCCTGCCTTAAAGATATAAAGGCTTGGATGACCAGAAATTTCCTGCTGTTGAACTCAGATAAAACTGAAGTGATCCTTATTAGGTCCGAAACACCTGAGGAACACGTTTTCTCCTAAGATAGCCTTGCTGGATGGCATTAACTCGGCCTCCAGCACCACTGTAAGGAACCTCTGTGTTTTATTTGATCAGGATACATCCTTCGATATCCCATATCAAGCATATTTCAAGGTCTGCCTTTTACCACCTGCGCAACATCACAAAAATTAGGCACTTTCTGTCCCCAAAGCGATGCTGAAAAAATTAGTCCATGCATTTGTCTCTTCCAGGCTGGATTATTGTAATTCATCAGGCTGCCCGAACAAGTCGTTAAAGACTCTACAGCTGGTCCAGAATGCCACTGCTCGGGTGCTCTGCATTGGCTCCCTGTAAAATTTAGAGTGGATTTTAAAATGCTCCTCACATACAAGGCTCTACATGGTCTGGTACCATAATATCTTAATGAATTGATAACTCCTTATTATCTGACTAGAGTGCTGCGCTCCCAAAACGCAGGCTTACTTGTAGTCCCCAGGGTTTCCAGAAGTAGTCTAGGGGGCAGAGCCTTCAGCTATCAGGCCCCTGTTCTCTGGAACCAGCTCCCAGTCTGGGTCTGAGAGGCAGACACAGTGTCAGTTGTTTAAGAATAGACTTAAAACCTTCCTTTTTGATAAAGCTTATAGTTAGGGCGGGCACAGGCTCGCCCTTAGTTATGCTGCTATAGGTTTAGACTGCCTGGGGGGCTCCCATGATGCACCAGGGCACCTCTTCCTCTCTCTCTGGTTCCTCTTTCTCTGCTTCCTCTACTCTTATTTCAAAGCCAAAGTCAAAGTCTGCATCTTTTGTTAATTTGGTCGGCATGTGCAGGACATGCTGAGGATTGAAAGTATATTTCTGTAAGACATGACAATAAAACAAAGACAGTGACAAAATCACAGACAGTGCAAATTGATATGGTAGTAGTGCAAACTGGAGTCAGGTTATAGACTGGTTAAAGTGGTTAAATTGTTTAAATTGGTAAAAATGTTAAATTGGTTAATGTGAATACTGTAAAGTGCGTGTTACTGCCGGAGCCCCGGTCCTCCTTGTTCTCTCCAGTCTTGCAGGTTCCTCACTGATTCTGGTTGTGGTCCATCTGTCTGAGCCAACTGGCCTGGTGGGGACATGATCTGTGTCTGTGTTGTGGAGAGTGGGGCTGAGTGGCCCAGAGCTCCATATGAGGACATCTAGAGATGCACCTGGACACACAGACTCATTTCCATTACTTCTGATACATGGATTAAACCCATGAACTGAACTACATAATTCTCTATACGATTGATGATGTTCTCTGTACATGTGGCATCTATTGCATGTCTGTCAGTCCCAGGGAGAGGGATCCCTCATCTGTGGTTTTTCGTCAGGTTTCTTCTTTTTTTCTCCAGAAAGGTTTTTTTGTTTGTTTTTCCTGACCTGGTTCGAGGGTCTAAGGACAAAGGGTGTCACAACTGTACAGATTGTAAAGCCCTCCGAGGCAAACAACATTTTGTGATTTTGGTCTTTAAATAAATAAATTTGAATTTGAATTTAAGGTAGCGCCCAGCCACAATGCGGAGGAAATTCATTTTGGCCACAAAAGCAGAGATGAAATCCTGTGGTTCCCAAACCGGACTCCCTCCAGCCCCTGGCTATGCCTAGAAATTCTGTCCATAAAGATTATGAACAGAACCGGTGGCAAAGGGCAGCCCTGCTGGAGTCCAACATGCACTGGGAACAGGTATGACTTACTGCCGAACAGAGTCCGAACAGCCCTTAGCAAAGGGCCCTGGGCCCCCATACTCATGGAGCACCCCCCACAGAATACCATGAGGGACACGGTCGAATGTCAAATGCCTTCTCCAGATCCACAAAGCACATGTGGCCTGGTTGGGTCCACACCCCCATAAACCCTCAAGCACCCTGTGGAGGGTATAGAGCTGGTCCAGTGTTCCACGACCAGGGACGAAAACCACATTGTTCCTCCTGAATCCGAGCATATGGATAATCAATAAATAAAATTATCAATCAATATATGTACATAAATGCTACAAAAACAAAACAACTGTATTTATAGTTTTTTTTCCCACAAAACTTGTGGCATACAGGGTCATCTAGGTCCAACACAAAAACACAAATGGCTAAAAAGAAAAAAAAACTGATCAAACCAAGCATGTCAGTTATAATAATCCACCATACTGACTAAATTCCCCATGATTGTAGAAGAGCTCAAGCATAAAAAGATTAGACGATTATGGTTTCAAAACATCTCTGTACTACAGAGTACTACTGTTTTAACAGAGTTTACTGTTTTAACCACTTAAAAAGTATAGCTTACATAATTCCCCAAATACCTTCACTACCTGTTACACAGCAGCATCTTTTACTTCATGAAGTGTATAGATTTAAAAGTGCTCTTCTGTGGTTTCCAAAATGATTCATTCTCATCTGGGTATGCAGGGATTTTGTTTTTATGTATCACTGTATCACCAGAGAAAATAAAATATTGGAACAAAAATGGCAAGGAAAGAGAGAGGTTTATGTTATACAACATCAAGGTTACAAACAGATCCATAATCCATTGTTTTTTCTATAATTTTCTGTATAATTTATTAGAAAGGTTCCTGATAAGAACTGTGTAATATGGCAGTACATTTAAGTAAATGTTTAATGTTGTTAAATGTTTATTTATTTTTATTCATTGCAACCTGCACATTTTAGGGCAACAGGTCACAGAACATGCAAAAATGTGAAGTTCATATAGACTTACAATACATGGTGAACAATGTTTCCAATAATTAATATTCTGTAATTACCCTCCCTGGGAAAGTTGGATATAAACTATAAAGCACCAGAAACCCTGAATACTCACTGAATTGATCACTGTTTAACCTCTACACTACAATTTTCACTATCACTGACAATTAAATGGTTATTAAGAAATTGCCAAAGCAATGTCAAAATGAACAGATGAACACATTTTTGAAGACATTTAAGGTATGTACAGCCTCAGACATCCATATACTTTGACATGGACAAAAGTGAATTTAGAACTCTTATGAATCCAGAATGGAGGTCCTTTCTAAGGTGTGGACATGTAGGATGGTCCATTTATGGAAGTTGGGTCAAGGCCCTGGCAAACTCTCCAGCTCCTTTAATTATTCAAGTACTTTCCAGCCTGTTTTATTTCTTATTCCATACTCTCATATACATTAACCTCTACACAGTTTTATGTCCAAACTACTTCTAGCAGATCATTTCTAGCCATTATCATATACCAAAATATTTTAGTCCAATAATGTCAGCAGTATTCCTAACAAACCCATACAGCAATTCCAGAGGGTTGTGGGTGGGGATGGACCTTCAGAGCCATTCAGGAGGTACTCTACCCGAGACCAGGACCCATTGTTGGCCAAAGGTTCCACTCTCAACAGCCAACACATCATGTTATAGACATCCACTGCTCGAATTGGAGCCGCCCGAACATTCCGCTTGAAGTCTGGATAAAATGAAGTAAACATGAATAGATCTACATGGCAATATTATCTTTATATCATATTTTACTTAATTTATCCTGTCACAGTTTAAAGTCTCTGTCTTTCAGAGTTTTAGACACACAGTGGATTACAGGAGAAACGTGTGATTGCTTAATCACAGATGGTGTTGTGAAGCAGGTATTGTCTGTGAAGGCTCTCAATCATCCTGGTCATCTCAGTTCTTAAGAATTAGAAGAAAGTCAACTCTCATCCAAGAGGCCTCTTCAGTTCTGAACTGAAGAAGCCTCTTGGAAGAGAGATGAAATGTTTTCAAGAACCTCAAGCAGGTTCAGGTGACTTTCTTCTAACTCTTAAGAAGAAGCAGGGTGTTGCTTGCTAGATGACAGGCATAAAAAATGCCCAGATTATACACTTAAAATGTAATTTGTTTGTTACCAGGTCCTGTTGCCAAGAAAAAGCCTCTCATGTCGAGGAACTCATTGTCGTAACCATGCCAGCCATTTTGCCATGCTGAGGGGTCCACAGAGTTATTTTTCCAGTATGGGAGTCTTGCCTTATTCTGTAGTGAACACACACAAATGCATCCCCACAGATTTTAATAAAAAAAATAAAATTGTCTTGATTCAGTTTGGGGAAGAATTTCAGGCAGTTGCATCCATTAAAAATCTTAGTGTAAAATATACACTAGTGTATACTTTACACTAAGATTTTTAATCAAGACAATTTTCTGATGAGGACCAGAATGAATACTCAAAAGACTAGTAAATAATGTAAACAATGAAGTTAATTCAACTACTGTATGTATTAACTACTGTCTTCTTCTGTGTCTGTCTGAATGAAATTGTTGGAAAAAGCCTGAAACAGATAATGAAATGGATAGAATAAGCAGAAAAAAACCCTGAAAATGACTGAAATATTATGTGTTACCTCAGTGATGAACCAGCTGGGTTCAGCCACCAGCGTCAGCGGGGAAACAAATTTCCCTCCTTTAAAATGAAAACGTTCAGGGATCTCTTGTCTCGTATAGACACGCATGTTCGGGACCTGGGACAATGTAGCATACACCTGGAAATACACACACCCACACACACAGCGTGAGAGAGAGAGACAGGGGAGAGAGAGAGAGAGAGACAAAAGTGGTAATACAATAAAAACAAACTTCATCTATAAAGCCCCTATTAAAAATAGTAGCTTTACTACTTTACAGCACTAGTGACCCCTAGCGGTAGGTGGTTACATAGCTGCAAAGATAATGTCAAACCCTCCTCTTGTTCCTTCCGGACTGTTTAAAGCTGATGATGACAAAGATTCAAGGATTCAAGGATTGTTTATTGTCATTCCAACACAAGTTAAACATGGGATGGAACGAGATTAGCTACCCTGGTCCCGGTGCAAGCACAATAAGTAGGATATAAGAATAAGTATAAAAAGTAGAATAAGTATAAAAAAAAAGTAGAATAGTACAAAATAAACAAGATAGAATAAGCAAAAATGAGCTAGTGCAAAATGAGCTAGTGGATAAATATAAATAAACAGAATAAACACAATAAATAGGATTAACTGCAATGAAAATAGAGGTATGACAATGTACAAAGTCATATACAACATATGACAAACATACAACAGCCAATATCTCTTGAGGTAGTAGTATGCAAAAGAAGATTTTAAAGTGTCGTAATTGCAGAGCCTTCTTCTCTGCCACCGAGCAGCTGCCGTGCCACACGATGATGCAGGAGGACAGGACACTCTCCACCACACATCTGTAGAAGGAGGTCAGGACTGAGCTCCCAGCTCCCCAGCCCGGCGTGCGCCTCAGCCTCCTGAGGAAGTAGAGGCGCTGATGTGCCTTCCTTATCAGACAGGAAGTGTTCTTCAGGCGGACATAAGAGTCTTTGTTCTCTAAGTGGGTGAGGGCTGTGTGGACCACAGAAGAAATGGTGTCCTCTGTGGATCTGTTCTTCCTATATGCATACTGGTGCGGGTCCACAGTGACGTCGATGCAGTCCTTGATGTGGGCCATGACCAGTCTCTCGAAGCACTTCATGACTATCGGGGTGAGGGCTACCGGCCGATAGTCATTCAGGCCTGTCACTGTGGACGTTTTGGGGATGGGGATGATTGTGGCAGTCTTCAGGCAGGTGGGGACCACCGCCTGTTGGAGAGAGGTGTTGAAGATGTCCGTCAGCACCTCGGTGAGCTGGTATGCACAGCCCTTGAGCACCTGCCCGGAGATGTTATCAGGACCAGCAGCTTTGCATGGATTAATCCTCTGGAGGGTCCTCCTCACCTCTGGTGCTGGGGGAGGTGTTTGGATCGTCAAAGCGGGTGTAGAAGTTGTTGAGAGCGTCGGGTAGAGAGGGGTCCCTGGGGCATTGTGCATCTCTGGTGTTATAGTCTGTGATGCACTGAAGATGTGAAGTGTCCCTGGATCCTCTCTGGGCGTATCACGGCCTTGGCCCTCTTCACTCCTGCAGTCAGCTGTCTCCTAGCCCTCTCTGTCACCAGACCTGAACGCAGCATCCCTGGCTTTCAGCAGAGACCGGACCTCCGCATTCAGCCAGGGTTTCTGGTTCGGATATTCTGTTACTGTTCTGGTGCTGGTGACGTCCTCTGTGCACTTGCTGATGTAGCCGAGGACAGCCGATGTATAGTCCTCCAGGTCCACCTCTCCCTCACGGACAGCTGCCTCCCTGAAGATCTGCCAGTCTGTGCGCTGGAAACAGTTCCTGCAGTGCGGGGACAGCATCACTGGGCCACACGGTGATGGTCCTCTGCATTGGTGTGTGGCGTCTGAGCAGAGGACGATAGGCAGGGACCAGCATGATGGAGATGTGGTCAGAGAAGCCCAGGTGGGGGACAGCTCTGTACGCGCCTCGTTTGTTGGTATAAACATGGTCCAGCGTGTTATTTCCCCGTGTCGGTATGGTGACATGCTGGTAGAACTTAGGCAGGGTGTCTGTCAGGTTTACGTGGTTGAAATCCCCTGCAACCACGTAAAACGCCTCCGGGTGCTTTGTGCTGGAGCGAGCTGATGTTGTTGTGAAGCTCCTTTAGCGCTTTGTTAGCCTTTAGCACCCGGCAGGATGTAAACAGCCATAACAAACACCACCGTAAACTCACGAGGCAGATAGTGTGGCCGGCACTTTACAGTCATATGCTCTATCGCCTCGGAGCAGTGGCTGTTCACCAGAGTACAGTTTGTGCACCAGCCTTTATTCACATAGACGCATAATCCACCCCCGTTTTACACAAGCAAAACCGGTAAAGTTGGCCTCAGGACCAACCAGAAAAGTACTAATGGGGGGCTTGACCCCGGGAGCACGAGAAGCTGCTGCACTGCTGCGCGCCGCCATCTTGTTCCCTAATACTTTTACTTCATCATTCCTCAACACTTGCATGATCTGATGTGCCATCATTAAACCTGCATCGATCTATATTTTAATAATAACAATGTGTCAATGAATAAGTGTCATTTGAGGAGTGTTGTAGTAATAAACTAAGAATTATCAACAATGCTGCATTTACCATTTACTCTAAGACATTAGTAACCTATTCTACTATCACCTTCTTGCTTTTCTGCCTAACATTTGCACAAATCTAATTACTAACGGGTGAAGAAAGCAGAGCATCCTGAAAGATGACCAGTGAGATGACTCTAAAGAAATGCTAATGTAATGATAGACAACAATTTGCTACCATGATAGCCACAACAACTTTTAAATGTGATAAATACTTTAAATTGATAAAGTTTATATAGCACTTTTCACAAACATAGATGGAATGTCGGCACAGACCTTTCAATCCCACTTTCCATTAAGTTTTTGGAAATTGGTGGTATTTTTTTTAGGAGAATTGGTTGGACTTTTTTGGTGTTGGATGTTAATGGCATATAAATGTGAGATGCTCAACAAGATAAGGAAATGGTCAACATCTTTGTGAACTCTCCTTTTGCCGACTCTACTGCCTGGCCACTTAAGGTTTTTAAATGTCGTATAGTAAATATCGGAGTAAACATCAAGAAAAAGGTGGAGGGGACAGAAAAACAAATCCGGTCCCAAAGACAGGCAAGACCATTCTTGCTTGTCTATCCATCCACCTCAATATGGGAGGAAACACAAAGCTCATTGGGACACACGGGCAGGTTGAAAACTTCACCTAGCTAGAAGTCAATGACCAGATATCAAAGAAAATACATTTATGATCACTGATAAGTATGTCCTCACAATGGCTATATCTGGACATGAGTTGTCTGAGAAACTTTGGGACTAGATATTTAGAGCCAATGAAAAAACAAGGTCCAGAGTATGACCACTCATGTGGTGCCAGAAACACATTGCTTGAAACCAAATGAATCTGTAATCTTGCCAGGTCTCAGTCCAGAAAAAAACATACAACTTTTTTACTTGAAAGTAAGTCATATATTTCAGCCTTGTTAACCATTGAGCATGCACTGATTATAAACATTCTGACTTAGGATGCCATCATGTTGTCATGGTCACCTTAGGGGTGAAATAACTATCCTGATTATTAGGGTGTGAGTGTAGGTCAGTGATTCTGACTGGGACACTCACAGGTGAAAGCATAAATAGAGGCGAAAAGGATAATAGTAGGAACCCCACCCTGCTAAAATGTGGAGCTAATGAAGTTTGTAGGGACGGAAGGGGTTTGCCATGGTGGGAATTGTTGGGTCTCTGTAATCCATCCATCCATCCATCCATCCATCTTCATCCTCTTGATCTGGGACCGGGTCGCTGGAGGCAGCAGTCTGAGCAGAGATGCCCAGACTTCCCTCACCCCAGACACTTGCCTCCAGCTCTTCCGGGGGGACCCGAGGCGTTCCCAGGCCAGCCGAAGAGACATAGTCTCTCCAGCGTGTCCTGGGTCTTCCCCGGGGCCTCCTCCTGCCTGGAACACCTCCCTATGGAGGCGTCCAGGGGGCATCCAAAATAGATGCCCAAGCCACCTCAGCTGACTCCTCTTAATGTGAAAGAGCAGTGGCTCTACTCCGAGCTCCTCCCAAGTGACCGAGCTTCTCACCCTATCTCTAAGGGAGCGCCCAGCCACCCTGAGGAGGAAACTAATTTCGGCCGCTTGTATCCGCTTATCGATCTTGTCCTTTCGGTCATTACCCAAAGTTCATGACCATAGGTGAGGGTGGGAACGCGTAGATTGACCGGTAAATCGAGACCGCGACCCTTCTTCACCACAACGGTCCGGTACACTGACTGCATAACTGCGGACGCTGCACTGTCAATCTCATGCTCCATCTTTCCCTCACTCGTGAACAAGACCCCGAGATACTTGAACTCCTCCACTTGAGGCAGGACCTCTCCACCCACCCGGAGAGGGCACGCCACCCTTTTCCGGTCGAGAACCATGGCCTAGGATTTGGAGGTGCTGAATTCTCATCCCAGCCGCTTCACACTCGGCTGCAAACCGCTCCAGTACATGCTGAAGGTCCTGGCTTGATGAAGCCAACAGGACAACATCATCTGCAAAAAGCAGAGATGAAATCCTGTGGTTCCCAAACCGGACTCCCTCCGGCCCCTGGCTATGCCTAGAAATCCTGTCCATAAAGATTATGAACAGGACTGGTGACAAAGGGCAGCCCTGCCGGAGTCCAACATGCACTGGGAACAGATCTGACTTACTGCCGGCAATGCGAAACCAAGCTCCTGCTCCGGTCGTACAGAGACTGAACAGCCCTTAGCCGTAAAGGCCCCCCCTGGACCCCATACTCGCATGGAGCACTCCCCACAGAATACCACGAGGGACACATGGTCGAATGCCTTCTTCCAGATCCACAAAGCACATGTGGACTGGTTGGGCAAACTCCCATAAACCCTCAAGCACCCTGCGGAGGGTATAGAGCTGGTCCAGTGTTCCACGACCGGGACGAAAAACCGCATTGTTCCTCCTGAATCCGAGGGTCGACTATTGGCCGAATTCTCCTCTCCAGTACCCTGGCATAGACCTTCCCAGGGGAGGCTGAGAAGTGTGATCCCCTGGCTGTAGTTGGAACACACTCTCCGATCCCCCTTTTTAAAAAGAGGGACCACCACCCCAGTTTGCCACTCCAGAGGCACTGTCCCCAACCTCCATGCAATGTTGCAGAGGCGTGTCAGCCAAGACAGTCCCACAACATCCAGAGACTTGACTTGAGGGTACTCAGGGCGGATCTCATCCACCCCCGGCGCCTTGCCACTGAGGAGCTTGCTATGAACTACCTCAGTGACTTCGGCTTGGGTGATGGACAAGTCCACCTCAGAGTCCCCAGCCTCCGCTTCCTCATTGGAAGGCAAGTCGGTGGGATTGAGGAGATCCTCGAAGTATTTCTTCCACCGTCCGACAATTAGTGTCCCCAGTTGAGGTCAACAGCTCCCCACCTGCAGTGTAAACAGTGTTGGCAGAGTACTGCTTCCCTCCTTCTGAGGTGCCGGACGGTTTGCCAGAATCTCTTCGAGGCCGACCGATAGTCCTCCTCCATGGCCTCACCAAACTCCTCCCAGACCCGTGTTTTTGCCTCCAGGACCGTCCCAGGCTGCGGCTTGCGGCTTGGCTGTCGGTGCCTACAATCGTCAACTGTGTCAGGAGTGCCACAGGCCAACATTGTACGATAGGGACTCCTTCTTCAGCCTGACGGCATCCCTCACTGGGTTTGGGGGTTGCTGCCACGACAGGCACCAGAGACCTTGCATCCACGACAATGGAGGCAGAGAACATGGTCCACTCGGACTCAATGTCCCCAGCCTCCCTCGGAATCTGTGAGAAGCTCTTCCGGAGGTGGGGGAGTTGAAGACCTCCCTGACAGAGGGCTCGGTCCAGACGTTCCCAGCAGACCCTCACAATACGTTTGGGTCTGCCAGGTCTGTCCAACTTCCTCCTCTGCCAGCGGATCCAACTCACCACCAGGTGGTGATCAGTTGACAGCTCAGCCCCTCTCTTTACCCGAGTGTCCAAGACATACGGCCGGAGATCAGATGAAACGACAACAAAGTCAATCATTGATTGACCTCCGACCTAGGGGTGTCCTGGTGCCACGTGCATTGATGGACACCCTTATGCTCGAACATGGTGTTCGTTATGGACAAACTGTGACTAACTTTGCACAGAAGTCCAATAACAGAACACCGCTCAGGTTCAGATCGGGGAGGCTGTTCCTCCCGATCACGCCCCTCCAGGTATCACCGTCGTTGCCCACATGAGCGTTGAAGTCCCCCAGTAGAACAATGGAGTCCCCAGTCGGAGCACTATCAAGTACCCCTCCCTGGGACTCCAAGAAGGCCAGGGTACTCTGTACTGCTGTTCGGCCCATAGGCACAAACAACAGCAAGAGACCTATCCCCAACCCGAAGGCGCAGGGAAGCAACCCTCTTGTTCACCGGGGTGAACTCCAACACATGGCGGCTGAGCTGGGGAGCTATAAGCAAGCCCACACCAGCTCGCTGCCGCTCACCCTGGGCAACTCCAGAGTAGTGGAGTGTCCAGCCTCTCTCAAGGAGCTGGGTTCCAGAGCCAGAGAGTGTGTTTAGACCTACTCTATATGTAAGGTGTAATGAGATGACCTTTGCTGTAGTCTGGCACTATAAATAAATAAATTGAACTGAATTGGTCACAGTGGAATTAAATGTTTACTGATGCACAACTCGGATTGATTTATTGTGCTATGATGATTGTCATACTGGGACTGCTGAAAGATGAGTGAATCAAGATGAGTGATTTGAGATGAATAAATCGAATAATGGGTCTGATACAAGTTGGTATGGAAGGGATGAACCCAAAAGACAAAAAATCTCACTGTCAAGGCTTCCGCATGAAAAATAGAAAAGTTTAAGAAAGAATGGAATGCAAATATTAAGAAAATCAAAACCTTCATTCACTCTACAGAGGATACATTAAAGTGGAGGCAGATTTGACTGGTCTCATTGCTTGGAAACATTGATATTGAAGTAGGAACATGATATAGAAGAGCAAAAGGAGAACCCAAGAAAAAGGGAAGGGCACCTTAAACTTCAGCCTGAAATAGCAGCATCCATAGATACAGTGACTCTGCTCAGAGGCTCTTGTCTTTTAAATGTTGCATCCTCAACATCTAGTGGCATGGAGTCATGTTTTGAAAGAGGCCAAAATAGAACGGGGCTAGTTCATTCTTGCCTCTTGGCATTCAACAGAGTGGATTAATTCTTCTAGCAGATGGCAACACTGAACCTCACCTAATGAGAGCAAGAGCTGAGGATGGAAACTTCAGCCTAAGATCACATTATTAATGCTATGGACTGCCAGAAACACCAAGATACTAGATAGTCATCTAGTAGATATTCATTTACAAAATGTAACCCACACTGCAGTAGTGGTGTCAGAAAGCACCTATCAAAATCTTGTATTTACAATCATGGAGAAGCAAAGTGAAATAATAGCTTTGTTAGTTCAACAGTGCCTCCCATCTTTGCCTAAGAGAGAGATTCGAGTCTTTAATGATGATCCTTTACAATATCAAACGTTCATTATGGTATGTGTTTTCTGGATTGTCCCAGATGTTAACACAATTATTAGGATTGGAAAGTAGGAGCCATATAAATATTTTTATTATGTCTGTTTATCATTCATCTCACCTATCCACGTGGGCTGTATTGGCAATAATCGTTGTCTATTTATTCAACTGTTCACCTTCTCACATTTTCTGTTAATGGCAAATCTCACAGCATCCACAATCAAGAAGTTGCTACATTGAGTATGATATAAACTGACAGTTGTATATTTTCTTAGTTGTAAAATGTATATTTTAATTGTTCAATTTAAATTTTAGGTCTACCTTTATTAATCTATTCATAATCTTCTTTATATATTTTTTTTGTTTGACTGTTTCTATTCCTGCTAATATTTTTGAGTATTGTTTGTAGGGAGCAAGAGATTTAAGAATTTTATTGACAATGATTGTGTGATATTAATTGTTGTGCAATGACAATGAGTTCTTGAATCTTGAATCTTGAAAGGTACACCTTTATCCTACTCCTTCCACAGGATAAGCTTCCACAGATGTTCATTAAACAGATATTAATTTCCATGTTTGGACTTGTTAGGATCACACAATCTATTATAATGTGAGTCATTGGCTCATGCTTGACAGATATTCTGCAGAAGTGCCATTCTTTCCTTCTCCCTTACATACATGGCACTGTTTTTCAACAATTGCATCAGGTTTAAGTTAGTATATGTATGGGGGAGGGAAGCTGACTGTACTTTGTGCAGGAGCAGGGAATGACACTGTATCATATTCTCTTCCTGGCTGTGATTCGTTGTTTTGATTCAGGCACAGTGGATTCTTGCATTATGTTGAGCCAGAGGAGCAAGATTTTTTCACAGATTATCTGTCATGTACTACTGTCAGGCAAAAGTGATAGTTTTACTAAATCTGACTAAAACTTATTTTAAGTTACATTCTACAACTTGAATTTAATTCTTATGAGTCTTGGATTATTTAGGCTATTTGTGAATGCTTTTGATTTTCCCATTTTTACCATGCCAATCCTTGGTATCTTTTTTTCATCATGACATAACGTATATTATCTGAAAATATTTTTTTCACTTTGTCATACTGTACTGGAACAAGTATCTTAATTTAATCATGCTGCCAGATGATCAGCAAATTTATTTAAACTAAGTCCAAGGGTTTTACTTACTCCGAGGAAGGGTTATCTTGTGAATTGGCATCACCTACAAACTGCACCTTGTGACCAGACAGACGTTCTGGTTCTTACATAGATATCTATTGGTAATGCAAAGACAAGAGGTTTTTTTAGGGTGGGGTTTGTGCTACTCTATCTGATGTATTAGATGTAGCCATGCCATGCCCTCCCACTGTGTTATTCTTAAATAATGCCACGTCTGGTCTCCCATGCCTCTTTTCCATTCACCTTCAATCCACCAGATGCCCTGTGACTTTTCAGTCCAACTCCTGTCACTCCATTGTGCACTGCAATTACCTCATTCCCTTCACCTGAGCTCCCCTACCAATCTCCCCACATTCACCTTATTCCCTCATCAGCCACTGTATATTTGCCACCCTAGATCCTATTCCTCTGCCAGTCCATCACTATTTCTTGGAACTCCTTACTTGCTTTATTCACTTGGACTTCATGCCTTTGTTTATTTCGATCAACCTTTTCTGACTGCCATATGTCCCTGCCTGTCTGTCTACCTCTATGTCAGCCTGCACTGTACCTGCTCTGCCTCTAGCCTGTCTGCATTTGTGCACAGTACTATCACAATGGACCACACAATGGACCCAGCAGGCCTCAAATCTACTAGCCCCCAGCAAGCTGGCCTCATGTCTGCATCTCATCAACCAGCCCACCAGTTTCCTGTCTGTACCTCTGTTGTTTGATAGCCTTCAGCTAGTGGCCAGCCCTCACCTGAGCCTGCACTTATCAGATAGCCTCCAGCATGCTAGTCTTCATGCTCTGGTAACAACACGCCCTGCTAACAACAAGCCCAAACTTCAGACTACATCTGTTATTGTTTTTTTTATCTGGACCTGGACAACACCTGCTTCTGGTTCCCCATTCCACCAGCCCTCCTGTGCCAAGCCTCATCCTGCCAAATGCCTGTTGTCAGCCCCTGCTGACACCCCACCCAACCTGATCCCCTGTCGACAGTCAGGCTGACGCTTGCTCCTGATCCTCAGTTGGCTTCCCCCACCAACACCAAGCATGCAGCTATATAGTGTTCCTGTGCTGCTGCAGTCCACTAAGCCTAAGCTGCAGCAAAATTTTTTGTGCTGCAGTAGTTCCCGTGCTTCAGCAGTCCTCAGTTCCTCTACTGATCTGTCACCTGAAGTGGCCCCTGAATGGTTTCGCCTTTGCTGCTGGCTGCCAGAGGGGGGGTTCCACTGTCGCCACCAGCCTTGGCCTATCCTCCTGGATGGCTCCACCAGTCTAGTTATCTGCCTGCGGTCCTTGGCTATGTCTCCACCCTACCCCCAGGCTATCAGCCTGCAGAGTCCTACTGTGCCTTTACCCTGCCCACAGGCCGTCTGCCTGAGGTCTCCTGCGCTGCCCCTTTTCTTTAGTTTCCATGTTACATGCTCCTGAATTTGGGTCCTCTCCTGCCATTTGTTCTGTATTCTAACAGATTAGGATGGGCCTTGCAAATGTTACAGACTCCCTTATGGTAATGAATGACAAACAACATTTACTGAGAGAACCCAGATTCTTTCAGCCTTCTCTCTGGTGGCTTGAGTAAACAAGATGACACATTATAGAGACTGGTATAGTTTGCTAGTTTAGGTGCTGGAGTTGGTACTGTTTCATCTTGGTAAGTGATAGCATACAAAAACAAGGAACTGGTGTAACCAGTAAAAATCACTATAATCATAATCTGTAATCATCCCCACAATGCCTTTTCCACCTGGACCAGAAGGACACATGTTAGAATGCTGTTCATTAACTACAGTTCAGCATTCAACACCACTGTGCCCTCCAAGTTTGTCACCAAGCTCAGAGACCTCGGGCTCAACAGTCCGCCCTATGTGATTGGATCCTGAACTTCCTGATGGGCAGATCTCCCAGGCTGTGCAGATAGGGCAGCACCACATCCTCCACCCTGTCCCTCAACACTGGCACCCCTGAGGGTTGTGTGCTCAGCCCTCTCCTGTACTCCCTGTTCATGCATGACTGCGTAGTCACTCACAGCTTCAAACCATCATCAAATTTGCTGATGACACAGCCGTCATTGGCCTGATCACGAGCGATAATGAGACAGCCACCAGAGGAGGTCAGAGCCCTGTCATCTTGGTGCCAGGACCTCCATCTCAACATCAGTAAAAAACAAAGGAGCTGGATCGTGGACCCCAGAAAGAGGCAGAGAAGAGGAACATGCCCCCCCCCCTCTCCATCAATGGGACAAGATGTTAAATTACACTTAATTGCACTATTTAATACTTGCACCTTGAAATTCAACAGTATTTCCATATTCAGTTGTATACATTATTAGTTGTACATCTTATTTTTATTTTAGGTTTATTTTATTTTATTGCTAAGGTTATTATTTAGGTCTCTTGCTGTTGTGTGTATCTATGGGCCGAACAGCAGTACAGAGTACCCGGCCTTCTTGGAGTCCCTGGGAGGGGTACTTGATAGTGCTCCGACTGGGGACTCCATTGTTCTACTGGAGGACTTCAACACTCATGTGGGCAATGACAGTGATACCTGGAGCGGTGTGATTGGGAGGAACAGACTCCCCAATCTGAATCCGAGCGGTGTTCTGTTATTGGACTTCTGTGCTAGTCACAGTTTGTCCATAACGAACACCATGTTCGAGCATAAGGGTGTCCATCAGTGCACGTGGCACCAGGACACCCTAGGCCGGAGGTCGATGATCAATTTTGTTGTTGTCTCATCTGATCTCCGGCCATATGTCTTGGACACTCCCTGGGTAAAGAGAGGGGCTGAGCTGTCAACTGATCACCACCTGGTGGTGAGTTGGATCTGCTGGCAGAGAAGGAAGCTTGGACAGACCTGGCAGACCCAAACGTATTGTGAGGGTCTGTTGGGAATGTCTGGCAGAGCCCTCTGTCAGGGAGGTCTTCAACTCCCACCTCCGGGAAGAGCTTCTCACAGATTCCGAGGGAGGCTGGGGACATTGAGTCCGAGTGGACCATGTTCTCTGCCTCCATTGTCGACGCGGCAGTTCGAAGCTGTGGATACAAGGTCTCTGGTGCCTGTCGTGGCGGCAATCCCCGAACCTGGTGGTGGACACTGGAAGTAAGGGATGCCGTCAAGGCCTGAAGAAGGAGTCCTATCGGGCCATGTTGGCCTGTGGGACTCCTGACACAGTTGACGGGTACCAGCAGGCCAAGCAAGCCCAAGGCCATTTACTTGCTGTTGCTTTTTTGCTTAAAAGTTTTTAAAAAGGCCACTGAATTGTCATCAAATGGTGCTTGTAGTCTCTGTGTATGCCTGTTTAATATCAAAACCTGACTCAGCTAGCCACCTCACCGGTCTAAATTCAGGGCAGCGCAAGGATAGGAGGAATTCATCTATTTAATTTTAACCAGGCATGTCATTAAGAACAAATTAATTAAATGGTGAGGGGATAAAGACAAGTCTTGTTTTGCTTTTTCAGCATGACTCTTGAACTTACAAAAAAAAGCTTAAACTCTTGCTTAACCTATATATAAGGTTTTGTGAGGACTATGTATAAAAAAATAATTCAAACAGTTCACAGAATGTGGATATGGATGCCCTACAACATCATACAAGCTGAAAGACAGCCATGAAAACAAGCTACAAGAACAGTGGGTAACCAGGTTACTCAGGCAAATCCTGTTAAATAAGTAATTCAGCAACATGTTTACATTGTACTGCACTGCAGTAACCTAGTTACTGTAAGTCTGTTTTCATGTAGCAATTCAATCTCCTCATTTTCTAACCATGGCTTACTGATTTTCAATGTTTTACTGATTAAAGGTGCTGCTTCTGGAGTATACTTTTATTTTTTCTTGATTTTGATTGGAACAATTTTGAATATAAGGATGAGCTGTAATTTCTAATGGTAAGTTCCCCTTGTCCTGTCCCTGTTCACCCCCTCCTCCATCCATACAGGGAGCCTGACCAACCAACCAATTTCTCTATGAATCATTTTGTTATCATTCTATCTGACTTCTCAATCACATGGAGCATCATGGCAGATCAGAAAACACAGATTCTGGTCTCACCTCTTGGTACTTGTTATCTTTGGGCCACAGACTGACCACTGGTCCTCTGTCCATCATTTTGACAGTGTCCGACATGTTGATATACTTGTCCAGTTCTATGACCTTCTCCATCCACTGGATGTTTGTCATACCATGGTCTGAAAATAGCATGATGTTCAGCTGTTTCACCATGTTCTTTTCCTGTAAGAAAATCATAAGCAGCAGGAATAGATGAAAACTACGTGCAGGGTGAAGCAGTAATAGCTGTAACTGTAATAATAATAGTAGTGATATCACAAACCTTGATTTTGCTGTTGAGCATCTGCATGGCGAGATCCAGTTGTCGCACAGCTGTTCTGACCTGATGAGAGTCTGGACCGAAGTGATGACCCTCCACATCTATTTTCTCGTAATAAATCGCTGCCATGCCTGCTTGGCCTGACCTACCACACATACCCACACACACACCTTTAGGTTTGTGCTCTATCCTCATTGTATAGTATTTGCTTACTTCATTGTAATGTAGTTTTGTTCATTTCCATAAAACTTACCAATGCTCTCCTTTTAGGTGAGTTTTCTAACTTTGTATTTCTAGGATCACAGAGCAAATTTTTTGCCTCAACTCATGCAAATACAGCCACTACGAGTGCTTCTTGGAGTATTTTGCAGCTAGTGAATAGTCACAGTAATGTACAACTGATAAAGTATCAGATACATATTTTCAGACTGTACTATAGTTTTTCTCACTTCACTCCAAGAACCTCGCCTCTTCTGTTCTGCTTCTGTATAGTAAAGATGTTTGCTTCAGTTTAATCTGAACACTTCTTTAAAATGTCTGCTCCTCCCTGTGCTGCTGTTATTACACATGTGACCGAACCAACTGTGCCCCCTTGACTGACTATGCAACATTTGATCATTTTTCTACCATCTACTATCCTTATCAAAACATATGAAGAGAGGCACGCAACATATTGTTAAGAAAGGCTCTGTCCAAGACTAGATTTCTATATATTAGTGTAAATACAAATGTCAATAGGTTTGTTATGGGAGCTGGGATAAATGAGGACATAGTAAGTAAAATAAATATATATCTGTAAAATTTTGGGTACGGAGGTATATTCCAGTCTTTATTCAAGAGCGTAGTCACTCAATTTTTTAAATTTTTTTTGGGGGGGGGGTTTACCCCTTTTTTATTATTGATAGGACAGCTGAAGAAGGAGAGGAAAGGTGGGAGAGAGAGAGAGGGGACAACACGCAGCAGAACTGGCCTAAGGTGGGAAACGAACCCCAGGCCGCTGCAGCGAGACTCACGGCCTCATACGTGGGCGCTCGCTCGACTGAGCCACCTGCGTGCCCTACGTAGTCTCTCAATTTCAGAGCTCAATTTATTGATTTCAAGTTCAGAGTTTGTAACGCCTGCTTGGGAGCTCCAAGAAGTAAAGCGAACGTGCCAGCAATGAGGGAGGAATCATTTGATAGGTCAGGCATTGTATTGTTTGGGGATTTTTGACAGGGTTGTCCCACAAAAAAATCAAAGAGCAGAACAGAGATCCCAAAGCAGAAGTTTTGTGAGCGCTCAAGAGTTTGACTGCGAGGAGGAGAGAAGCTGAGCGCAGTAAATCTGTGCGAGCAACAGTAGATCTGAGTGCAAGCAGAGGCTATTTGAGTGCAAAGGCCGGGTTTTGAGGAAGAGTTTTAAACTCTGGAAATCAATAAATTATGCTCTAAAATTGAAAGACTACGCTCTAGAACAAAGATAGGAATATACCTCCATAAAGGGGCAGTTCAGATGTTGTGCATGGAAAACGCCAGCCACACCACTTTCAAGGTACTTGTGTACTGTCACGCCTGCCATTACTAAACAAACAAACAATGTGTACCTTCTTGCATTAGTGTATCATCCTGCTCACTAGATATTTTAGATATATGCTCACTAGAAGTTCTGACCTGACATTTCTCCAGGAGATGTTCCCTCTGTTGATGTCAAAATGGTAAGAACTTAATAGATACCCCTAGATTCAAAATTTTTCTCAGCTCATTTCAATTCTTTTTTTAAACATTAATTAAAAACTATTAAATTCATGGGACCTTGCACAATCATACAGCTCTATGTCAAATACTTTATTAATTAAAAAAAAAAAAATTATTTCAATTTCCTTTTTTGTAAAGTATTAGTATTCAGTGCAGATATAGGAAAAAAATAAAACATAATGTTATTTTTTAAATAATATTTTGCAGAGTTACATAGCTTGTTACAGAGTTACCAACCCATACAGAGTTTTCAAACATTTTTTACTATTGCGTGGATTAATGGGCTGTCAGAACAATGGACAAATTATTCTCAGGGTTTCCTGGATGTTCAGTACAAATGTCAGTCTAAACTAGTTAGAAATAAGCAACTGATTACAAGAATGTGAAAAATTATGAAATGATAAAACTTGACTTTGATTTGACTAAATAGGTATTGGGAGTAGAGCTGTATGATGTTTTTTAAAAGAAAATCCAACTTATAATCAGCCTATAATCAACAAATGGTGCTTGTTGTTAAAAATGTTTCCAAAACAAAGTATAACTTGACAGCTACTCTCTATGTTATTGCTTAAAATAAAGACCAAATAAGGAAATCACAATATACATGACAGGTAGAGGTCATTGTGTTCTTACCTAAGGACACTGAGAGCATTTTCTATTGAGTCTGTGAGGTTTTTCTCTGATGGGTTGTATACGTATTCCTCACAGAATGATGGACGGACACCCAGAATCTCTATCTCGCAGCCTGGAGACACATAGACATATGCAAAATTATTAAACCATTTACCGAAAGTTATTTATATACACTTATATATATTTATATACTGAGGCACTCAGAGTTGTGCTTTCCCTGAGCTCTGCTGCTGACAGCTGGCTAAGAATCAATTTCTGCCCATTTTCCAGCGACAGTGAGTCACCTCGCCCCTCGACAGGATGTCCCTAGATTCTAAAGTAAACACCCCCATTTATGAAATATAGGGTGTCACCATGAGAAGGCACTTCCTTAAGGAGATTAAAGATATGTGACTGGGCATCAAAGTTAAACTCAACAACCATCTCTTATTCTTTACAACTAGTATCTACTAAGTGAGGATCACCTTCAGTGATTGTCTTTCTAAAAACAGTGATGGTAAAATAGCTTTGTATTCTCCATTCACAAAACACTTTTAGTTAATCACACAAAAATGTGTGAGAGTTTTGCCAGAGTTTTGTGTTTTGTGATAAAAAAAACAAAAAATAAAAAACTTATTTTGAAGTATTAACTCTCCTCTTGTTTCAGTTCCCTTGACTTCCTGTCCTTGTGTGTTTCCTGCCAGTGTGATCATCTGCCCTGCCCCTGATTGATTCCACCTGTTCCCCATTACCTCATGTATATACAGTCTGCGTCTTCTCCTGTCTCATTGCCAGATTGTCTTGTTCATCTCCTTATGAGTCTACATGTCTACATGTCAAGTCAGCATCAAAGAGCCTGTTTTCAAATTAAAACCCTTATACTTTTGAATCTCGTCTGTGTCGTGCATTTGAGTCTTTCTGTTCTGATCGATAGTGCCATTGCTTGTCTCCTGTGAAACTCGTCTCTGTGATCTCCTGTTTTCCTCATCAGTATCTCCTTTGTTGCTTCAGGTCTGCATCTTGCAGCCATCACCCGCCATGTGCTCATCTGTGGTCGGCATTTCCTCACCTGTCACCTGCTGAGTCTTCAGCCGGTGCCTTTGTCTGCCAGCTCACCACTCACAACCACCAACTTCACTCGGCAGACAATCATCATTAAAAGACTGTTTTCTCACCTAACCCTGCGTGTGTCTATCTCTGCCCATTCTGGGTACTGCCTTACCAGCCTTAACATCATCTTCCTCTACATTAACGGGTCTCTGCTGCTGGGAGCCCAATATATTCAAGGACCTTGGTTATTTTGTTCTGGACAGTGGCTCTGATGCTCACCAGTCCTTGGCCTTCATTGCTCCACTTAGTGTACAGTCTCAGGGTGCTGGACTTGGGATGAAACCTTCCATGCATTGTGAGTAGCTTGTTTTGTCTTGATATCATATACATACTTTTTCGGCGCAGACGCGAGTGGCAGCCTCTCTAGCAGCTCCGTGTGTTCTCTGCACTTTTGTCTCTTTTTTCTTCTTCTTCTTTCCTGGTTTCTTGGAAACGTATTATTCTATCCTATGGATACAGATTCTTCAACGCTGAGACTTGTTTACTCGAGCAACTTTTTACACGCTCTGAGAGCAAAGTCCCACATCAGTGTGGTTCCGTGTTTACCTGTGGACGTAAGGAAGCCGTACTGGGGCTGCAGAGCCGGCGCAACAAACGGTGGTGCAATCCTGGGCATGTGAACATTAAGACCTCCACGTGCTGCAGGGATATTGAACTCATTGCTGTAAGTCCCTATTACTTGCCCAGGGAGTTCAGCCACGCGCCATTGTTCTTGTTGTTTACATTCCCCCGCGCGCCGACGCCTTGAGGCTGTGTGTGACGTCATCCACAGTGCTGTGGCTAAACTACAAACACAGCATCCTGAGGCTCTTGTGCTAATCTCTGGGGAATTTAATTATGTCACTCTGGACAATACACTGGCTGCTTTTCACCAGTACGTACGTGGACTGTAACACTAGGGGGAAGAGCATTTTAGACCTGATGTATGCAAACGTGAAGAATGCATACAGAGCCACCCCCTGCCTGCCTGCCCTGGGGAAAGCAGACCACAATCTGGTCCTGCTCAAACCTCACTACATACCAAGAGTGAGAAGACTACCAACAACCACACGCTCATTCAGGAAGTGGTCTCCTGAAGCCAAGCAGACTCTGAAAGACTGCTTCGAGACCACGGACTGGAAAGCATTGCAGGGGTCTCACAATGAGAACATGGAGGAGATGGTCGACTGCTCCACGGACTATATTAACTTCTGTATGGATGCCGTTGTTCCAGTAAGATCTGTACGCTGCTTTGCTAACAACAAGTGACATCAAAGGCCTTCTGAACCAGAAGATGGTGACACACAGGAGATTAAGCAGATACAGAAGGAACTCAGAGTCCAGGTCAGGGAGGCGAAGGAGCAGTACAGAAGGAAAATAGAACAAAGGGTGCAAAACAACAACATGAGGGAGGTGTGGGAGGGGATGATGAAGACCATCACTGGCTGCAGCTCCAAGAGAGGTGCCCCCATTGAGGTGGGATGTGGGAAGGGCAAACCAGCTAAACCACTTCTTTAATAGGTTTGATCACCCCAACCCATTCACACCTCTGAACACAGCAGCAGCCCCACCCTCCTACTCCTGCAAGCTATCACCAGCAAAGAAGAAACACCTCCCCTCCCCTCCCTCACCACCCACCACGATGATCACAGCAGCTCAGGTCTGTGGAGAGCTGACGGAGGCTGCGTCCCCAGCAAAGCTGTAGAGTCCAGCTGGAGTATCGCTGCAGCTACTGAAGGCCTGCGCCTGCGAGGGAGCTTGGATACACCCTTTAGCGCATATTCAACCTGAGCTTGGGACAGGGGAGGGTTCTCCAGCTGTGGAAGACATCCTGCATCATTCCAGTCCCCAAGAAACCAAGCATCCTGGTGAGCTGAATGACTTCAGGCCGGTCACCCTTGATGAAGACCATGGAACGGCTGCTGCTCCAACACCTGAGGCCACAGACCCACCACGCTCTTGACCCTTTGCTGCAGTTTGCGTTACCGGGAGAAGACGGGAGTGGAGGGGATGCCATCATCTTCTTGCTCCACCAATCTCTCTCTCACCTGGACAGAGGCAGTGGTACTGTGAGGATTACATTTTTGGACTTCTCCAGCGCCTTTAACACCATCCAGCCACTGCTCCTCAGGGACAAACTGACAGAGATGGGAGTTGGATCACACCTGGTGGCATGGATCACAGACTACCTGACTGGCAGAGCACCACAGGGACCTGTGCTCTCTCCGGTCCTGTTCACCCTGTACACGTCCGACTTTCAGTACAAGTCAGAGCTCTGTCATGTACAGAAGTTTGCGGACGACACAGCCATCGTGGGTTGTATCAGGAGTGGACAGGAGGATGAGTACAGAGAACTGATCAAGGACTTTGTCACATGGTGTGACTCGAACCACCTTCTCCTCAACACTACCAAGACCAGGGAGATGGTGGTGTGAATCAGTGAGTTGATGTCTTACTCATTCCTGGCATACAGTTTGATGTCACCCACATAGCGGGGGTGACTAATGATTACTCCACTTCAGACCTGGTGTTCGGAGCCACTCTTTGAGATGAGGGGTTCAGGCCTATGCAGAACAGCAGTAGGGATAGTGCATTACCTTGGTATATACCATACGTGGTAACTTAAGGACTTTAGGTGGACCCAGGCCGCACCCAGAGCCGGTCATCATCAAAGGGGACTGTGTGGAGGTGGTACACACGTACAAATACCTGGGAGTGGGAGCTGGATGAAAAAGTGGACTGGTCTGCCAACATTGCAGATGCTCTGTGTAGGAAAGGACAGAGCCGCCTGTACTTCCTCAGAAGGCTGGCGTCCTTCAACATCTGCAAGAAGCTGCTACAGATCTTCTACCAGTCTGTGGTAGCGAGTGCCCTCCTGTACGCAGTAGTGTGCTGGGGGGGCAGCCTCAAGAAGAAGGACGCAGTGCACCTGGACAAACTGGTGAGGAAGGCAGGCTCTGTCGTTGGCACAGAGCTGGACAGCCTGACATCTGTGGCAGAGCGACGGACGCTGAATAGGCTCCTGTCCATCATAGGACAATCCTAATCATCCACTGCACAGCGCCATCTCCAGGCAGAGGAGCAGCTTCAGTGACAGACTGTTGTCACTGTCCTGCTCCACAGACAGACTGAGGAGATCGTTCCTCCCCCATGCCATATGGCTCTTCAACTTGACACCTCTCGGGGAGAGCGATAACACAAAACAGAGCTCCGGACTCACTATAAACTCACACCACGTACCTTGGACGCATGCATGCACTTTATCACACACACACACACACATCTATATGTGGACTCAAGTGTGTACAAACCAACTGTTGCACAACTGTATATGACACACTGATGATGGTGATGTGAATCAGTGAGTTGATGTCTTACTCATTCCTGGCATACAGTTTGATGTCACCCACATAGCGGGGGTGACTAATGATTACTCCACTTCAGACCTGGTGTTCGGAGCCACTCTTTGAGATGAGGGGTTCAGGCCTATGCAGAACAGCAGTAGGGATAGTGCATTACCTTGGTATATACCATACGTGGTAACTTAAGGTACTAACTTGCAAATGGATTTGAGTTGGCCTCCAGAGTTGTCTTCCACAGGTTCTGGGTGTTGTTTGTGCATTTCCAAGCATTCCACTATCCATGTGTGTGGCATTGAGTTGTAAGCTTTCTTGTAGTCAGTTCAGACAGTGCACAGGTATAAGTCAGCAGCTGTTGTTTGGATCCCCCTGTAGTGCAGACTTTCAGAGTGTGCTTCACTATTAAGTCTTGCTAATCGGTTGCGAGGGTGCCGGGTGTCCAGCTTTGTCATGATCTTCAAACTCAAGTCAGTCGCCCTTGTGTTGATGGAATCACTGTTGTAAGGGCTTGTTGTTGTTGTTATTGTTGTTGTTTTTTTCCAAGACACCCCTACTGGCCAATTGTAGGATAATTTGGACAAACTTGTTGGTCTATGGCACAATTTGTGCCATGCCAATGCCCTTGTTGGGCCCCTGTTGCTTCTGTTACTTTCAGCAACAACCTCTCAACAACTTAATAAAATATCTACCAAGTTTATTGATGTTGGACAAACCATACAAATCATACCAACTCTCCTAAGATCTTCCCAGTTCATATTTCTACAAAAAAGTGAAAACTTAAATAACACTATAAATATTAAATTAATAAGACCTTGCAAAAACTGTCAGCTCCACTCATTTTTCATAATCTTTTTACATACTCTGTATTTGTATTCAACTTTCATTGCATTTAAATTTGTATAATGTATTCATGTAAATAGTTGTTGCTGAATAAAAATAAATAAATTCCAACCTAAAAAAGTATCTTTGATTTTCAAAAATGACAGAACTAGTGTTCATTGTCCACTAAGCAATTTTTTAATCTGTATATGATTACTATAACTATTACATCTAGAAGTAATTTGGTTCTGCATAAAAACCTGAGTGCCACAGATCTTTCTACGTTCAGGAAATTGCAAGTAACAGCTCTGTAACTCTGTACCAGCTCCATCAGGTTAACTGGAGTCATGTTTTGGGCAACACTTGCACACAGCTTTCAATCAATGGGTAAAGTCTTTCATGGGAATTTGTGTAAATATTTCTGAAGAAAACATTAAAAAACAGTAGGGTTTTAATGCCTCAGGCTTAAGCGCCTACTTAAAAGAACTTACATCTATTTTAGCTCACCAGTTTAAAAAGAGAGCTGGGCTATGATATAGTCATTAATTAGAGTAATTAATGTTATAGTCCAGTTGTTCAAGTTCAGAAATAGACTGCAAAATTCAGCTTCTGTTTCAAGCAACGCAGAGCAAAAGGTACAGATGTTACAGCGCTGCCTTCAAAAGTGTGTAATCACTATTATACATCAGGTTGGACTCTTACACCATCATCAGTGCCATTGAAGGCTTCAATTTAGCCTCACAGTTGCAGCCATAGAGGGAGCCCATGTGCTGTATGCCAACATTAAGTTTGTATTAGTGACTGTGACTGCTAATTTCCCTCACAGGGGAGATGCCCACAGTGTGTGCCGGACCAGTGATTGACACTCTGTTATATATTCTTCCTGGTAGAGGTGGAGTGGAGCTGCCTTTTTTTTTTTTTCTTTTTTTTTTTTTTCTGACTTGAAAATCTTTAATCTGGTTTTCAGTCTGAAACTACTCTGTTCAAGGCTTCCAGTGATTTCCTACTTGCTGCCAATGCAGGCCTGTAGTTTTAATTTTAATTATCCTTAAAGATACAGTAGGTAACTTTTTTATAGTCATATTCACTAAAACTGTCACCATGTCCTGTCAGTAGAACATGAGATAGATAATCTGTGAATATAATCAGCCTCCTCTGGCCCCGCCTTCTGCCTCTAAAGCCATTTGTAAAAATCCACCTTGCCCGGGTCAAAACAACCAATCATAGCAGCAGGAGGAGTGTCTGACACAGTGTCAATCAAAGTTTGTGAACACGCTGTGGGTGCCCTGGTCATTACACAAGTTCTCCCAGGGTCATGCTCAAACTCTTCTGGGTTCCTGCGGGGTTACGAGTTTGTTTGTTTCCACAACTGCAGCAATGGAGAGAAAACCGAGCCTCCCTCCTCAGACAACTACTGCTGATACTGAGAGAGAAGAAACAGAAGATGAGCAGAGAAGAAAAGAAGCTAAAGAAAAAGGATTTGACTGAGCCGGAGGTTAAACAAGAGTAAACACCCGGAGCCTTTGAGAAGTGGAGAGAGCTGAAAGATTCACACTGATTGACAAATTTCTGCTGGACAGGTAATTATTACTGTTTGTTTTATATTTTCTATAAAAAATAACCACAAAGCTAAGGTGTTACAGAAATAGTCTGTGGTGAATCTCATGTTACTGTGATGTTGATGCCAAGTGAACATTAGCTTTCCAATGCTAAAACAGTGCTAACATTAATATTTAGCTTTGTTTTATCTGAAAGTTGTTAAAAATCTCTTTGTGAAGTTTTCCAGACAGTCAAATCGGTTTGATGTTGGTTCCTGACCTTGATGTGTGTCTGTGCTCTCCACAGCTAAATGTTCTCAGAAGTTCACTTAGTTAATATTATTCACAACAGTTTCTCTTATCAAACAAATATCAAAGCTCTGAAATCTGTGATTGCTAGTCGTTTCACTGAACCGATATTACTGTAAATTACTTTTCAGCTCTTAAACAATTATTTCTCCTTGTTTGTTGACATCTCACAACAGTAATGTCTAGGAAGCTGAATTCACAATGTGAAAAAATTTAAATGAAAATCTCTGCTGCTCCTTGGACCTTTTGCTGGTGCAACTTCTTCAAATGTCTGTACACAAGCTGATGATAAGAACTGCTAGCTGACAAATCATTACAGCAATATATCTGTAGTTAGGTGTATTTATCATTTTAAAGCAGATAGACTAATTACGTGCCGTTTGTTTTCTTGCAGATATCAGGCAGGTTCTTTAGCTCCAACATCAACACATCCCAAATTGTCCAGTGTTGTTGGTGAGTCTCTCAGATAGGTAAGAGACTGATTGTGTACTTTTCCACACTGACTGTGGTGTAGACTCAGCTGTATTCAGCTTCACTGTCTTGTATGTAATTGTGGATGAATGTTTTTCTAACCTTTCTTTTATATGTTGGGAAATACCAAACCAGAAGTGATAAAAAACACACCCAGTTATATATTATATGGTTGAATCCAGATCAGTGTTATGTTGGACAGAGACTCGTTAGTATTCTAATGTTTATCTTTCATGTTTCATGTCTTTCATATCAATTATCATATCAATATTAATTTTACTTACTTACTGTTACTTTTGTTTCATTTTCAAGGTCTTGTTCTGCAGATCAGCAATTCTGCTCCTCACTTTTATTTTATATTTTTTAAATTCCATTTTCATTGATATTCTGCATATTGGCTATTGTGTTTTTTTATCTATCACAGCTAGATACTTGAAAGCTGTAGGAGGAACAATGATGAATTTAAAAATAAACCAGCCCTCATCAAGTAAGACCATAATTTTAATTTGGATTATTTTAAAACAAGGTAGTCTCCCTCCAGCATGTCTTCATTCATAAATGAAACTTTCTATGCTCTCTCCTCAGGTCACACATTGCCACAGAGGCTTGTTATTGCACTTTGAAGAATCAAGACTCAAGAATCCTGTCTTTAGCACAAATCAGCCTATCTTGACCATAAATAAATATTTATATATAATGTGCTTTATTTAATATGCAGAACCTACTTTTTCTTTTATTCCTATGCAAAATAAAGCTTGACAGTATTTCTTAAGTGTTATTACTTCTTTATAAACTTCTTAAACATTAATTTTGAGACATTACATATTCAGTGTTAACCCTGTGATTTGAATAGTTTGAAATCAAGGTTATAGTGTTTAAAACTGATACAAAAGTTTTTAAACTTGTGCAATTACAGACAAATCACAGAGAAAACACTTTACTGGATGATACATAACTACATTTTTGAAGCAATATATATATATATAAAATCTATGTACAATACTGTGCAGCACTCATAGTATTTACAGATGTCCTCAGATGTTTGGCCCAGTGGACTCCCCACTCTGTTCTAGCCTTCTCCGTCTGATGTCCCAGCCCTCCAGAGCTATTGTGGGGGGAAGTCGTTGTCAGTGTTTCGGTCTCTAAACTCTCACCGTAACAACAGATATGGAGAGAAATGTAACACTATTTGTAAAGAGAATAATGTGATTAAGCTGTTGTGCTACAAAACTAATAGCTAACAAGTAACAAAGCTCACTATATGCAAAAACACTGTCATGTTTATCACAAAGCAAGACTGTTTATTGGTAAATAAACAGGTAATGAACTGAATACCAAATGTCTAGCTAAAGTATAGTCACACTAAAGTCATTTTAAAGCCTGTTATATATATCTCCACAAAGTTTAGTTCATGTTTATTACCTGTATCTCCTCACTGTTGTTCACCTAGGTGGTTGGTCACTTGCAGCCGCTGACATTAGACCTCTGTGAGGGAGGGAGGGTCTGTTTATTATTTCATGACCTGCTCAAATTAAGAATTGGATGTCCGAACATTCCATGCACCTAAATGACTCCAAATCAGAAATAGTTATAATTACCCCCTCCAGCACTAGCATAAACAATCTCCCTTCAAGTCTGGGTGCCTTGTCTGACAATGTAAAAAAAAAAAATAATGTAACCTTGGTTAAAAGACACTTACCACAGTCTTTTGATGCTCAGGTGATAAAAGTGATGCAGTTCTGCTTTGTCCAACGGTGACATTCAAACAAAATCAAGCCAATGCTTTCCTCTGACGATTTAGAAAAGGTCATTCATGCTTTTATTTTCTCCACTTGGCGAAACATCCAAAGACTGCAGCTGATCTCAGTTAGTGACCTCTTTTAAATAATTCTTAAAACTCATTTTTATCACTGGGATTTTTTTTCAGATTCAGATTTCCTTTATTAGTCCCACAGCGGGGAAATTCACAGTGTAACAGCAGTGAGACACACAGTGGAAAATAAATAGTAGGAAATGCAAGACATAGGGTAAGATAAAAAATAATAAGATATTTAGCATAAAAATCTAAAAAAAAAATAATTATAACTTTAATTATAATTATACCTGTACACAGTACAGAGAGAGGATGTGCCTGAGAATACATGTAAGAATATATAATATCTCAAGTAGAAAAAAGTGAAAAACAGTGAAACAGTGAATTGAATAGTGAGGTGAAGTGGAGTGTGTTGTGCAAGGGTCCAGTTATTAGTCAGTTAATTATTTGTTTATTCTCTGCAGACTAGCGGGCATTTTCATTATTGTACAGTCTGACAGCAGCCCGCAGGAAGGATCTGAGGTACCTCTCCTTCACACAGCGTGGATGGATGGAGCAGCCAGCTCACTGAAGGAGCTGCTCCAGAGCTGTCAGAGTGTCCTGTAGAGGGTGGGACGTGTTGTTTAACAGGGATGACAGCTTAGCCATCATCCTCCCATTTCCCACCACCTCCACTGAGTCCAGGGGGCATCCCAGGACAGAGCTGGCCCTCCTCACCAGTCTGTCCATTCTCCTTCCTGTCCCTGTCCGTGATGCACAGTCTGCTCCTGCCCCTCTTGACAAGGCCATCTGTGTTGTGTGTCCAGTCCAGGTCATTTAGGTGAACAACCAGGTACTTCACAGTGTCAATGTCTGTTCCCTTCATGCTTACCGGTGCTGGCGGAGAGTGGCTATGTCCTGCGGAAATCCATCCACCAGCTCCTTGGTTTTACCAGGCGTTGATCTGGAGGTTGTTCCGCAGGCACCAGTCCACAAAGTCTTGAATAAGTCCTCTGTACTCTCTGTCGTCCCCATCTGTGATGAGGCCAACAACAGCAGAGTCATCAGAGAACATTCTGGAGATGACATGATGGTGTATTGTATGAAAAGTCTGCAGTGTAGAGGGTGAACAGGAAAGGAGCCATAACCGTTCCCTGCAGAGCATCGGTGCTGCAGAGAAGCCTATCTGACTCAGAGCCCTCACCCTCACAAACTGTGGTCTGTGAGTGTGAGGTAATCCAAAATCCAAGAAGTGAGGTGATGGTCCACCCCAGCTAGCTGCAGCTTGTCCACACCCAGCAGCCTGGGCTGGATGGTGTATTGAATGCACTGGAGAAATCAAAGAACATGATTCCTCACAGTGCTTCCAGCCTTCTCCAGGTGAGTGAGGGAGGTAGTCTTCCAGAGCTGTGGCACTCTCCCAGCTTCAGGCTCAGGTTGAATGTGTACCCAAAAATCAAATAAACTGGTAAAAGTGGCTAAAGTGGTTAAACTGGTTAAAGTAGTTAAAGTAGTTAAATTGGTTAAAGCGGTTAATGTGAATACTCTTATGTCCTGTAAAGTGCATGTTACTGCCGGAGCCCCGGTCCTCTTTGTTCTCTCCAGTCTTGCAGGTTCCTCACTGATTCTGGTTGTGGTCCATCTGTCTGAGGTTCACTGGCGGCCTGGTGGGGACATGATCTGTGTCTGTGTTGTGGAGAGAAGACCTCGAGTGGCCAGAGCTCCATATGAGGACATCTAGGGATGCACCTGGACTCACGGACTCATTTCCATTACCTGTGATACCTCATACGTGGACTAAACCCATGAACTATACATGAACAGCATGTATAATTCCCTATATGATTGATGATGATGTTCTCTGTACATGTGGCATCTATTGCACGTCTGTCCGTCCCAGGGAGAGGGATCCCTCATCTGTGGCTCTTCCTCAGGTTTCTTCTTTTTCCCATAAAGGGTTTTTTGAAGTTTTTCCTGACTCGGTTCGAGGGTCTAAGGACAGAGGGTGTCACAACTGTACAGATTGTAAAGCCCTCCGAGGCAAACGGCAAACAATGTTTGTGATTTTGGGCTCTAAATAAATTAATTTGATTTTGATTTTGAAACAGTCTTTCAGGGCTTCCTCGGCTTCTTCAGACCATTTCTTCACAGTGCGGGGGACAGTAGGCTGCCTGTGCACAAGAGTCTTATACACACAGGCATGAGGGTGCACAAGGTTGTGGTGGGCTCAGGCCCAGGGGAGGAGAGAAGAGGAGTGAGTGGTATGCCTCCTTGGTGTTGGCATAAAACAGGTCCAGTGTTTTATTGTCTCTGGTGTGGCATGTGACATACTGAGGTGAATTTGGGCAGAGAGGAGGATGGAGAGGCATCAGGGTGCTGTGTCTGCAGCCTGCTCACTGCTGAGAGCAGGACATCACAGGCTGCATCGGCGTTAGCAGAGGGGGGGAATGTACACTACCACCACAAGGGCATGTGTGAACTCCCTCGGCAGGTAGTAAGGCCTCATGCTGACGACCAACAGTTCAATGTCCTTACAGCAGTGCTGCTCCTTGACAGTGATGTGCCCAGGGTAACACCATCTATCATTTACAAACACTGCCAGCCCTCCTTCTTTTCCTCTTACCACTCTCCTTGCTTCTGTCCGCCTCAGCAGCCGTGTCCAGAGCACAGACAGTTAGCCACGTCTCAGTGAACAGCAGGAGGCTGGGCTCCCAATTCTCCCACTGATGCCGGGTCAGCGCCGCTAACTCGTCCATCTTATTGGGAAGAGACATTCCCCATGATGATGGAGGGGAGGATGGGCCGGTAACATCTCTCCTCCTGGCGCGGCATTCGACCCCAGCACGGCGTCCCGTCTCCTCCTCTTCAGCTCGCCCATGGGAACATCAGGTCGCTCCTCAAGGTAGCACCGCTGTGCTACGCAGGGCTAACAGCTGATCCCTGCTGTAAACAATGGAGCCGTGGCTCCGCGTTGCGTGATGAGGTCTCCGGACACGGTAACAAAAAGTGAAAAAACAACTCTTGATTCTTTTTGTAACTATTTAAACTTTTTCTGAACTTAAGTGAACTAAGGAAGCTTCTTAGATGAGATGAAACATCTTCAAGAACCTCAATCAACTTTTTAATTTTTTTATTACCTTATACATGTAAATGTATTGCTTTTATCTTTTGGTTTTCAATAATAAATTATATCAACTGTAACTGTTTCAATTTATTTTCTCCCATTTTCAATCCTTTAGTATGATTATTATTATCATTTTTATCAAGTGAACTCAGTTTTATTACTGTTCAACATCAGACAGATAGAAGTGTGCGAGAAAGGTCACTTGCATTTATAGTTAACTACAAATCGCAGTTAGATAACCACCTTCTTACCTTTGCTATTCTGTTACAGTAAGCATTTTCTCTGAACATTGAACAGTTCCTTCCGTTCACTTTTTAAATGAACTCAATTACAGTCCAGTCTTAAACTAAATAGACTTGAGGGATTAAGGTTCATGTTTTTTGTAAATACAGTTGAACTTGCTGTTGCTTTTGTACATTGCCATCTACACATTTTGAATTTTTTGTTACTAGTTATATATATGTGTTTCCTTCAATCATCTTTTAATCATGGACATGTTGTTTCACTTAGAAAGACTAACAACAAATAGACAGAGAAAAAAGTGCTGAATCCTCTTGGATGAGTGGAAAAATGCTTTCAGCTTTCAGCCCATATACCATGAGCAGCACCTTAACAGAGCAGCAGCAAAAGCTTCTGGTCCATCTGCGTCATGTCTGGGTGTGGAAAAGCCACCCATACATGCAAACAACTTCAGCTGAATGTTTAGATTATGTGTGCGCTTACCAGGCCAGTAGTACATAAAAACCTTCTTTCCCAGCTTCTGCAAGGTGACCCATAATGGCTCTGATCCATCCCACCAAAGTGGCAACTGGCTGTCAGGATTGGTCCCAATAAGAAACTCCTTCTTGGAAACTTCATCCCACATGTAGTTTCCAGTCATCTGATGAACATCACAGTGACGGCCTGACAAAGATCAACATAAATAACAAAAAACATTGTACTTTGAGGATCCAAAATCTGACATATGTTATTACCTCTCCCTGTGTCAAAAAACATTATGCACACCATTGTACTGGGTGACATCTTCCTTAATTACCATGAACACATACACTGTAATTCTTCAAGAAAGTACTGAGCCTAAAAATTAATCTACATGTGTGAGTTGTTTTTATGATATATATCTTCAGTCAGAACGAAAAGGCTTGGATTGGAGAGTCAGAAAATATTGAGAAATAGGTTCACTGTTGGTTCTGATATACATTTCTTTTATATTGTATACATTTGATAGGGTTAGTTTGCATTTGACATTGCAATTACGTCCTATGTCCTGTTGTCATCACCAGCTTTTGAGAGATGTCTTTTTTCTTTTGTTTCAGGAAGGTTGTTTCTAACATTTTCTTCAGTGTACTTTCAGGTCATTTCTGTACCATGGAAACAACCTCAAAGTCATCTCAAAAGCATTAAATCCACGCTTTTTGAGATGCTTTTATTTTATTGACTGCTCATTACACAAAGAAATAATGTGCATTCACAAACTGAAGTGATGACATCATCTTTTCTCAAACACTCGGTTTTTCATGCCTATCATATGAATATCCTCACCTTGGAAGAAGTTTTCAAAAAGGTCTCTTTATTAAATGCAATTTAAACAAAAGGCAAAGACACAAATGAAACGCTATGTTTTAAAAAATACTTGTGTATGTGTGGACTAGGCCTCAGGCTAAAGCAAGAGAGTCAGCACATGGATAAAGGGAGATGCCAATGAACTGTGTGTGTGTGTGTGTGTCTCCAGCCAGTGATTCTTTCAACAGGAGAATGTGCTCCATCAAAACACACACATCAGCACATCCTGTTGGTTAGGATGGGCTGTTGTTTTAAGAGATTAGTAGGATAGGGGACTGCAACGCACAGGCATGCATTTCTCACACACACACACACACACACACACACAGCTGCTGACAAGCGAAGATCTCAAATTATATCCATCTCACCAAGTCATCAGCCTCAGTCTAAAAGTTACTAAAGTTATGTGCTACGTTTTACCAAGAGACTCTGAGCTTGTGTGTTACCTTTCAGTATGCCAAATAAGGCACAGGTGACAATGATTTTCACTGACACAGTACATTCGCGTTGCAGTAATTGATCACAGTAACATGTCACAGAACAATGAAGTTTTCACAAGTTGTAAACAGTTGGGATGGTGCAGTCTCAGTGACCACACAAGCAGAAGAAATCAGACAGCATTGCCAGTTCAACAATAGGCTCAAGTCAGTCTGTATTAATCAACCATTTACCAGAAATAATGAAATGAGGCCCTTACCTTATTCACAGTATACACACACACATACACACACACACACACACACACACATACACACACACACACACTACACACACACACACACACACACACACACACACTACATACATACACACAAACACACACACACACACTTACACTGCACACACACTACACACACACACTTACACTGCCTATTGTGATATACAATACAGACAACTAGTGTGACACAGTATACTCATACTACATGGGTATTGCAACACAGTTGTGTTCAGTCTACTTTAGTGCACGAATGTGCAGAGCCTGCATGTTCTGTAATCTAATATTATTCCATCCTTTCCTGATGTTTTAGATTTTTGCTGTGGTATCATTACTATAACTATTTTGATATATTTAGGCAGTTATCATATCAAAATCAGAATTTTGGTATTGTGACAACACTACAGCCAACTATTATGCATTATTACATAATCATATTATATAATATTCTGAACTGAACTTCATGTACTTCACAAGTTGTAGGTGCTGCGTATGGATTGCTATTATCTGTACACAATTATGAATTTATTTCTTTTGTATAGTTTTTATTTCATTCTATTTGCATTTTTTAAAATATACTTTTATTTTAGTTTTATTTTCTGTTTATTTGTACTTGTTTCTGACTTTGTGCTGCCATAACACCTGATCAACAAAGGAGTCACCTTATAAGTGTGTCACACTGTGACCAAGTCTGAGCATGGATTATTTCAACGGCAACCTGCCAAGATACTAACACATCAGCTGTCCAACGCATGGTAAAAATACACTCAATCATATTTACACAGCTTTTTGGGACGCATATAAAAAAATAAAGGCAAAGGCAAATCAGATCATGTCTCACTTCTCTGGCTGCCTTCCCACAGGCAGAAACTCAAATGAGACAGTGACTAGTGACAAAGACCACTGAGCAGCAACAGATTTGACCTTAAGTGACACCCTTTGCACTATGGACTGGTATATGTTTCAGGGCAACAACATACATTGATGCAGTCATCAGCTACATCAGTAGATGCATCAATGACATTGTACAGAAGATTACTGTGTGGAAATTCCTGAATCAAAAGCCCTAGGTTAACGGAGAGGTCCGCCCCAACCTAAAGCATGGACCAACGCATAAAGCTTAGGTGATTTGGAGAACAGAAAGTCCAGATAAGCACTCTATCAACAGTGAAAACAAACAGTATTGAGACAAAGTGGAACTGAACACCTATGCACAATTTGAGAGTAACTCCCTGGCTCTGGAGGTACCAGAACCCCTGCCCACCCCTAATATGCAGTGCAGATGTGTGTAGATCACTAAAACACATTAACACATGCAAGGCAACTGGACCTGATGGCATCCCTGGCTGAGTTTTCAAGATATGTGCAGATGGCCGGGGCCGAGCTTCAAAGCGCCACAGAGACAGAGACCAAGACCAAAACCGAGGCCGAGCTTCCCAGCGCCACAGAAACCGAGGCCGAGGCCGAGCTTCCCAGCGCCACAGAGGCCGAGACCGAGCTTCAAAGCGCCACAGAGACCGAAACCGAGGCCGAGCTTCAAAGCGCCCCAGAGGCCGAGGGCGAGCTTTGTCCGTCACCGGTCACCTGAGGGTCTCAGCCGTCGCGCTGGCCGCCAGAGGGTCTTCATCGCCGTCGTCGGCCACCTGAGGTTCCACATCTTCGCCGCCATCGCAGGTTACCGGAGGTGACCACAGTGCCACCACAGTGTCCACGTCTTTGCCGCCGTCGCCGGCTGCCTCACAGTCCACGTCTTTGTCACAGACTTTTGTCTATAATTTTTATTATGTCTAAAATTTTGAACCTCTTATATGTCAACGTGAAGTTCCTGTTGCCATGGCGGTGCATAAACACGCAGCGTCTTGGTGCTCCCGGCTTTGTTTCTTTTTATTTATGTCTTTAGTTATCTTTTTAGTTATTTTACAGTCACCTGCAGCAGCAGCTGAGTACAGTAGGGCCAAGCTGTGTTGGAGATTGGAGAGAGTGCGCACCTGCGGGCATGTTTCCAAGGCTGGATTTTATACCACCAGAGATTCAACGGACCGCAAAGGCTTTCACGATCCCTCTGTTGCCAAGGAGACGGAGGAGGCATCGTAAACAAAAGCGGGGCAGGAGGGGCAGGCCTGCGTGCTAGGCTACAAGCTAACCAACCCATACAGACCGGCTCTTCCCAGTTTCTCTTCCTCACAAACGCGCCAGAGTCACTCGCCAGGTCTCTGCAAAGATCGACAGCTGTGTGGCGATCATTACTGAGACCTGGCTGGATAACAACAGCCCAGACGTGGCAGTGCAGCTAGCGGGGCGCTCTCTTCTCTAGGCGAACAGGACTGCAACCTCAGAGAAAAACAGAGGTGGAAGTTTGGCTCTATACATTCATAACGCCTGGTGTACAGCCACAAACATCTTCGGAACATACTGTTCTCCTGATCTGGAATATCTGGCAGTGAAATGCAGGCCATTTAAGACGGCTAGAGAGCTCTGTTCTATCCTGATTGTAGCCATCTACATACCACCACGAGCTAATACTAAATTAGCATTGGAGGAGCTGTACTGCATCATCAGTCTGCAGATGAACAACAGTCCAGAGGCAGCTATGATCATGGTCGGAGACTTTAACCATGTCAAGTTAAAGGCAGTTTTCCCCAAATTCCATCGTTCCATAAACTTTCCAACGAGGGACAATAATACCTTGGATCAAGTTTACTGTAACATCCCTGGAGCATACAAGGCTGTTGCAGCTCCACACCTGGGAATGTTGGACCACATCTCTGTGAATCTGATCCTTGCCTATAAACTGCAGGACAAGACCAACCTCCAGAACTGTACAGGTTTGGACTGAGGCTGAGGAGGCGTCTTCAACATTACAGGATTGCTTTGAGTGCACTGACTGGGAAATGTTCAAGGAGGGCACAGATCTGGATGGATACACGTCATCGGTTCTGTCCTACCTAAAATTCTGTACTGATGCTGTTCTACCCACAAAGACCATCAAGGTTTTCCCAAATCAAAAACCATGGCTGGACAGCACAGTGAAGCCCCTACCCTACTCAAAGCCTGTGACGCTGCCTACAGGTCAGGTGACAAGCTGGCCTATAGCACTTTGCCCGAAAAGAACTGAAAAAAGGCCACAATTCCACTCTCTCTGACAGCCTGAACACATTCTATGCTCATTTTGACCCACCTGGCAGCAGAGAGAGTGTTCACCTTCCCTGGCTGGAAGAACTGCATCAGCTTCTAGTCCTTGCAGCTGCACCAAGTGAGCTCTTCCATGAAAAGAATCAACATCAGGAAAGCTGAAGGACCAGATAAGGTGTCTGGTCGCACTCTGAAATTGTGTGCAGACCAACTGGCAGGAGTTTTTCTGGACATTTTCAACCTGTCCCTGCAGCTTGCTACAGTTCCTGTCAGCCTCAAAACCTCCATCACTTGTGCCTGTGCCTAAAAAATCTGCTGTCACCTTCCTAAATAACTACTGCCCTGTCGCTCCGGTCACGTCATCATGAAGTGCTTTGAGAGGATCGTCCTAAAGCACATCAAAGACATCATCCCTGCTGGTCTCGGATCAATATCAGTTTGCATAGAGGGAGAACAGATCGACAGAGGATGCAGTCTCCATTGCACTTCACACAGCCCTGACTCATCTGCAGCTTCCTAACACCTACGTGAGGATGCTATCTGTGGACTTCAGTTCAGCCTTCAACACAGTGATTCTGGACAAGCTGATACTGAAGCTCCACAACCTGGGACTGCCCTAATCGCTGTGCCATTGGATCACTTTCTCACCAACAGTTCATGGGCATCCACATCACACCGTGGTGAAAACGGCACAGGGATTGTGGGAAGTCCTCTTCCAGAAGTGGACTCAATATACGCTGGCCGGATTCAGAAGAAGGCCTGACATATTGCCGCTGACCCTACCCGTCCGGGCAATGGACTGTTTGTAGCGCTTCCCTCTGAAAACGGCAAAACGGTACAGAAACATAAAGACCAAAACTACCAGACTGAACTGAAAAACAGCTTTTTCCCCAGATCTGTTCAATCCATTTCCCCCTATTGAGAACTTGAGCCATGCACTGACTACACTTAAACAACTGACCCACCTCCCTACTGTACATTGCTGCTACAACTATAAATCTATATATTTATGTACATATTACATATTTTTGTTGGTGTACCACACCACTGTACAAATTTGGAAATGATACAACCCTACTTCCTCTGCCAGTGCTTGTGCCTCAATTATATATTTATATATTGATTATAGCATCTGTGGTCTTATCCCTGACCTCCAGCAGTGCATTTCTTATGCTTGGGGCCTGGTGAGGCAGAGCTTCAATACTATTTTCACAACTCTGTTTCACTCCAGGGTTTAAGTGTAAATGTTACAGGATCCTTCAAAATTTCCCATCAAGAATCAAGAATCTTTATTGTCATCATGTTTTCACATAACATGAAATTAAGATTGGTGACTTCCAGCTTTAAACATAAATATATATGTAAAAATATGTAATATGCATACATAAATATCTAAAGATTTAAAGTTGTAGCAGCAATGGGGTTGGACCGATGGAATTTGGGGAAAACTGCCTTTAACTCAACGTGGTTAAAGTCTCCAGCCACGATCACGGTTCTGCCTTTGTGTTCCTCTGAGGCTGCAGTCCTGTCCATCCGCCCGGAGAAGAGAGCACACCTGCTAGCTTCCACTGCCGCGTCTGGGATGTTGTTATCCGAGCCAGGTCTCTGGTAACAATCGCCACACAGCTGTCGATCTTTGCAGAGACCGATCCTCAGCTTCATCTCGTCCATTTTGCCCATTTCATCATTGTGGTACTGCTGAGAAGAGCGTATACCTGAAGACCTTTGTTCCTCCCTTTATCGTGACTTTCCTCTGCAGTCATCAAAGGGAATATTTAGCTTCTGAAGTCTTTTCAGAATCCATTCAGATAAACGTTGGTCTGTTATTTGTGAACCCACACCTAATCCCAGAAATAGTTGTTTTATTCGTGGCATTTCTTTCATTGACAATCCCGATAACAACTGACATCTGCTCTTGGTCAGAAGTACAATCCAAAATTACTACATCGTACTTCGGCCATTTAATTTTAGGAGCAATGGATAGAAGCTTCTACCATATTTTCTTTTGGGGAATGTTAAATTTGTAAGGCTCCGAAAGGGTCCTCTTAATACTAATTCTGTTCTGACTGCATCTGTCAGAACAGATGGCCAATCAGCTGGATCGACTAGTTCAGCAATAGTAGGACGAAGAAGTTGGTCTGAGGAGGAAGATGATGAGTGTTTGCAGATGAGCAGAGGTGATGCTTGTTACTGATGTCGGTATGCAAAGGAAGGTGATGGTTCTGCTGTCCCCTCATGGGCTGGCCTTCCAAAGTATTTCAAGAGTGCTGAAGTAAACAAAAGATATTTTATTATGATTGTTTTTCATATTGTAAACACTGTTGAAAGTCCTGCCAAGATATCATCAGCACATCAGCTGTCCCACGCATGGTGAGTTTACACCCCTTTCGTGGACACATACAAGGCCCTCCCTTACCCACCTTTCGGCAAATCAGATCACGCCTCAGTTCTTCTGCTGCCTTCCTATAGGCAGAAACTGAAACGTGATGGACCAGTGACAGGGACCATTCAGCAGTTGTTAGATATCAGACTCGGCTCTGCGCAACTGCTTCAGATTTCAAGATTTTCAAGATTTCAAAATTTGAGCACTATGGAGTGGCATGTGTTTAAGGACAGAGATATATACACGTACAGGGTCATTTGCTACATCGGAAAATGCATTGATGACATCTTACCGAGGATTACTGCACAGACATTCCTAAATCAGAAGCCCTGGGTTAACGCAGAAATCCATGCCAATCTTAAAGCACGGACCAACGCCTACAATTTGGAGGAGTACAGGAAGTCCAGGTATGCAATCCGGAGAGCTATCAGCAGCGCAAAGAAGAGACAGTACAGGGACAAAGGTGAATCTCACTACCAGGGCTAAAACACTAGAAGCATGTGAGCTGGACTTAAAACCATCACTGACTACAAAAGATCAGCAGTGTTAAGATAATGTCTGCATCTCTCCCTGACGAACTGAACACTAATTGTGCGTGCTTTGAGAGCAATTCCCTAAGGAGGGCTTCAAGGAGAACATCATTGTCCCTGTCCCCAGGAAAACCCAAAATCCTCTCTCTGAATGACTACAGTAGCACTCACCTCCACCATCATGAAGTGCTTAGAGCAGCAAGTTACATCATTCATCACCTCCTCCCTCCTGGACTCAGTGGAACCCACTTCAGTTTTCCTACAGGCCCAATAGGTCAAATGAGGATGCTATCGCCCTCATCCTCCACACTGCCCTCTCCCACCTGGACCAGAGGGACACATATTATGTGAGAATGCTGTTCATTGACTATAGTTAAGCATTCAACACTATTGTGCCCCCCAAGCTCATCATCAAGCTCAGAGACCTTAAGCTCAACACCGCCCGCTCTGTGACTGAATCCTGAACTTCCTGACGGGCAGACCCCAGGCTGTGCAGATAGGCAGCACCACATTCTTCAGCCTGACTCTTATCACTGGCGCTCCCCAGGGCCATGTGCTCAGCCCTCTCCTGTACTCCTGACTGTGTGGACACCCACAGTTCCAACACCATCATCAAATTTGCTGACAACACAACTGTGATTGGTCTGATCACCATTGACAATGAAACAGCCTACAGAGAGGTCAGACCTCTGACATCTTGGTGCCAGGACAACAACCTCCATCTCAACATCAGTAAAACAAAGGAGCTGATCGTGGATCGTGGCAGAGAGAGGAACACATGTGATTAAAGTGGAGAGAGTCAGCAGCTTCAGGTTCCTCGGGGTTCACATCAGCGAGGACCTGACCTTGGACTCACTCACACTGACTTTGTCACAAAGTCAGCCAGGCAGCTGTTGTTCTTCCTCTGCAGGCTGCAGAAGCTTAACATGGACTCAAGAATTCTCTGCAGCTTCAACAGGTGCACCACCTTCAACCATAACGCTCTACAGTCGGTGGTAAAGACTCAGTATATCACCAGGATGGAGCTGCTGTCTGTGGAGGGCCTCTACACCCAGCACTGTAGGAAGAAGGTCAACAAGATCATCAAAGACCCCAGTCACCCCTGCCATAAACTGTTCTGTCCTGGCTGCCGTCTGGCTGACGGTTCCGCAGCATTCGGGGCCGCGCTACCAGGCTCAGGGACAGCTTCATCCCGTAGGCTGTAAGACTTTTAAACTCTCTTAGCCCCATCACTTTCTATTGTATATTCTATTTTATATCTCTGTTTAGTTGTATATTTACTTAGTTGTACATTTTATATCTTAGTTGTATAATGTATATTTTAGGTCTATACTTATTCTATTACTCTAGTTCTATTATTTATTTTTTTATATTTTCATTTCTTTCATCTATTTTTTGCTTGAATGGTTCTATTGTTAATATTTTTTAGCATTGTTTTTTTCATTGGCAATTATTGCTTGATGTAAATTGTTGTGTTGTGCATATTACATTAAATTTTTAAAATCTCAAATACACAAATAGCTAGATTTTGTAACAGACCTTCGCCCACCACTCTTGGTACACAGAGGAATCAATATAAAACTATTTAATTTTTACCTTAAATCTAGTATGCTGAATGAGGTGATCTATTGTAGTGTAATAACACTATGCTACCATAGTTCACCTTAGCTAGCCTAGACATTGTTGAAAACAAAATATAACAATCAAGGTTCATTTGTATGCAGTATCCAGTCTGTGGCTGCCCCCTAGACTCCATCGAGGTGATGGGGGAGAGGAGGGCTCTGGCCAAACTGTCCACCATCATGGACAACACCTCCCACCCTCTGCATCAGACTGTGGGTGAGCCTTAAGCAGCTCCTTCAGTAACAGACTCCAAGGTGTGAGGAAACGAGCGCTTCCGCAGGTCCTTCATACCAAACACCATTAGACTGTTTAATGCTGCACTTTAATTCTGTTATTGCAACAAACATTTTCATATCACACAGTAGGACTGATGTTTACTGATGTCCTAGCTATGCATGCACTTTATGGACTTTTTTTCACTCCACTCATTTACTTATACGGTTAATTCATATCTTCTATATGTCCATATTCACCTGTGCAATAACACCTCACCACTGCACATCTAACTGGGTGAGGCTGTGTATATAAATACTGTTTCTTTCTTTTTCTGTTATTATTATTATTTTGCACATTAAATTGTATTATTATATTATATTGCATACTACTGTTTTTGTGTGTCTTTGTGTTTTATTTTGTCTATTATTTAATGTCTCTTTTACTTTGTGTTTGAGCAGCTGTAACAGTGAAATTTCCCCATCGTGGGATCAATAAAGGATCTTATTTTATCTTATCTTAAAACTACTTAGCTAATGTTAGCTAGCCACTCTCGCCATTAAAGGTTCTAAGTGAAATAAATATGCCTTACCTTTGCTCTGAAAGCACTTTTCTTCTTTGGATTTTTGTTTTCTTTTTTTCATTTCCCAAGTCTTTTTGGAAGCCATGATCCAGTGGATAACAATTATATCTGACCACCACTGTCAGTATTGATGTATTAATTTTTCATGGAAGAGCTCACTTGGTGCAGCTGCAGGACTAGAAGGCTGATGCAGTTCTTCCAGCCAGGGAAAGTGAACACTCTCTCTGCTGCCAGGTGTGTCAAAATGGGTGTAGAATGTGTTCAGGGTGTCGGGGAGAGTGGAATCATGGCTAACCAGCTGATCACTGCGCTTATAGTCCATTATTGTCTTGATGCCTCTCCACATACTATGTGGGTTATTGTTTTCAAAATGCTCCTCAATGCTCCATTTATACCTGCTTTTTGCTAGCTTAATGCCTTTTTTCAGTTCTTTTCGGGCAATGCTATAGGCCAGCTTGTCACCTGACCTGTAGGCAGCGTCACAGGCTTTGAGTAGGGTAGGGGCTTCACTGTGCTGTCCAGCCATGGTTTTTGATTTGGGAAAACCTTGATGGTCTTTGTGGGTAGAACAGCATCAGTACAGAATTTTAGGTAGGACAGAACCGATGACGTGTAACCATCCAGATCTTCACTTCCCAGTGAACACTTCCCAGTCAGTGCAGTCAAAGCAGTCCTGTAATGTTGAAGACGCCTCCTCAGTCCAAACCTGTACAGTTCTGGTGGTTGGTCTTGTCCTGCAGATCAGAGGTTTGTAGACAGGGATCAGATTCACAGAGATGTGGTCCGACATGCCCAGGTGTGGAGCTGCAACAGCCTTGTATGCTCCAGGGATGTTACAGCACATGGAATTTGGGGAAAACTGTCTAGCACCCCGCTTAGCTCCACTGCTGCGTCTGGGATGTTGTTATCCAGCCAGGTCTCAGTAACGATCGCCACACAGCTTTCGAATCTTTGCAGAGACGATCCTCAGCTTCATCTCGTCCATTTTGTTGACGAGTGACCTGGCGCGTTTGTGAGGAAGAGACTGGGAAGAGCCGGTCTGTATGGGTTAGCTTGTAGCCTAGCACGCAGGCCGCCCCTCCTGCCTCGCTTTTGTTTCACGCCTCCTCCGACTCCTTGGCAACAGAGAGATTGTGAAAGCCTCCAGCGGTCCGCTGAATCTCTGGTGGTATAAGAATCCAGCCTTGGAAACGCCCATAACACAGGTGCGCACTCTCCCCAATCTCCAACAACTTGGCCCTACTGTACTCAGCTGCTGCTGCAGGAGACTGTAAAATAACTAAAAAGATAACTAAAAACATAAATAAAAAGAAACAAAGCCGGGAGCACCAAGCCGCTGCGTGTTTGAACACCGCCATGGCAACAACCTAACACAGTTTCGAAACTGTGTGTGAAGTCCTTCCTAAGTTCATAGTAAGTTGTAGCTAGTCTCAAACTGGTGATTTAAGTCGCTTGGAAACATCTTAAGCACTGCCAAATCAACTGTGTAAACAGGAAATTACCACAGCATCCCTAGCTGTAGTTATAGGAGTTATAGGTGCAAAGTAATGTATTCAACTTGCATAAGTATGGGTTTGTTTTATGTTAATGTTGAATATGAGTCTGGAGTAAAAATTAAATATCAATTACTCTATACAATGACCTCATATGGTCATTTAGTCTAATGTTAGTGGCATTATGATTTTTCATTTTAAGTATATTGTAATATAGTGAAATGAATTATCCCTGTTATGAAAAATTCTCTGAATAAGTGTCAAGTTAAACATGTTGATCATTATCCATATGCCAATTAGTTACGTTTCTTGCACTGTTGTGTAGAGCATTATAAGTATGCACTGTCAAGTTTGTTCCATAAATATCACTTCTCCCTCTCCCTCATAGCCAAACTTTTCAATCTGTCTACAGAGCAGTTATGAACTTTTATAAAACGATTTCATAACTTGTACATAATCACTGAATTTGAAGGAATATTTCAATCAGTTTTTAAAATGTAATTTTTTGGAGTAGTACAAACAGTTAAATGATACAGGTCATGCATGGGCAATGAAACCAATATCAGAGTAGACGCAGTGTCATCTCTATGGCCACACAAGTGCGAGTGCTGACAGTAAAGATTAATTTTTGTTTTATTGTTTGTGCTTAAGACTCTCTCTGCAGCACTTAATGTAGATATAGGTCTCCAGCATTTAAAAAAATATATCTTATTTATAGTCTATTGGTGAAGTCGCATTAATCACTATGGGTATGGGGTGATGGTAAATCTTGTACTTTGTAAAGATAAAAAAATAATTCAGCAGAGGCAAGGGTAGCAGATGAGCTGAGCAGATGAATCCCCATCTGCCCAGCAAATCACACCCAGTGGCTAGGAATAGCTAAAAGCTCATCGGAAAAAAAACAGGAAAAAAAAGCTCATATCTATGAAATTTTTGCTATTTCTTCTCTGACATGTGGGTTGTATTTCAACATCATTTTTGAGGTTTTGTTTTATATACATTGCCTATTGGTTTCGTTTTAGGTCCAGCATATACAATAGGCCTGTAATTTATTAACTGTATTTATGCTGTTCACCGAGAGGCCTGGTTGCTTCTAAACTCCACTTTTGTTTCCAAGGAATATTTGATACATTATGTATAGGTTTTGGTAGGCTATTGTAAGTTACCAAGAGGCAGATAGACAGAAAGATTACCTGTCATCAGTGAATAGTAATTAGGGTATGATAAACTCGGAAAGTCTGGCGTCATGTAGTCCACCTTGACCCCATTACCAACGAGCTCGCGAAATCCGGGCAAAGAGTGCAGATCATCCATGTAGTCATAGCGGAACCCATCGATCAGGAACACCAGCAATGGACGAGCAGTGAGACACTGTTGTACCGATCCGAACAGCAGTAGCAGCAGGGAGGAGAGACGCAGAGAGCACGTGTGTGTCTGTCTAGGAGACATGATGATGCTGCTTTGTGCGCTGACAGTGTAGATCCAAACAAGCGTTAGTTTGCGTGAGGAATGAGCTGGGAGTTATGTGGGAAAGATGTTCACGTCCCATGCACTGCGGTGGGCGGGGTTACAATTTGCACCAGCGTATGTGGTATAATGTGTGCCTAACCTGATTTTAATGTTGGACAAATTGAGTAATTTGATTGTTCCCTAACATACGCAGACTTCATAAAATAAATTATAGGGTATACATATTATCAAATACTAAAATTATTGCACTATTGTTGTTGAGTCATGCATTAATACTTAATAGTACTGGAATAAATGTAGGCCAACTTAGTTTGCCACTTGAAAAACATGACACTGATCTTCACCTTTCACACATAGTGCATCTACTGCTTTTTGAAATGTTCAGCTCATAGTCAGCCAAACTAATGATAACATGATAAAACAGAACACACTACACATTAGCTGAAGAACTGGAAGCAAAGACCAGCATGCTGTATACAAATACACTAGTACACATAATGCTGTATTTGTTAAGATTTGTTGTAGATGCTAAAATTATTTTGTCCAAAAGTATTTACATTACAATTTCACACCAGATCACAATGAGCAAAAGAGAAACTAGTTGAGGGGGGTTATGAAGAACATTAAGTAGCAAAAAAAAGTAAGTGATGTGTGGGAGGTTGTGTATACTCTATAGTTGCTATTGACACTAAGCATTAGTTATACAAAACTGAGTTAAAGAACAAATGTTTAGTGGGGCAAAAAACATGCAACTTTTATAGCTTACTGGTGGCTTGCACACCTACAGTGATCACTCCTAAGACATTAGCACCACCTACTGGTGGCAGCCTATTTTCCCAAAGCAACAACATAAAGACTTTTAGGACATTCTTCAGAACTGAGGTAGCATGACACTGTAAACTTGCATTGCTTAGTCTTTTTCTCCTTGGTTTTGCATGAGACAAAAAAGGTATTGCCAAACCGGCTCTCCACATTTTTATAACACAAAAGGGTCCATTAATGACAACTTTGACCATTAATTTTTTTTAACTATGTGTTACTAATTATATATTACTTTTACTAAGTAAAACTTGAAATTCTGGAATTTTACTTCAAGTTAAGAATTTTCATAATGGTATTCCTACTTATTTACTTAACTATACTGTAATTAAGTCACACTTTAAGCCACATCTCTAACTGTCTGATCTGTCAAATAGGATTTTCATTTGCCTCAGTTACATTTCATGACTTTTGGAACAGGTTATTATCCAGGACCTGTTGTATCTGCAGCAGCACAGAGACAAAATTTATGCTAATGATAATTTAATGGGAGCTTACTGGCAGGCAGTCACAGGAAAACACACATGAATGGAGTCCAAAGAAACACTGACAAACTGACAAAGAACAAAGGAAGGGAACTGATATATAGTGTGGGTGATGAGGAAGTGAAGAGAGGTGAGGAGACAGGGGAACAGGTGAAACTAATCAGGGTAGAGCTGGTAATCAAACAGGCAGCTATGTAGCAGGAAGTAAATTGTCAGAAATGTGAGGAGGGGTAAGTATAGAAAATAAAAGAGGAAATGTGCATAACTAAACAGAAACAGAAAAAACAAAACTAAAGGAGGAAATAAGACATAACTCTAAACACAGGATACAACAACAGAGATAAATGTGACACAAAGTACACAGGGAGGGGAAAACAAAGAAACACTATGGGCACAGGCAGGACCATGACAGGACCGCTCTGTCATTCATCACAAGCCTTTACTTATGGCAAGACATCTAATATGTTACAGACCTGTCAAATCTGTTACCTCTCTGGAAAGAGAGTCTCAAAACATATAGGAAAGCCCTGTGTAATGCCAGAGCAGCCTACTATTCAGGCATTAATAGAGGAAAATAAGAACTGCCCTAGGTTTCTTTTCAGCACTGTAGCCAGGCTGACACAGAGCCATAGCTCTATTGAACCCTGCATCCCCTTAAATTTAAGTAGTAATGATTTCATGACTTTCTTTAATGACAAGATTTTTAATATTAGGGACAAAATTTGTCAGGATCTGCCCTCGTTAGACTCCGATCTATCTAACGTGCCTTCAGACTCAGGAAATTTAGGAGCAGATACATTAAAACCTGACAATTGCTTAGACAGTTTTATTCCAATTGGCCTTCCCGAATTATCCTCGTTAGTTTCAGCATCGAAAGCAACAACTTGTCTCCTAGACCCGATCCCAACTACGCTGCTTAAGGAAGTTTTCCCATTTATTGGTACATCACTTCTGCATATTATTAATCTGTCTCTGGTGTCAGGCTTTACTTTGTACCCAAGTCTTTTAAAGTAGCTGTAATTAAACCATTGATCAAAAAACCTACACTTGATGCAGATGTGTTAGCCAATTACAGACCAATATCCAACCTCCCATTTTTGTCTAAGATCCTAGAGAAAGCCGTTGCCAGCCAGTTATGTAATTATCTCCACAGTAATAGTCTTTTTGAAGTTTTTCAGTCAGGATTTAGAGCTCACCATAGCATAGCAGAAAACAGCACTTGTGAAAGTTGGACTGATGCTGTTGACAGAGGGCCTCTGTCTGTACTTGTCCTGTTAGACCTCAGTGCTGCCTTTGATACAGTTGACCATCACATTCTGTTGCTGAGAATGGAAAAACTGCTTGGCATTAAAGGGTCTGCATTAAACTGGTTCAGATCATACTTATCAGATCGGTCTCAGTTTGTCCATATTAATAATGAATCCTCTGTGCATACTAAAGTCTGTCATGGAGTTCCACAAGGTTCAGTGCTAGGTCCAATTCTGTTTATTTTGTATATGCTGCCCCTTGGCAATATCATCAGGAGGCACTCCATAGATTTCCATTGTTATGCTGATGACACCCAATTATATTTATCAATGGAGCCAGACAAAACTGATCAGCTCCTGAAACTCCAGGCCTGCCTTAAAGATATAAAGGCTTGGATGACCAGAAATTTCCTGCTGTTCAGGTCCGAAACACCTGAGGAACACGTTTTCTCCTAAGATAGCCTTGCTGGATGGCATTAACTGGGCCCAGGCCTCCAGCACCACTGTAAGGAACCTCTGTGGTTTTATTTGATCAGGATATGTCCTTCGACACCCATATTAAGCATATTTCAAGGTCTGCCTTTTACTACCACCTGCGCAACAACATCGTGCAAAAATTAGGCACTTTTTGTCCCAAAGTGATGCTGAAAAATTAGTCCATGCATTTGTCTCTTCCAGGCTGGATTATTGTAATTCACTTTTGTCAGGCTGCCCGAAACAAGTCGTTAAAGACTCTACAGCTGGTCCAGAATGCCGCTGCTCATGGGTGCTGACTAGAAGAGACCATATTACTCCAATATTGGCTTCTCTGCATTGCACCGGGCACCTGCTTCCTCTTCCTCTGTCTCTGCTTCCCTTTCTCTGCTTCCTCTTCCTTTGCTTCCTCTACTCTTATTATGATAGTAGTGCAGAACTGGAGTCACCTTATAAAGTGTGGTAAAAGTGGCTAAAGTGGTTAAACTGGTTAAAGTAGTTAAAGTAGTTAAATTGGTTAAATTGGTTAAAGTGTTAAAGCAGTTAATGTGAATACTCTTATGTCCTATAAAGTGCATGTTACTGCCCTGGTCCTCTTTGTTCTCTCCAGTCTTGCAGGTTCCTCACTGATTCTGGTTGTGGTCCATCTGTCTGAGGTTCACTGGCCTGGTGGGGACATGATCTGTGTCTGTGTTGTGGAGAGAAGGTCGAGTGGCCCAGAGCTCCATATGAGGACATCTAGAGATGCACCTGGACTCACGGACTCATTTCCATTACCTGTGATACCTTCACACATGGACTAAACCCATGAACTCAGTTTATCTACAGCTTATTATTACGACCCATGTATAACTCCATATATGACTGATGATGTTCTCTGTACATGTGGCATCTATTGCACGTCTGTCCGTCCCAGGGAGAAGGGATCCCTCATCTGTGGCTCTTCCTCAGGTTTCTTCTTTTTCCCATAAAGGGTTTTTTGAAGTTTCTTCCTGACTCGGTTCGAGGGTCTAATGGACAGAAGGGTGTCACAACTGTACAGATTGTAAAGCCCTCCTGAAGGCAAACGATGTTTGTGATTTTGGGCTCTAAATAAATAAAATTATATGACTCGGGGTCATAATATTAGTTTCAGTGTGTCTGTGTCTGTATCTTCCCCAGTGTGTTTGTCTCTCCCTGCCTGAGGGAGGTGCTGTTTTCTTTGTCCTTCCCCTCCTTCCCTCTTGTGTTTGTCTAGGTGGTGGCTGGTGATCAGGACGGAGGATCAGCAGGACCAGATTCAAAATGGGACCAGGCTGTGGTGTGCTGTGTGCTCCTCTTGTGAGAATTGTATTGTGTGAAATGGTGCTGCGTGTGTGGCAGCTGATACCAACTTGAGTTTTTTTTGTTAATTCTTTGGTGCAGTCCGGGTTCTTGTAGGGGTGAGAAGCTATTTTCTTTTCTTACGTTTTCTCCTGTTTATGTTTAGGGAGGCAGGTCAGATACCTGTATTTTATTTTTATTATGATTAGGTAAGTTAGTGGATTTCATTTATTTCTAGATGGTTTTGTTTGCTTGATGCCTATAACCCAGTTTTGTTTTTGTTGTGTTTGTTGTTAATAAATATTTGTTGGACTGCAATTTATCTTCTGGTCATCCTTGGGAGCAGGGAGAGAGGGAGTCACTTCCGTTTATGTTGTGCCTTAGATTCCCCTAGGCTGGGGCATAACAAATCAGTTGGAGGCCTCCTGGCAAAGACATTTTGACACCTCATAAAAACAAAACAAAACAACATACTGATATATTTGATATTCAATAGTTTTCAGAATGCATTCCAGAATGCATTAAACTGCTTTACAGTCTGTAGAGCATACAACCCCCTTTGCCCTTAGAACCTCTCATAAGGAAAACATTTTAATAAAATATATTACAACTAATAAAATGCTTAAATGAATGCTTGAATGCTCATGATACTGTGATACAGAATTGGAGTTCCTACAATCTTCTCTGCACTTACATTAGAACAGGTACCCATCTAAAATCCCATAGAGACTGTATCTGCCCATGACCACATAAATTAATTAACTCAGTGGCGCAGGTGGCTCAGTGGTAGAGCACTTGCACACACACATGTCTGAGGGCCTCGATGTCTCGGTGCAGCGGACCCCGGTTTGACTCCTGGCTGGGGTCCCTTTGCTGCATGTCTTTCCTGTCTCTCTCTCACTGTCCTATCTACATAAAAAAAAAACATTAAAGGGTGTAACCCCCCCCAAAAAATACTTAAAATAAGAGATGTTATGCATAAAAACCTAATTATAATTAACACCATCACTGCAGTGGTACAGTACAACAAAATAAAACAATCAAATCTGAACTCTTAAACACCAGATCTTTGTCACCTAAAGCTGTATTAGCAAATGAGTAAAAAAAAAAATTATCATATTGTTATCATGTAAGTTTTATTGAAACTTGGCTGAGTCCTAAAGATTATGTTAAATAAATCTGCTCATTCTTGTCATATTAATACTCACATTCCTCATGGCACTGACTGAGGAGGTGGCCCATATTCTGATATTTTTATGTGAATTCTTAGAGTTTTAAAGTTTACACTGTAAAACAGATAAGTAATCATCTGTGCTGTTTTTAATTGTCATGTACTTTACACATCAACTAACCAAACCCTCAGCCTTTTCCTGGCTTGTGTACTGAAACTGAACATTTAATAGTCTTTATCCCTCTCTGCTATCAGCTACATTTGACACCACTGACCATCCCATTCTGTTGCAGAGACTTCAACATTTAATTGCCATTAAAAGAATGACACTAAGCTGGTTTAAGTCCCATTTATCAGATCAGTCTCACTTTGTACATATTAACTATAAATTCTCCACACCTACAAAATTTCCACATGATTCTGTGCTGGGTCCAATTCTATTCACTTTACATATGCATTCTATACCTAGGATCCTATTGTTATTCGGAAACACTCCATAAACTTTCATTTTTATGTGGCTAATACCTAATCATATCCATCAATCAAGCCTGATGAAACAAATCAGTTAGTTAAACTTCTGGCATGTCTACAACCTACAATTTTCTGCCAATGCCAAAAACTGAAATTATTGTACTTGGGCCCAAACATCTTTAATATGCATTATCTGAGATAATCTAAGATATAGTTATTCTAGATAGCATTTCCCTGGCCTCCTCCTCTACTATAAAGGATCTTGGAATCATCTCTCTTCAGGACATGTCTTTTAACTACCATATAAGACAAACTTCAAGGACTGTCCTTTTATATTAACATAACATTGTAAAAATCTGAATCACTCGTCTCAAAAAGATGCTAAATAATAGTCCATGAATTTGTTACTTCTAGGCTGGTTAATTGCAATTCCTTATTATGAGGCTGCCCCAATAATTCTATAAGACTCTCCAGCTGATCCAGAATGGTCTGGCATGTATACAGATGTAGGAAGAGCAATCATATTTCTCTAATATTAACTTCTCTGTCTTGGCTTCCTGTAAAATCTAAAATATAAATTTAGAATTCTTTTCACCACCTACAAAGCCCTTAATAGTCAGTATCATATCTTAAAGAATTCCCATTACCCCTAGAACGCAGGGTAACTTGAGATTCTGAGTGTCCAAAGGTAGAATGGAAGACAGAACCTCTCCTGTAGAATCAGATCCCACTTTCAGTTTCAGGGGCAGAAACCCTCTCCACATTTAGGGGTAGGCTTAAAACTTTCACCAACATAGTTTGGTTATGATGCTACAGGCCGAAAGTACCATGAAGTACTGAGTACCTATCTCTGCCTCTTGCTCTCCTTATGTACACATTCGTATTCCATTAATGCATGTTACTAACTTTGTATCTTCCCCAGAGTTTCTGTGCTTTCTTGTCTTGCAGGGTCCTGTGTATCGTTTTGGAACATTTGCCACTGTCAACCTGCTTGACCCTACTGCTACTGTTATTATTATCAAAAGTGTTTTTGCTACTATTATTGGTCATAATCCTTTTACTATTCTCATTATTATTATTATTAGTTTTATCTCTTGTTATTATAGTTGTTATTGTTGTTGCTGAATCACTGTCTGCCTCTTTCTCTGTTCTGTTTCTGGTGCCTGCAGTATTGCTTTCTCACAAGACCATAATGCTGATCACATTAAAACACACAACAGTGGTGTAATCAAACATTGTTATTTTATTATCTTAAAAATTAACACAATCCCCATAGGGTATCACATACACTACAACAACAGTAACACCAGTACTACACATCAAAGGGACTTTCAGATATTATAGACATTTAAAAAATCCCTCTTTTTTATTGTTTAAATTATTTTTCTAGGCATGACAGATAAACATCATTTACAGGTATGACATACTGTCACCATTAGAAACAATGTTATTGTTGAATCTCCATTTTTATAAACCACAGCCAATGTTCAGGGAAGACATTTTATGGACTGCTAGTGTATAAAAGAGATGGAGTGTTACAGAACTGTGGATGGAGGAGACTAGAGGTTGATGGAGGCCACTTGCCCATACACGAGCAGGGGGATTGGTGTAGGGGGCAGCGCAAACATCAGACATGAGGGACAGAACCCATGACCTTCATCAAGCAGGGGATTATGGCCCTAGTTTACTGGTGGAAAAGAGACAACAACTCCACTATGACTGTGGAACATGAGCTGTCTTACAATAGAGGAACTCAACTGTGGTGGTAAACCCAAGGTTAGTAGTACAACAGAGACTAAAAAGAGTGTTTTTGGGGTACTTTCTCACTAAGGAGTCTTGACTCTCAGAAGAGTCCAACTATGTGGGAATGACTGGTTCTGCAAACCTCTGTATAATTCAGACTATAAACTTACTGTAATGGATTAGAAGTGTACTGTTGGGTTAGAGTTAAGACAGAGCCCTGTTACAGATACAGAAAGGATGTAAAGTACTCCTAGAATATTAACAGAAGATGAACTATAATCCTTAAGTTGTATTAGAACCCTGTTGACATTGTTCTCGGAGTATTTTAGGATTGTAGTCCCCTAGTTGACAAGAAGACAAGAATCTGAACTGGTAAGCAACTCCAAGGGTCACCTGTGCATTTAAGTCCCTTGCACCCCTAGAGGCTAAAACCCAAGAACAGCATGGGAACAGACTTAAATTTCAGTGGTAGAGGAGAGATTAGAATAATGAAATAGTGACATAATAGTAAACTTTTTAAAGAATATAAACATCAGTCCATTGGGGAGAAGATATAGACCAGTACCCTGATAAAGAAGGAGAAGTGATAAAGCCCTGGTATTAATAGTCATAGGTATTAATAGAACCCTTTACTGTAGTGGTAACACATAAGGTTGGACCCATGTGTAGTGGAAAGATGCATACTGAGAACTAAACCCAGTAGGTCAGGGAGTAGAATCCTACTGTAGCGGTAGCAGTGGATGCCTCAAACCACCAGCCAGACTAGTTGTTTAACATGATCAAGGAAGACGTGTTTGTTATATTTGTTCTACATACATGATGGTGAATAGGATTAAGATCCAGTCTACCATTGCAAGAGTCCAATTCACAGCAGTTGTAAGTCCAGCTTGGTTGTACATTCCAACAAACCCAATTTGTAAGCAGCTGGGTAGGCAGTGAGGACACCACACTAGTGACTCCTACTGGTCAGTCGTGATGCCTGGAGAGTAGCCCTGACCACAAGGACTGCAGAACAGAGGGAACTGCATAGTCCCTATTAAGATACAATGGGAAATCTATGAAAATAGATTTTTTTTTAAACAACCATCAGGTTCTATCATACAAATGAACTCAAGATAAGAGCTACTAATGTCCTGATATTTACCTTTCTTTGACCAAGGGCAGCTACACTTGTATTTATTAGTGAGGAACACCTAAAGGGTGAGTCAGCTTTAAATGAAATGTTTGTTTGATCGTAGAACAGCAAACTTCTGCTGCAGTTAATACAGTCAGGAGGAGGCTAGACCTGGCAGCCTTTCTGTCCTGTCTTCGAGTGTGGAAAGTGAAACACACACAGCTGCATGTAGCAATTTAATTCTTTTTGCCACACCACAGTAGGCTAGCTTGCATTGCTATATGTCAGAATTTTTAGTCACGTGTAATTGGTGAGATGGCCAGCACTATTTGGAGTCTCTTTCTCCAACCTGGACAAAGGTTCTACAAAGAAAGTTATGTACCACTAGAGGCTGTAGGCAGTGTGATGGGAAGGGGAAGTAGAAGGGAGGGGGGGAGTGATCGGGTTGCTTGGAGCAGGATGCTATGATGTGCCATTACAAGGAACCTGGTGTGTAAAGAAAGTGAAGAAAGGGAAAAGAAGTCCAGCACTTTGATGTGTAGTGTAGTGTATAGTATATGTGTATGTGTGTGTGTGTGTGTAGACATTCACAGGCTAAAGGCTGATGACAATGTGATATCAGAAAGGATGGGCTGTGTTTTTGCTGCTGTGGAGGTAGTTGTAGAGGAACCTATAGGATGACAACACTGGGATGACTGACAACTCCCTGAGCCTATAGGAGTATGGGAAATGATTGACCTATAGGACTGTAGGAGTTCTATAATGAGACCAACACATTTTGAATGTAGGTCTTATTTTACATCTCCCTGTGCCATAGTTAGTGGTCTCCCCATCTGTCTGTTTAGTTACTGTGTAATCCCAGTCCTATTCACGAAAATGATTCATAGATGGAATGACCATTGTTTAAAGTGTTCCTAAACTAAAAAAGCAGCCATTTCATACTATATTGTCACCCTCTTTTTTTATTACTAATATGGCCATCACTGACCATAATACATTTTAGCACCAGAAGTGAGAGTGGCTCAGGGCTTTGACTCAAACAGTTTAAAGAAAAACTCAAGTCATGAACTTGTAAATGAATGGTGAAGTTGTGTTTAAAAAATAAAGTCACATCCCTGCTTGCTGTGCATGACACTGGTCTGGATGATTTTTTTTTTCTGGATCACATCTCATATTATTTATTGGACATTCAGCCACCTCTAGTGCCAATACAGCTATTCCTAAGGAATGTGTACTCATATATCACAGGGTGATGTTTAATGTGCAGCAGAACCTACTTTCTTTTTTGCCAGGATTTATACATTTTTATTTCATATGCACTACCCAGCTAATGAAAAGGGACAGCTACAGCAGTTTTAACAGCTTAGCTGTCTAATTCAACAGGGATGTGACTAACTCCAGATGTCCCCTGGATGCAGCTCTATCATGTCTTCATGCTGTTTGATCTTTACACATTTTCTGCTGTTTGGTTCAGCTGTTGTAGGTTTTTCTGTTCCGAAGGTGTTATTTGTATAATATTGCTTTCTCAACATTTCCTGCATCTTTATCTCTCTATCTCTACATTCACTCCCCATCTTCCTCTCCCTCTAACTGGAAATGTATAAGTAAATAATATGCATAGTAAAAAATGCACATATTAAAACAATAACCAATAAATTAGTCAGTTTCTATGTTAATTGAGGTCCTGCTGAGTGACTGCCTGCCGCTGCGTTCCTTGAAGTGAGGCACCCCCTGACCACCCAAGGTCTCACCTGAGATCTAAAGAGCTAGAAAGTGGTAATAAAAGGAGAATGAGGAATCAATGTGAATCCTATACTGTTCCAGCTGAGGTGTTCATGTGCACATGTATCCACATTTATCTTCATCTTGCCTTTGATGACATTCTGCCAAGATAGTAAGAATGAATCAATATGTAATGATTAAATTATGAACATGAGTGCCTACTAACCTTCTTGTCAATGACGAGTCTGTCTCTTCATTAGCTAACTTGGCTAATGTTACAGCAGACATACATTGTGCTTCATATGAACAGAGAATGGCTTACAGAAGTGAACATGGTGATAAAATGTGCTGTTAAGCTTAATTATATTTGAAAGAGGAACAGTAAAACTTCACTGACTGAGGTAATATAAATAAGGACCAAAGCAACTCGCTGAACTACGGTTATCTTTTATTAAATGAAAGTCATCATTTACAGCATGACTCTGCAAAGCCTTGTGAACTCTGCTCCAATTCTGACCACAGCAAAAGTAATTTCTTATGTAATATCTTCACTACATCACTGCTTTTACTCTACATATGGTGTTTATTGAAAAGAATGCAATGAAGTTTAAGAGTTTAGTGCTGTGACTGGCAAAGTGGTTTATTATCTTATGTGAAATTAGCTACCTCAGCAGTCAGAACAAATACATTTACATGCTAACAGGACCGTGCAAAATCATGTTTTCTGCCTACCATTAAGGTGGCTGTTACAGACTGTTAACATCACCTGCAGGACCTCAAGCTTATATCTAAACACCACTGTGAAGTATCTCTGAAAACAAATTATATTTATGTACATAAAAACAAAGTCAGTTAAAACATTGCAGCATTTTATAAAATATTAATTTCATGTTAACTGTTAATAAATATAAGCATTTATACACTGTATATAAATTAACTGGTATTGCAATATATACACTGTATTTGGATTTTTTAATGTCACCTCTGATTTCTTTCTTTCATTTTTTAAACTTATTTATTTCAAATATTATCTAAAGATTTCCTTACCAGTCAGGCTTTGGTAACATGAATTTCAGGATCAATGAAGTTAATCTATTTTGGGGAAAACACACCTGCCGTGTCATGATAACGGAGTGAAGAAAGGTGCATAAGTTGAGCGGACATGGGCACACTGGCTGAAATGGCAGAGGATTGTTTGTGCCAGCCTTGGTGAAGAGTAAACATGACATAGCTGCATCCTGAGGGCATAAGGGGTTACACAAAAAGAGAGAAAAAAGTGGAAGAAGATCTGTCTAAACAGTCTAATCTAAAATCTAATCCCTTGAGCTACACCTCAGGCTATCCACATATCTGACAACAGCTGAAAGGTTAAAACTGGCAACAGTGTTCAGGCAGTTCAGATGAGAATCATTCTACGGAGAGTATTACACTGAAAACAGTCCTGGTTACAGGCTACTCATTTGACTATCCACCTCACATTGTTGTTGCATTTGTAGTGGTGGTCTATTATTAATTGTGTACTGTGACTGTTTTAATTGTCATTTTCATTTCTTGTGGCACTGCGTCTTCACCACAGGGGGACTGCCAGTGGTAAATTTTAAAGAAGAGATAACAAGTAGTAAGTGGGAGCTGGAACAGTGAGAGTTGTTTGTACCATAAGTACCAGTCGTCTGCAGAGCTGCATTGACATTGATTCATTAAGTAATACCGAGAGTGCACAGTAGAAGGAGATGCACAGCTCTGGAGCAACGGGGATGGGAGTGGAAATAACATGACCTGAGATTACAAATTTTATACAAATTATACCCCAGATTATACCCCCCCCACGCCCCCACCCCACATACATGAACATGACACACACACACACACACACACACACACACACACACACACACACACACACACAGAGAGAAGTAGAACCCACGTAACAACACAACAGCATGTGTAAACTAGAGGCTGTAGAATGACACGGTCAGAGTCTGCCCAGTTGCCTGGTGTGTTTGTGTTTGTGTGTGAGAGAGATACAGAGCAGTCTCCTAGTGGTCTAAGTTCTTTTGTTTGTATCGATCAGACTGCATGTGTCTGTAGTGTCTTTGTGTATGTATGTGTTACAGCTATAGGTCCACAGTGGGCCTGTAGCAGCTCCACTGATTCAGACAGTCTGTCAGTCTAAAGATGTAACAGTCCTTCGGAGTGGGACTTTTATTTTCTGGCTCCTTGCTCATTGGCTCTCTGTGCTCCACCCAGCACTTAGTTCCGTCCCTAGACGCTGGTGATTGATGCAAGGCAGGTGCTGGGCTTCTGGAGTTTCTCTGGTTGGGTGCCAGCAGGTTCTGGGATGGTGCGGAAGGAGAAAGGTGGACCGTTGCCTGTAGTGATGCCGAGATGGCCAGGGCTCAGCGCCAGGTTCTGCCGACGGTTACTCTCCACTATGGAAGAGGTATTAGATGCTAGGCTCTCCCTCGTTCTGCAGAAAGACACACAATAAGAAATCATACGGCCCCAACAGCAAAGGATGTCAAGTTTCCAATCCTGCTAGAGACAAACAAGGAGAAAACGGACAACATAACTACATTCCGTGTATGACAGACATTCCGATCGTGACATAGTCACATCACAGAGAAATACATCATTACATTTAATGAACAGTTTGAACACTAAATCTGCAGAAAACACTACACTACAGACATATGTAGCTCAATCTAAAACATATTACTACCTTATTTATTTGTTACTTATAATTTGGTCAAACACTGATTTACCAGAGTCTATAGACCTATAGACCTTAAATGATCATTTTAGTGCATTAGTGTGTATAGCATACACAGAAGTTTTCCAAAATGATAACCCCCAGTGAGGGTGAAAGCCGAGTGGCAGTAAAGGGACTTCCTGTTGTCTCTTACTTTTAAATTTAGGCTACTTTTGTCAAATGCTGATTATAGAATAAGGATTTCATCACCTTACTGCAGCAGCTTTAGAATGACTACTGGTATTTATTGGCCATAGTTTAGTCACTATTTCATTACAGTTCAATACAGTTGTTCAGGTTTTTTTCTCTGTGGGCAGAGGTCTCACACACAACAGCTGAAGCAGTAGCTATCTTACAGAGTATTAAAAACTATTAAAAACACTCATTCTATCATTTTAATAAATGAATCTACTTATTTTAATGTGCATACCAATGGCTGTTATAATATCAAGTGGAAAATGAAGTAATTGTTATTGTTCAGGTAATTTCAGCCAATGACTAATCCAATAGTAATTGGCTGGGACAGTACTTGAAAGTTTGTTCTGAATGGGGAGTTTGGCTGTCCTCCTTTCTCTCTTCTCCGTTCTCTGTGTCTGCGCTTGTGTTTGCGAGAAGAAGTGCAACAAAATCCTCCATTAAGGAAGACTATAAATTTATCAAACGGGTTAAAGCAGAACACAAACTTAACAAACAGAACAGCAATGTCTTTAACTACTCTCCTGGCATTAATCTTAATTAAGTAAATGTGCCTATATGGTACCAGGTAAAGAAAGACAAATGTGTGTATAATTGTACATATTTATGCAGTATGTATAAACAAGTACTCACCGTGGTGAGTTGAATCCACTGTCAACAGTGACAGAACTGGAGTCCATACTGTCTAGTCTAGCAGAGTGGGCTGACTGCTGGTTCTGACTGGGTTCTGGAAGGTTCTCTTTAGCACCAGGGAAGGTGAGCGTTCTTTCAAACCTCCTTTGTAGATCCCTCTCCTTCTCTCTCTCCAATAGCCACTGCATGGTCCCTGCTCCACCTCCTCCTATTCCGACAATGCCCCCTCCAGTCTTCTCATCCTCTGCTTGGCTTTTAGTCCCCCCCTCCTCAAGTTCGTCGTCATCTGACACATTGTAGTAGTCAAAGGAGGCCTCTGCAGCACTAGTTATGGGTTCAGTACCTTGTGGGGGAGCAGATGGTGTGGCCACCAAAGGTTTGGGAGCATCAAAGGCCTCCTGGGAATCAAGTGCATCGCAGGATGACGACAGAGTAGAGGTGGCAAGGATTGAGGGTTTTCTCAGGGAGCTATAGCCAGGTAAAGGAAGGCTTGGAGGAGGTTTGAAGAGTGTGTCTTTACTAAAGATCTCCTTATGTTTCTCCTGACCAGAGGAGGCACTATGGGGAGGTCGTCCATTAGTAAGGGAGGGGTCAGGAATAGAAAGAGGTATTGGAGGAAGGCTGCCACCCTTAGGTCCCATCTTTGACAAGTCCTCTTTATTTTCAAGGGGATGGGGTGCCTGTCTGTCCATCTGCTTGTCAGTACTGCCTAGTTTTAATCCATCATGGCTACTTCTGCCAAGAGTTCCCAGTGGATTTGCTGTTGCGAGAACAGCCTCAGAGGAACCGGCACATTGAAAGTAATCATCAGTAGGGACAGATGTGGGCAATGGTTTGGGTGAGTATGCTGGCAGGCTGTCCCTGCTCTTACTCCTCTCTAAGCTCCTGCCACCATCCAACCCAAGAGAATCCACAGGCAGCTTTGCTGAAGCAGGCGTGGCACGAGAGTAGTGAGACGAGCTTTGATTGGCTCGCAGGGTACCATCATCAGTATAGTAACGGCTCCGGTCATCATAATAATCAGGTGGTCCAATCAACCCAGCTCCAAGTGGTCCTTTAGAATTGTCCATGGATCTGGAACGTTCCTTGGCCTTGTCGCTGCGTTCGTTCCTTGACTTCCTCTCCTGGGTGTGGGAGTGTGAACGGTGGACTTTGGAGTGGTGGGCTGATGGACCATGGCTTGGCTCAGGGAAAGGCATTTCTGTGCGTCGCTTGGCAAGCTCTCCAGACACATCCCACTCTGGGGTAACAGGAAGGTGGGAGGAGTCGAGGATGTTGGGGTTACTGTGTGCCATGTGAAGCCGGGCCCGCTGCCGCTCCATGGCCAAGGCATGTTCCCTTGGTGACCGAGCCAGTGAGGAGGAGTAGGCTCTGTAGTCCCTGTCAGTCAGCTCCAGGTGGGAACCTTCGCTTGGCTCACCACGGGATGCCCTGGTCTTGCTATGTGAGCGGCTGAGTTTGATTTGAGACTGCCTCCTGTGTCTACCCCCACTTCTTCTACTTCTAGAGCTTTGATTGGCTGATGATGCTTTGCTCCTCTGGGCACGCTCTTCTTCGAGACGCTTCATGACTGCTGTGTGCCGGGCGAGGTTCTCCACAGTGAGGTCAGGGTTAATTCTGCGGATGATCTCCATCTCTATGTGGCGTGGAAGCTGGCTTGGCACCTCCTCATCGCGGAGTGGCCACTCTTCAGGGGGGAACTGTGCAGAGAAGGTGGCCAGCTGTCTGGTCTTATCCTTCTTAAAGCTCAGACGGAATAGCTTAAGACCAAATTTCCGACTTCCTGTACTGCTTCCTCCACCTACTTGTTTCTCTATCTCTCCAGGTCCTCCTCCCCCGCCACCCCCTCCTCTGTGCTTGGTGAGCGTGTCCGTCTTGAAGGGAAACCCAAGCGTGCTGCGACTCTTTTCTGTGTTGCCCCCTGCTTGTTGAGGAGGTGTTTGTGGGGAATGTGGAGACAAGTATGCCTCCCGATGGTCTTTGGGGGATCTGCGCTGCAGGGTGGTGTGGTGGCTAGGGGGGTCTTCCCCACGGTAACTGTTGTTGTAAAAAGTATCCCCACCTCCCCCACTGTGGTTTTGGCTGGACTTTGGGTGTGTTCGATCTCGCACAACCCCAGAGGTGGACGGGGTGATGGTGCCAGAGAGAGGAGAGGTGCACTGTGTCTGTTGATGCTGCTGTTGGTTCTGATATTGCTGCTGTTGGTGTCGGTCAGTGGATCTCTCGTCTAAGTGGTACCACTTTGAGCTGGTTCTGATTAGACTTGGAGTGATGAAGTAAGTCTGAGGGGTTACAATAAAATATCCGTCGGGTGTTGGATAGATCTTACGCTCACGGACCAGCATGCTTAGCGTGTGATGCAGAACCTCCTCTGTTGGCGTGGGAACACCTGAGCAAAAATAGAGACAGAGAAACAGAAAGCAGGTCGAGCAGGGATATTTAACAAAGGTCAACTTTAGATTCCCTTTTCATTATATTCTATTCTAAGAAAACAGAAGATTATGTGTAGAATCCAAAATCTATGTGAAATGTATACATTCAAAGCTACACATATTCTCATAATGAAGACTCACTGATAACACCTAATATTTTTTTTGTTTTTGAGAAATGGTACAGCAAGCAAGTAAAACATTATGTTTTTTGGAATCATTCCCTGCATCATCCTTTAGCACTTGCTCTACCTCATGCATGTGATAAAGAACCTCAAATAATTGTCCACTGTCAGTGAACTTAAATAAGCGATCATGTGAATCAATAGGTGAAGTTTATGAACGAGTGAATGACAGTGTGTTCATTCATTTCAGCTTGCAACACTCCTATTTCCTTCTAATGTCTGTCTCATTCATCCTTTCTTCTTTTTCCACTAGCCCCTCTCCCTCCCTCTGTCAGTCTGGAGGTATTACTGCCAGTTACATCATAGCAGCCTATCAGCTCAGCCTGAATGATGCAACACACACATACACATGCACGCACACACACTCTCTCTCTCTCTCACATACACAAACACACATAATATTTGTCCATCTCTTTTCTTCTCCATCTAGTTGATAAGAAGGCTGAGTATAGGGAAGGAACGGTCAACAGAAGCAGGCTGTGTCTGAAAACTCCTTTTCTGGATTCAGGACAGGTTAATCGTTACATCAACATAGTCATGCTTGCATGTTGTAATTCACATCCAAACGTACAGTAGGGGAAGAACAGGAATCTAATCCCAACAGGAATCTGAATCTGTCACCAAAAACAGATTAGACAACGATTTTTTTCCGTTATCCTTGGTTTTCCTACAGAGCCCCTAATAGGACACGGAGAATGAAAAAATCTTATGGTTAGGCATTTATAGATTCTAGTGTGTACCTGGAAGAATTTGTCATGTGCACAAGAAAGTTCAGATGATGGAGACAACTGGTTCCTCTGAGTTCAACACACCTTGGTTCTAGTTCTTTTAGAATTAACTTATCTTCTTCCTTATGGGAATCCATTCGTCCTTGCCATTCATCCACCTGTATCCATGGACTTTTAATTGTTATTAACTGAAAGTAAATACCTAATCCAAAGTAGTCTATCACCTTCCTTAAAACAGACAAACATGGTTTGGGAACCATATAATGGTGTCCAAAGTTAAAGTAGCTCAACTAACTCCACCCTGACACATTACAGGCCAAAATGCATGACTGTGTCTCCTGTGTGTGCCAGATATCCTGTGCACGTGCAATACTTTGTCATGAGCACAGGAAAGTTAAAGACTTTGTTAGTGTCCCCTTAGGGACTTTCCTCATAAGTTTGAGTAATTTTGTCCACTATCACACTTTTTATTGGTAATGTAACTAATTTCCCAGATCTTAGTATTTAACCTTGTGATTATATGGTTTTCTATCTACTAAAAACCTCTGAAAATATTATACAAGATGTAATAAACCAGAATGATCCTGTACCAATTCCCCTATTATGCTAGCTATGCTTTTTTAGGAGATGGTGATCCTAGAATTGTCCATGTTTAGGTTTTCTTCATATTTGTCAGTTTATCAATGATCAGTATATATTCATACTGCCACTTAGTGACACAAGATAGATATCCAAATTGCATGCATGCTGCATGTTTTCTGTGTGATAAACTTAGATCAAATGGAAGACATTTATAAACCTACTTATATACCAATTTTTTTTCATTAATTTGTCAGAATACTGTTAGTTCTCCATGTGTTCTCTGTGTTAGACAGATAGAGAACTTGTTTCCATACGACTATTGAAATTATTTCATTTTATAAAGTAGTATGTCAGTGTTTTATCACTGCTTCAAGCACTTCATCAAGCTTGTTGCATCACCACTGTTAATATTTAATGCATGTAATTGTTCAGGGTTAGTACACAACATACATTAGATGTACCAGAGATAGTTATAAGCTCATTTACAGCTGTAGTCCCTGGGCAGGAAATAGAGAATAATATCTCTATGAAAGAATTAAGATTTAAGTATAAAAACACAACACAACTACAAGACAGTACAATGATAACAATAAAAGAATAATTTCTCAGTGATCTATATTAAGGGAGATATGACAAGTCAAAGTCACAGACCCCTACTAATTAGTTCAAACTTCATAAGCCCAAATTGATCCAAGACATGTGCAATATTTCAGATCTAGGGGTTTCAAATCAACATGCCAAGTTTCATTAAAATCTGTGATGGTGTGGTCCAAATGTGTGATGATTTAGCACGGAATGCTGAAGGAGTGTATAAATGTTACGTTGGCCTTCGCCTTAATTCACTGTTTTGTTATGAAGGTTTTTAAAAACTGGCCCATCATTAATTACTTGATCTCTTATATGTCTGAATTTTTCATCAAATCTCACAGTTGCACATTAAATTAAGGTATTAATTATTCTTAATGTATTTGTTCTTTTGATGATGTTTAGCTCTAAGTTTATCGATTGTGCTTATTAAATATTCAAGTGAGGCCTATTTTGAGGCCAATTTTATATAGTTCTTCCTCAAATTCATTTATATGCCATTTTTGTATTCTGCTGGAGTATGTCTTTACTTTTTATAGATAAATATATCTGATTTTTGTTTTTGGATTTGGGGATTCTCTCAGGCTTACTGAAGATGAGATCTGTTTGGGTTTTTTGAAGAACTTGTTGAAGAACTTGGGTTTAACTATATATAAATAGCTACACATTCTTTATATGTATCTACTTCCTTAAGCAGGTTTCTAAAATGTTTATATAAAGTAATGTCATGTAACAATAACATTAAATGACATTCGCGGAAATAGGGTAATAGTTATGGCACTGCTTTTCATTTTAGTTGCACATGTCAAATCATTGAAGGTGCATGTAATGAAGATCCTTTTCATTACTATTATGTGTGGTAATAATTGGATCAATCACAAATAAAAGGAATGAGGCCCAGGTTGGGATAATTGAATGTTTATTTAAGTTTAACATGTGGTTAACATGTAACCAGGTTTGCAGATGTTGTAGCTGCCTCTCAGCTTGAGTGAAAGAAGTCTGACCCTGCAAAAGACAAACATTTGTTCTTATATTGAATACTTTAACATATGTTAGCTGTGGTAAAACCTATTGTGCAGTAATGTTAAGGTCACTCACCTTGTTGTGTCTCCTCTCCAGGGTGTTCGGGTACCACTTTAAAGGTTCCCTCGGGAGACACCATTTGATGATTGGTGTAGGGGTGCTTAAGTTCAGTGAACTGGTATCTGACACATGTCTGTACTAAATTGGCGTACACATTACAATCATGTAGAACTTTTGTCATTCGTGTGGGGTAATATATTTTGATGTATGTGTTGTGTTTCTTGTGTTGTTGATGTCAGGGGAGGCTGGTTCTTCCCCTTAACTGTGGTAAGGGTCAAGGGTGTGGCCAGTGGCAGGCTATATAAGGCTGCCATTTTCAATCCAGCAGGGCCACTGTCAGGACCACATGCGGCTCGTGGTCCTGGCTTATTTGTGGGTGAAATAAACACCTTGGTTGGTCTGCACCTAACCTCTGCCTCAAGCCTCTTGTTTAAGTCCAGCTGCTACACGGTCATCCTAACAGTGCATTTAATGCAATGTTTCATGTACATGGGCAACCCCCACCCATGACGGTTCTATCTGTTCTAAAAACACTGTAGCCACGCAGTGTGAAGGAAGCTACACGTGACAATTTGGTCAGCCATTTTTTAGAAAGACACCAGGAGCCTAGAGCTGAGTCAGTAAACAGTCTGATTTAGTGCTTTAAATGTTATGTCTTGTTAATGTCTTGTCCCCCAAGACACTTTCCTTTTACATGTGGTTCTGCTGTATGGAGGAATATAGGTGATATACTGGAGAGGAGGGGAAACTATAAAACTACTCATTTCTGTGTACAGACTAATTAGTTTTTATAATGAAAGGCTAATTTCTTTAATCCACCATTCAAGTTTTTTCCATTTCATTCTGGTGCAATCAGCTGCAACTGAAAGTGTCTGAATGTTGCGCGAATTCTGGTAATGTTAATTATTCATGACAGTTTAGCAGAGCTCCTACAAGCAAAACTCCACATGTTTGCATTCTTCAATTGACAAGTCAAGTCTCGGTTTTTACCATCATGTAAGCATCATCAGCAGATCAGTCTCAAGTAAGCCTGTTCACATGAGTTCAAGTCGACTTACGAGTCCTCACTGTCACGGCAAAATTTTCATTAGACTCCAACTCTCAAGTCTAGGGTGAGGCTGTGTACAGTGGGTACGCAAAGTATTCAGACCCCTTTAAATTTTTCACTCTTTGTTTCATTGCAGCCATTTGCTAAAATCGAAAAAAGTTCATTTTATTTCTCATTAATGTACACTCAGCACCCCATCTTGACAGAAAAAAACAGAAATGCAGAAATTTTTGCAGATTTATTAAAAAAGAAAAACTGAAATATCACATGGTCATAAGTATTCAGACCCTTTGCTGTGACACTCATATTTAACTCAAGACTTTGCAGCACACAGTGCATGTCAGAGCAAACGAGAATCATGAGGTCGAAGGAACTGCCCAAGGAGCTTAGAGACAGAATTGTGGCAAGGCACAGATCTGGCCATGGTTACAAAAGAACTTCTGCAGCACTCAAGGTTCCTAAGAGCACAGTGGCCTCCATAATCTTTAAATGGAAGAAGTTTGGGATGACCAGAACTCTTCCTAGACCTGGCCAAACTGAGCAATCGTGGGAGAAGAGCCTTGGTGAGAGGGGTAAAGAAGAACCCAAAGATCACTGTGGCTGAGCTCCAGAGATGCAGTAGAGGAGATGGGAGAAAGTTCCACAAAGTCAACTATCACTGCAGCCCTCCACCAGTGGGGCTTTATGGCAGAGTGGCCCGACGGAAGCCTCTCCTCAGTGCAAGACATATGAAAAAGCCCGCATAGAGTTTGCCAAAAAACACATGAAGGACTCCCAGACTATGAGAAATAAGATTATCTGGTCTGATGAGACCAAAGATTGAACTTTTTGGCGTTAATTCTAAGCGGTATGTGTGGAGAAAACCAGGCACTGCTCATCACCTGCCCAATACAATCCCAACAGTGAAACATGGTGGTGGTAGCATCATGCTATGGGGGTGTTTTTCAGCTGCGGCCAAGTACAGAGATATCCTGGAAGAAAACCTCTTCCAGAGTGCTCAGGACCTCAGACTGGGCCAGGCTGAAGGTTCACCTTCCAACAAGACAATGACCCTAAGCACACAGCTAAAATAACAAAGGAGTGGCTTTCGGAACAACTCTGTGACCATTCTTGACTGGCCCAGCCAGAGCCCTAACCTAAACCCAATTGAGCATCTCTGGAGAGTCCTGAAAATGGCTGTCCACCAACGTTCACCATCTAACCTGACGGAACTGGAGAGGATCTGCAAGGAAGAATGGCAGAGGATCCCCAAAAAGGTGCGTGTTTTTGGAGCGTCCCCATTGGCCATTGGCATAGTTTGACCTACTGGGTATGAAATTTGGAGGGATTATGTAACATGCCAAGACGCACAAAAAAGCCTCTTGGAAGCTATGCATGGTCTAACTCCAACAGGAAGCCTGACATTTTTAATCAAAATCATACTTTGGCATAATTTTGGCCATTTCCAGGGCTCATGTACTTGAATGAACTCCTCCTAGAGAGTTGATCTGATCGTCTTCAAATTTGGACTGTACAATCTAGAGACATGGGCGATGTTAAATTGCGAAGCTTTTTTGCACGTATATGGCGTTCGATGTTTCGCCAAGAAACACAGGAAGAGGGGTGTAATTCAGCTGTAATACACACATACATTGTTGAATCAGGCTCAAATTTCACATGATATATTAATTTGTGTGTTCAGTTTTGCCATAATTTCAGCTATTTTGAGGCCTTGTATTTTAACGTAATCCTCCCATAGATTTCATCAGATGCACTTCTAACTTGAACTTTAGAATCTAGAGACATGGGTGATAGTAAATTGCAAAGTGTTTTCATTTTCATCAAAAATTGCATGAATGGCGAATTTCGATATTTGATTTATAATAGGAAGTCGATGTCATTTGCAGGTCTCACACTTTAACAAACGTCAAATTGTGAAGCTTTTTAGTTTTCATCGAACAGTGTGTTTGTGGGGGCGTGGCAGTGGCAATTTTGATGTTCGTCATGAAACAGGAAAAAGCTGCTAAGGGGCTTGTAATGCTCAGAAATTCACATAATTTGCAAATCCATCAGATGTGGTAAAATCTCACTAGAAATGTTGGTCTCAGGACTGTGAGTGATAAAATGACTCCATAGCGCCCCCTAAAAAGATTCAAAGGAGCAATCCCCCAGTAAACGTTTCACATACATGTTTGAACTTCACAGTCCGTGTAATGGCTTCTAAGGCTCACACGTTTTCCGCCCAGTGTCGAGTCAGTGCCCCTGATAAGTCCTCCTGACATGTCCCCTCCTGACATGTCCCCCCTCCAGCGGGCAACGGAGGTGCGAGGACCTGTCCAATGCTGCTTGCAGCTTTAATTATTATTACTATTTATTGTACATATTGTTTTTGTGTTTATATTGTCTCTATTATTTAATCTCTATCTCTATCTTTAATTGTTGTTTCTTGAGCTGCTGTAACAGTGAAATTTCCCCACTGTGGGAATCAATAAAAGACTATCTTATCTTATAGCTCTGGGGATGTATTCACAGCACAGCTTAAGGTGAAAAGTAGCTCCTATCTGGCTGAATTAGGACAAACCGCTCACATTAAGAGGTGTGTCATTCCCAACCTTAGAACTCCCGGGTTTGTCTGAGAGTAGTTAACAAAGCATTTTAATGCTAGAAGTAGCTCCTAAGAGTTACAGCCAGTCCTAAATCACTAAGACATGCTCACAATCAATCAAATGCTGCAGGTAATGTGCATTATCACAACAGTGATTTAGAATAATACAATACAGTCAGCTGACAGACAAGTCAAAACAGTCCAATAATAGCTGAGATGACTTCACACATCTGCACAATATGTCATCCATAAACCAGGGTGTACACGTAACCTTCTCTCATTCTCAAGAGTTCAGGAAGCTGCTCACAGTCACTGAACTTGTGTCAAGAAATAGTTTCTGCATCCAAGTCTGCCTAAAATCCAAGATTGTCATTTGTCTGCACTGACGGCAGAGACATGACATAGTAATTAATATCAAACAACCATCCATCCATCCATCCATCCATTTTCAACTGCTTGATCCGGGACCGGGTCGCGGAGGCAGCAGTCTGAGCAGAGATGCCCAGACTTCCCTCACCCCAGACACTTCCTCCAGCTCCTCCGGGGGGACCCCGAGGCGTTCCCATGCCAGCCGAGAGACATAGTCTCTTCCAGCGTGTCCTGGGTCTTCCCCGGGGCCTCCTCCTGGTGGGACATGCCTGGAACACCTCCCTAGGGAGGCGTCCCAGGGGGCATCCGAAAGAGATGCCCAAGCCACCTCAGCTGACTCCTCTCAATGTGAAGGAGCAGCGGCTCTAGCTCTACTCGAGCTCCTCCCGAAAGTGACCGAAGCTTCTCACCCTATCTCTAAGGGAGCGCCCAGCCACCCTGCGGAGGAAACTAATTTCGGCCGCTTGTATCCGCGATCTTGTCCTTTCGGTCATTACCCAAAGTTCATGACCATAGGTGAGGGTGGGAGCGTAGATTGACCGGTAAATCGAGAGCTTCGCCTTTCGACTCAGCTCCTTCTTCACCACGACGGTCCGGTACACCGACCGCATAACTGCGGACGCTGCACCAATCCGCCTGTCAATCTCACGCTCCATTCACTCGTGAACAAGACCCCCAGATACTTGAACTCCTCCACTTGAGGCAGGACCTCTTCCACCCACCCCGGAGAGGGCACGCCACCCTTTTTCCGGTCGAGAACCATGGCCTCGGATTTGGAGGTGCACTGATTCTCATCCCAGCCGCTTCACACTCGGCTGCAAACTGCTCCAGTGTACATGCTGAAGGTCCTGGCTTGATGAAGCCATCAGGACAACATCATCTGCAAAAAGCAGAGATGAAATCCTGTGGTTCCCAAACCGGACTCCCTCCGGCCCCTGGCTACGCCTAGAAATCCTGTCCATAAAGATTATGAACAGGACCGGTGACAAAGGGCAAGGGCAACCCCTGCCGGAGTCCAACATGCACTGGGAACAGGTCTGACTTACTGCCAGGCAATGCTGAACCAAGCTCCTGCTCCGGTCGTACAGAGACCGAACAGCCCTTAGCAAAGGCCCCCGGACCCCATACTCACTGGAGCACCCCCACAGAATACCACGAGGGACACGGTCGAATGCCTTCTCCAGATCCACAAAGCACATGTGGACTGGTTGGGCAAAACTCCCATAAACCCTCAAGCACCCTGTTGAGGGTATAGAGCTGGTCCAGTGTTCCATGACCGGGACAAAAACCGCATTGTTGTTCCTCCTGAATCCGAGGGTCGACTATCGGCCGAATTCTCCTCTCCAGTACCCTGGAGGCGTAGACCTTCCCAGGGAGGCTGAGAAGTGTGATCCCCTGTAGTTGGAACACACTCTCCGATCCCCCTTTTTAAAAAGAGGGACCACCACCCCAGTTTGCCACTCCAGAGGCACTGTCCCCAACCTCCATGCAATGCTTGCAGAGGCGTGTCAGCCAAGACAGCCCCACAACATCCAGAGACTTGAGGTACTCAGGGCGGATCTCATCCACCCCCGGCGCCTTGCCACTGCAGGAGCATCTAACGAACTACCTCAGTGACTTGGCTTGGGTGATGGGCACGAGTCCACCTCAGAGTCCCCAGCCTCCGCTTCCTCATTGGAAGGCAAGTCGGTGGGATTGAGGAGATCCTCGAAGTATTTCTTCCACCGTCCGACAATGTCCCCAGTCATGAGGTCAACAGCTCCCCACCCGCACTGTACACAAACAACAAACAACCATATTTCTCAAAATATTTAACTATCCCTTTAAACCCTTTAAACATCTGGAATTGGTTACACCAGACCAATAATAATGAGTAGAATACTGAATTAATGTATAAAGCTGAGTAATTCACATAAAATATATTTCGAGGTGCAAACATCACTTGGCAGAACAGCAGTGTCAGAGTGATTACAGCTGTTCAAAAGATCTTGATCAAATTGGCAAAAGAAGAAAATGGAAGAAATTATCCTTCAAAATCAGTCTGACAGGATGACTGGGCCACAGATTGACAAGGTATTATGAGCTCATTGGTAGAGTGCATTGTAACTAGACAGGCAGCTCTGTATGTGTCTGTTGCGTGTTATTACATCATGTGCAGTTGCTCTTGCATGCGCATGCACAAGCACACACACACAAACACACACACTAGGCAGACTAAATGAGTTGCCTTGAATCATTTCAGCAATATAATCTCAAATGTACATGATTAATAGTCACACTGTAAAGGCCTCAATATGAAAATACACATAGGCCCACCATGGAACATGCAATCACTCTCATGTCTGAACTCAGAACCCTCTTACTGAGATAGCATTAAACACTGCATCACTGTGCAGCAGTGTGACTGTGGCAGTCAGTTGTGTGGCTATAAGGATTATTTCTAGAAATGGCCAGTAAATAACATACATAACATGTATAGTCTTTCATGGTATCTCACAAATAGTGATCTTGATATTGTGTGTAAATGAGAGATTGTGAGTGATGCGAAGCATGGGTGGCACAAATCAGTCATACATTTACATTATAGAAACTTAATAACTGAATATAACACCTCTATATTGAAGCACTTATCTGAGCATATGTCAGATGTTTTGAATAACTATTAAATCCAGTTTTTGCACACTTTAAATTATGGGTCATTAAGTTCCTGAAGTGAAAAAAGTCTAAAAGAAGCCCAGCAATAGTACCTCCTTGGTTGTGCTTTCCAATGAGCACAACTGGCAGGACACTTGTAGGTACTAGTACAACAACATCTTTCATGCTTGACTAGAAAATCTCCTGCTTGGGGTGCTTTCTATTCAGACAACATGCTTCCCTGCTTCCCTCACCTGTGTCTCCATCATGTGTTAAATTCTGCACATTTTACACCCTCCTGGTGAAGCTGCTCACTGCCAGGTAAGAAAACAGCTGGACAGGGGAGTGACATGGCTGTCTTCTCACTCAAGTCCACAACACATTTTTCAACAAAATGTTATTTAAGTATGAAATAATAGTAGTTAAATGCATTCAGTAGTATTTGAATAATGTGGCTGGACTACTTGGTGCTCTGTCTAAAGGCCGTTACACAAAAAGTCCATCTCATTTAAGTCCACCTCATGTTTACTCCACACACTTGATGTGCAAGGCAACTAGTATAACAATTATATAAATTCAGTAAAGGTACAATATTTCACTATGAAACAAAGTAGAGTCTACAAAAAAAAACAATCCAACAGACAGCACTTCATTAAATGTCTGTGTTTACATTACAGTATGAAAAGACAACTATTTGATGTGATTACAACTTCTAACATTTTTATATAAATCTACAACTGTGCAGTGATAGACAGGCTGATACAGGGTGTGAGCTGGAGTTACCTGGAAAACATGTCTGCAGGTGTTCAGTCAGGGCCTCCTGAGTTACAGCCTTATGGGCGGAGTTCATAGCAGAGATAGCCAATAGCAATACCTCTCCCAAAGGGATGAACTGCGATTGGCTGATGGGGGACATACTGATGGGTGACACATCACCTGTGAAAAAAGACAGAAATTAGTCACACTTAGTGATACTGGTTTAAAACCTGTAATAACCAAACCTGTGGGATAGCATGGACGCAAAGCAGTTTCATGTCTGAGATCTACTTCTCGTTAACATAAGAAATTAGATCCCTGGCTGTTCCAGGCATCTGGAAATAAAAGACATAAAATTCCCAAAACAAGCATTTAAAGAAAGAAAGAAATTCCCACACACATAAATATGAACACTATGCTTGGGAAAAACTAAGGCACAATATGTAATGTGAGAGACCTTCAACAGTCCTCAACACAGATTCAAATGTGAGTTATAGTAATTTGATAAAAAAAATATTCTTATCAAAAGGGTGTTTCAAAGTGAACCATATGCCACATGCAGTAGCAACAGGATTTAAGTGTGACAGTATGTGCGCACACACACGGTGTACCGTTTGTTGTTGTTCATCTTTGTCGGTGAAGAGGCTATCTGATAGACATGAGAGGCCAAAAAGGAGTTGACCTAGTGTATGTGGAATTGAATTAAAAATAATCTACAGTGTGTGTGTGTATATTCATGATACCAAGAGAAACAGGGCAACTCATTAATGAGTTTCTTTTATCTTTTTCGGACAACAGTTTGAAATAGCAGAAAGAGATGGGGTTGAGTGATTGTTAAACCTATTTTTTAAAAGCTTCTGTTGGTGCAGGAACCAGCTGTTTTCTTGCAGATATCATGCAGGTCCTTTAGCTACAACATCAACACATCCCAACCTGTCTAATCTTTTTTGGAAGTCACTCTCCACTAAGTAAGTAACAGCCTCAGCTGTATTCAGTGACACTGTATTTTATTGAATTGTGGATGAAGTGTGGGTTTCTTCGGGATATTGGGAGAGAGAGAATCATTTGTGTATTTGAATCAAAGACGGGTGAATCATTAACCAATCATGAGGCTAGTGAAGATTCCCACCTCTAATATGTGGTTAAATACAGTACAGTGTTATATCAGATAGAGACAAATTAATATTTAATGTGTTTATTTTTCATGTATCCCTTTTAAAAACAGCTATTTTTTTAGTAATATTTTTTAAGTAATATTTGGTTTCATATTATTGTCCTGTCTTGTCTTGTCTCTAATTTCAGATACTGCAGACTCACTAATAAGAAGTCAAGGAAGTGGAGTTTGTACACCATAACGAAGGAAAAAATTTAGAAAAGTTACATCCCAGATCTTCAAAGGGCAATAATAAGGAAATGGGTGTCCTCAGGACGTGCTCACCTCGACAAACAACCGTGAGGCCAGATGACCCATGTCAACATGAGTGCTGTCTGATGCCAGCTCCAACGACCCCAGGGTTATTGGAGTCACAAGTCAGCATGGTAAGAACTTATAATTGTATAAGTAAACTGCTGTATCACAAAAAGGAAAAAAGGAAACAAACTGATGAAACACTAGTTGGCTTTTAATCTGACACAGATACAGGTTAAGAGCTTGTATTATAAGCATAATGCAGTGCCAAAACTCTATCAGGAAAGAGGCCTCATACTAAAATGTAAGAAAATATACTTCTCAGAGGAAATTTGTACATTAAAAATAAACGAATGTCTCTAACATTAGCCATCCTCAGATAAACCTCTTTCTCTCTTGCACATACATTTATTTTAAATAGGTCCAGGCTGTTCTAAAGCTGTCACTGTGTAAACAGCAGCGTGGAGGGCTATGAGATGGCGTTGTCTGTCAACCTGTATGCAAACTGAAATTCGCCCAGTGAATCAAGGACGGAAGAGGTAAATAATATTTTGACTAACCGCTCAAGACGCTTTATGATGGCGGAGATGAGTGCTACTAGATGGTAGACACTTAAGCATGGGGTTTGGGATGTTTTGGTGACAGGGACAATGGTGGTCTCTTCGTTTTGTACCTCCGTAAGTAGGAACTACACACTGGAGCAGTAACATGATGAAAAGGACTATGAATGCCAGCTGATTTGCATACATAGAGATTGGCCAGTAACTTAAACCAACTAAAAGCATAATAGTGTGCAACAGAGTGAGTGTGTGAGTGAGTGAGTGGTGAGTGAGTGAGTGAGTGAGTGAGTGAGTGAGTGGTGAGTGGTGAGTGTGTGTGTGTGTGAGAGTGAGTGAGAGAGAGAGAGAGAGAGAGAGAGAGAGAGAGAGAGAGCGAGAATGCAGGAGCTCAAAGATGGTAATGTTAGTGTGAAAAGAAAATAGTCATGTTGATGTTGCTTGCCCTGTAGGTGTCAGTGTGTTTAAGGTCAATTTGTCTCTACCTTGGTGCCAGACTAATAAGGTAGTTAGTAGTTACTTTGCATGCAAGACATAATAGTTAATTTAATGGATATAAGTCCAGCTCCATAAGACCAAACATCAACTCAGCTGTGTGGCTAACCAATCTTACCTAAACACGTAATTCAATGAAACACATCACAACAACATAGCTTTGTGAATAAAAATCAATATGTGTACATCATAAAAAGTTAAACATATTTATGCTTCCCCATGTACACATACTATGCTATGGCCTGTTTAAATTTAATAATACCAGTCATTTGAAAAAAGGCTCGACTGGTGTGTTGCTTTTTGAGCTGTGTGTTGTACAGTGTTCTAAAACAGGCCAGAGGTTTTTGTTCCTTTTATTGTCCTTGTTTGTTTGCAGCCTGGTGCTAACTTGCTTTGTTGCTGCTGTTGCTTGCAGGTTAGCTGGCATATCTTGTTTAGTAGATGCTCGCACTAACTAAACCTAAGAGTTAAAGTTTAATCTTAGATTCAAGCATGCCCTTCCATGGCTGCTGTGAATAAAGTGTGTCTGCCTTGTGCAGGACAGACTGTGGACGGGGACCTCTGATCAGAGATTACAGATCCCTCAGAGAGTAAGGAGCAGCTGTGCTCCCCCTCAGTTAAGTTACAGAGAAAAGAACTCGCGGAAGTTTTATAGAAAATCTAAAAGAGTCCTGAGAGATTGGATTACATGGCTCTCTTTGTTCTTAAAACAAAAAATCTCAGGAGCCATTTGAGTGGTCTGAGGCCTTACATTCATTCACAGAATCCCATCATGGGAAGCTGTTCTCAAAAGCATGCATAGAAAGTGTTCAGTTCATCTGGGAGATGCAGACATTTCTTCAGCATTGCTGGGTTTTTTTTTGTTGGCCATGATGGTTCTGAGTCAAGACCACATGTTAACATGCCAACAGGGCTTGGCTGTGTTGGGTATGTAGTGGAGTCTACATAGCTGTGAGAATGACCAAAGCAAACTCCCCCAGGATAATAAATACAGTACCCAATCAAGTTTATGTGAAAACAATAATATTACTGTTCTTAGAGTTTCCTTGTGTGACAGGATTTTCTTGGTAAGTAAAAATTATGAGACAAATAAAAAGCAATGAAGGGACTTTGCCCCCCCAGGTGGCTTGTTCATCTTCGTCCCCGAAGTGGCTAGCTCATAAGACATAAGAGGCCAGAATAGGAGTTGAGCTAGTGTATCTGAGACTGCGTCAAAATAATCTACAGTGTGTGTATGTAAAGGACAGAGTAACAATGCAGCTTAGCTCATTAATGTGTTTTTAATTTTTTTTTTTGGACAACAGCTTGAAATAGCAGGAAAAGACAGGGTTGGGTGACCGTTTATCTTATTTTTTTTAAATGCAGACAAACTGTAAATTGGCATTTTCAGCTCATAATGTACTTGGCGCTTTCTGGCCAATATAACCTCATTCCAGTCTTAATGTGCTCTATTGCATCATCATCTTCTCTTTTTCCTAATCCAGATAAAACCATACCAGATTTGAATAGGGTAGAGGTGCACAAATGATTCCCTTCTAACAAGTCCCCAAAGTTGACATCCGTTTATCTGACTTGTTGTTGCAGTTTGTGGTTCAGTCATTTTACTGTCCAAACCATTTCATAACAAAAATGCATCTGGACACTGTAAATACACATTTCTGAAGTGACATAAAACAACTGCCACCGGCTCATCTAGGTTAACAACATCTGAAATTAAAGCTAGGAGGCACCTGTTGCTTTATACAAATACACATGAAGACAAAGCACAAAAAACCAAGCACCATAACAGATTTCCATTTTTAGTCCTGCAGTCAGAAAGAAGAACATTACTGGAAGTACAAACATTGAAAACACTGAAAACAACTGCAGTTAAACTGGATGGAGAGCATAGAAAGATGTTTGGTTGAAATGTAGATGTGGACAACATACACTATAAACCAGGGGTCAGCAACCTTTAACCTTGAAAGAGCCATTTGTGCCTGTTTCCCACAGAACAAAACCCACTGGGAGCCACAAAACCTATTTGACCCCTAAAATGAAGATAACATCGCATATACAGTTTCGTTACCATTATGCTACGTGTAGAACTATAGTTTGTTGCATTTATGAAATCAAAGAACTACAAAGAGAAAACAAAGAAAAACTAATTATTTTAAACTCTGGAAAGTAAGACACAATGCAGGCCTGTTTGAGTCCTTCTCGTATTTCTGTAATTTAAAAAAAATCAGCCCACACTAACTAAAATCATTCAGCTGCAGCATATTCACTAAATAGAGCAAACCAAAATTCCAAGTTTATATTTTTATGATTTAAGTCTACTTCAGTGTGCAGTCATCCTTTTATCTCCTCAGGTGCGTACTGCAGTTAACCGTCAACCTGAATATAAAAGCAAATATCAGTTCAGGGTCCAATATAAAAATATATTGTAACAGACTGGGTGAAATGTTCATGTTTGACTGTTATAATGTGTTTTGTTGTCAAGAGTTCAAATAAGTAACATGTTGTGTTATAAGATTTACAGTGTGCAAGTGAATGCATCACGGTTCTGATTGACAGTTATGCAGCCAGTGTCTGTAAGTGTGTGAGAGAGCGGTCCCTGATTGGTCGAGAGTCACCTGTGTGCCCCAAGTTAGGGAGCGGGAGGTGTGTGAAGTTAGAGCTACACATGTATGTGTAGTTTCTGAAGCGGGGCTTTTGTTGTTTTGGAGTGGTTACGGCCCACAGTAAGCAGTGTATGGTTCCCTGAAATCAAACAGAACTAATGTTTTGTAGCCTCTTTTGCGGGACGCAACAATATATTTGCAACATAATAGCCATTAAATAATTTCTTTCACCTGGTTAATGTGATTTGTGCTCCTCAACTTCACTGCACAGCGTCTCTATATCAGGGCTGTAAGACGTCACTTTGATTTTGCTAATTTCTCGCAGCATATTAGGCATACAGGTAAATCAATTACACTGAAGAAACTAACTAACTAAAATAAGTTTAAATTAAATTAAATAGCCATTATTTATTCACATTATTTTTTTTTTCAAAGCCACAGGGAGCCTTGGCAGAGGGATGAAAGAGCTGCAGGTTGCCGACCTCTGCTATAAACTATGAAGAAAGAGCTGGAAGTGTATGAGATGAACTTAAAAATCTATGACTGTAAAAACTGAAAGCCATAAAATAAAAAAAGCAGTTAAAAGGTCTTAAAAGCTCGAGAACAAATATTTTAGATGAGACTATTTGGTCACACATAAATTTGTTACGGTCAAGAATCAGGATTTGTACTGAAATACAAATCAAAACACTCAGTTGTCATGTGTTTTTAAAAGCAACCAGAAAAATTAATCTCAGCAATACACATCAGCTCCTGGTGCCTATTTTTAATGGTATAAAGTTACAAATAATCCCAAAATACACCAAAGGTTAAAAATGTCGACATTCCAAAAGATTCCACGCTGACTTCTACAGTCCTGTACACAGTATCTGATAAACAACAAAAAGAAGCAAAACTACTGATTTAAAAGACAGACGACAAACCAGAAGACAGACAGTGAAGATAGAAGAGAGCACAGCTGCGGAGACTATGCTGACAACCACCCACCACCTCCATACACTGACAGCTGCAAGCATCAAGTTGGAAAATGGTCGTAGGACAAAGTCCAACCACCCACAAACATACAGTTGGGGATGGGAGGAGCCTGTTTCAAAGAACAGCTGAGTAAGAGGCCATTTCCTGTTGTTTCTCATGACTCCATCTTCAAATTCATATCACACCATGTTTGGCGAGCTTTGTGAAGGTAAGAAGAGAGCCAGGATTTGAGCTTCTCTCTATAGTTTTTTTTTTTATTTGTTGCACAACTATTTCTGTCGTGAACAACTGAGGTCAAAACTATGATAGGAGAGGCCACTATTCCCACACTTAAACAATTTCATGCCTTCCCCCTCTCTTCACTCTATGTCAGCTGTCAGCTGAACAACATTTGATTTTAAATGTGGTTAGATAATACTTCATGCACCCTAGTTCTGATTGAGTATACCAATGCCTAAACATTGGCTAGCAGGTTGCTTGGCACAGAAGATCCACACACAGTAGGTGTTGGCCAGTACAACTACTGTGAGTACTACTTTAGCTATCAATATTTATACTACCACTGCTGCATCTTCTACACTGACGCACACATTATGGCTGTTATTCACTAACATCTGCATATCATCACCGTAATTGCTAAACTGCTGGTACCACTAACACTACAAATCGTGTTACTAGCTCTGCTACTGCTATCTCTAATACTACCACTATTCTTAAGGACTGTTCTGGGTTGTCACAACTTTAGTTGTATTTTTGCAGCGTTGTCCATTATTTGCATCAGTAGTAATTACTCAACAACTTAATTGCTGAGATATGTGAACATAATAATGTCACTCAAACGAAGTATGATGTGGTCAAGAAACACAAGCAGTCCGTCGATCAGGCAGGTTTTTCTGATATCACCAAAGAAAGGCGTATACCAACAATGACGGTCTGTGCCTCAGTAAACTGTGTTGATCTCCAAGAGAGAGACTAAAAAAAGAATAAATATTGAAGGACCAGAGAAACCCTGACACGTCAAGCTCGAAAAATACTGGAGGATAATTATACGTGTCATCAATCAATTATTTGGAGTGATCACATCATTATTATTATTACGTGTTGTAGACAGATTTCCTTTCTTGTGGGGGACTGGGACTATATACAACTGTTTCTACAGGCCAAGTAATACAAAACAAACCAAATGAATTGATTTCATTTAGTAGAACCAGTGTAGTATCCCTTTAACTTAACTAACAGCCACACTGAAGGAATGAACAACCATCACCTCCACCACTACTACTACTGCAATTGTTGTACTTCTATCACTGTCATTTTTACAGACTATTACAATCACTTAAACTAATTCTACCACCTACTGTTACTAGTGCTACCATATTTTCTTGCTGTAGTGGTGTTTTAACAAATTCTGCTCCTTATATTACTACCACTGCTTTTTACAACTTCTTTTCTCTTACTGTTGGTAAAAAATAAACAGTGACCAAAGTCGCATAAAAAGCAGCTAGCTCACAGACAAACAGACAGAATATAGTACATCCTTACAAACACATGTCCTCAGTATTTAGTGAAAGCATCAACTGTTAAGTTTTATTGTTGGTATTTCTTCAGTAGAATCAATAACTTGTTAGCAAAGAAGAGCCGTTTTGTGTTAGCAGCCATTAAACTTACAGTCCTGTTTATCCTATCACTACTACACTGTCCAAAGCACAGAGAGAGAGGGAGAGAGACAGAAAGACAGAGCTAGCCAGAAGAAGAGGATGAGAAATGGAGAGAAAAACTGTGATCCAGAGGAAAGGTCCAAAGTGGGTAGCAGATAATAGTACATAGTGGTGAAAGAATAAAAATAGTGAGAGAGAGAGAGAGAATGATGGAACATTCATTGTCCATGTCTTTCACTGCAGTGGTAGTAAACAATGAGCCAGCCTCCTTTGTCCACAGCTCTAAACCACACCCCCTCCTTTTGTCATGCACTCCCTCCTCCCTCACTCTCTCACCCTCAATTTCTCTCTCCCTCCATTGCTCAATTTCTCTCTTTTTTTTTACTAATATCTATTTTTACTCTCATTTGGTACATCTGCATCTATTTGTCTGTCATTCCTCTCTTTCTCTCTGTGTCTCTTTCTCCATGTAACTGTGACGCTATGCTACTAATGCTAACTAGCAGCTGCAGCTAACAGGCTATTTAATTAAATAGTGAGCCATATATGGAACACACAGATAGAGAGACAGCATGACAGACAGATTCATACCTTAGCTGGTAATAATCCACTTCTTTAATAAAAAACAGAGTCCAGTTTAAACGCCCAGGACCGCTTCTAATGGTTGCGTCTCTCTCTCTCTCTCTCTCTCTCTCTCTCTCTCTCACTCACTCACTCACTACACACACACACACACACACACACACACACACACGAGCTCATTCTCCTCTATCTCACGCATACTCTGCTTCTTCCTGCTCTCCCTCCCCCCCCCTCCCCTCCTCCCCTCCCTCCCTCCCCTCCCCTCACACAACCACACACGTCTTACTCTGCTCTCATACAAGCATGCACACACATACACACTCATCCCCCACCCCCTTCCTACTGGCACACACAACTGAACATTCAGTCAAGGGCTACCCACAATCCCTTGCGCCACACAAAGACAAGGGGGTGTGACCAATCACACACTGCTTCACTCTGCACCCATTTTTTTTCTCCCTCCTTCACTATGTAATGCCCACCGACATACAAGCTTGTGGGCGGGCTGCCGAAAGGGTTGCCATGACAGCGCATTCCCAGTTGTTCTTTGTTGTTATCGGTCATACATTCACATACATACATATACATCCACACAGTCTCAATTCAGTCTATTCCCCTTTAAGATCTATGTAGTATGTTTCTGCTCTGTTGCATACAAAATGCCTATGGTGTGCGTGTGAGACTGTCTGCACCCTCTGCTCTCTTAGCCAGTGTAGCAGCTGGGTTCTGGTGTGACCCAGTTAACACTAAAGCTAGACGGAGGACACATACACACATACAGACAATAAAACATTCCAGCATTGTAAAATGACTCTTAATCTATCCATGTATCTCTCTCTCTATGTCTACATATACATTAAGGACTGTCAGAGTCTGAAAACCAGACACAGCTAAAGCAGGCTGTACCAAGCCTTGAGTGTTTTCTTGGACGAAATATATTCAGAGATTATCTCTAAATGTGACTCAGTCATCTCTGAAGCTGTCAAGAGGGTTAGTGTTAGGTCCGAAACCAAGGTCCGAAACCAAATCCTGTGCCATGCAATAGGTCAATCACCTCCGTATCATAATGCTAGAAGGATCTCCATTTTCCCTGACTCTGACAGTGGCTAAGACGTAGGCCCTGTGAAGAGGGAGCTTCATTCCTGCCCAAATGTTAAGCTTGTACTTATACCCGGCTATCCTGTGCATCACTCTACCTCAGTTTTCTTAAAATTAGATAATAAAATAAAATTAGATTCATTAGCGTAGCCTAGAGAACTAATCTATTTATTATGACAATGCTGTGTATTCGCCCCACTCAGGAACCTTTGTAACCATTTGTATGTAAACAGTTTGTTTCTGCTAAAATTAATGGCACAATAGTTCGTATTTTTGGTGATATCTGGTATTATTATCCACCTGCCCATTTGGTGATACTATCTTTATATTCTCTTATAGGATTCAAGGATTCAAGGATTCAAGGATTGTTTATTGTTTGTTGTCATTCCAACACAAGTTAAACATGGGATGGAACGAGATTAGCTACCCTGGTCCCGGTGCAAGCCCAAATAAGAATAAGTATAAAAAGTAGAATAAGTATAAAAAAAGTAGAATAGTACAATATTATTATATGTTATGTTTAAACTGCAATAAGTTGTATACACTGATTATATTCTATTCCCATGATTATCTGTATTTGGTGTAGTATTTGGTGGCTTTCTTGGATAATCCTGGACATAGTCTTACAAACTAAAGATGCCTTTTTATGTAGCTGAGTGCTTTATGTTTGCACTTTTAGTTTTTCACTTGCATTCACATATAACTATGTATCTTATTTTTTATTACTTATTTTTTACGTACTTATTTAACACAAAAAAATGATAGTCCCTAAGATTAACATTTTGTTTTCTCTTGCGGCACCTCTGTCAATAATCTGAATTTGCAGGTGTGTTTTTGGGTCTCACTTCCCAAGTTTCATTGTCTGTAGTCAGCAACATTTTCTCCGTTTGTTCAGTCATAGTAATTGATTACTGACAACGCAAGCAGGGACTGGAAACAGTACGCTGCTTACACACATATGAGTGAAAGAGCAAGTCTGCTGCAATAAAACCCTTGTTAAAAGCTTAACTGTGTTTTGCTTGTGAGTTTTCCAGAAAAGTCCCTTCTGACACCCATGTTGTAACACTGCAAATGCAAGGGGTTTCATGAGTGGGCCATAGGCTCAGTCACCATTGTGTTACCTCATTCAGCTATAGGTGACCAAACAGACATTTATTGAAATGAAAATCTTTAAGGTGATATCTGGTGATCAACATATCAAGACATTTTTACAATTTTGAAAAAGTTTTGAGAAAATTGAGAACTTGCAAAATTTGACATTTTTATGGCAGAGAGGCAGATCAATTGAGAGCTTAAAAGAATGAAAGAATTTGGACGCTAGGCCAAGCATTTTTTTTTAGATAATTGCAAAAGTGTAAACTTTGGTATTACAGCACCACCTTGAGGTCAATAAATGCCATTTTAACCCCTGGAGGAGGGGGTCAGCAACCTTTAACATTGAAAAATAAAATGAAGATAACACTGCATATACAGTTTCGTTACCCTTATGCTACGTGTATAAGATTTATGAAATCAAAGAACTACAAAGAGAAAACAAAGAAAAACAAATTATTTTAAAACTAATTAAAACTATTTAAACACTGGCACATATAAGTTAACTTTCAAATAAAATACACAATGCAGGCCTGTTTGAGTCCTTCTCGTATTTCTGTAATTTAAAAAAATCAGCCCTTGCACCAACTAAAATCATCCAGCTGCAGCATATTCACTTTAAATAAAAAGGAGCAAACCAAAATTTCCAGTTTATATTTTTATGATTTAAGTCTACTTCAGTGTGCAGTCATCCTTTTATCTCCTCAGGCACGTACTGCAGTCAACCGTCAACCTGAATATAAAAGCAAATATCAGTTCAGGGTCCAATATAAAAATACACTGCTCAAAAAAATAAAGGAAACACTTAAACAACACAATGTAACTCCAAGTCAATCACACTTCTGTGAAATCAAACTGTCCACTTAGGAAGCAACACTGATTGACAATCAATTTCACATGCTGTTGTGCAAATGGAATAGACAACAGGTGGAATGGAAATTATAGGCAATTAGCAAGACACCCCCAATAAAGGAGTGGTTCTGCAGGTGGTGACCACAGACCACTTCTCAGTTCCTATGCTTTCTGGCTGATGTTTTGGTCACTTTTGAATGCTGGCGGTGCTTTCACTCTAGTGGTAGCATGAGATAGGAGTCTACAACCCACACAAGTGGCTCAGGTAGTAGTCAGATCATCCAGGATGGCACATCAATGCGAGCTGAGCTGTGGCAAGAAGGTTTGCTGTGTCTGTCAGCGTAGTGTCCAGAGCATGGAGGCGCTACCAGGAGACAGGCCAGTACATCAGGAGACATGGAGGAGGCCGTAGGAGGGCAACAACCCAACCCTGCAGCAGGACCACTACCTCTGCCTTTGTGCAAGAAGGAACAGGAGGAGCACTGCCAGAGCCCTGCAAAATGACCTCCAGCAGGCCACAAATGTGCATGTGTCTGCTCAAACAGTCAGAAACAGACTCCATGAGGGTGGGGGGTTGTGCTTACAGCCCAACACCATGCAGGATGTTTGATTTGGCATTTGCCAGAGAACACCAAGATTGGCAAATTTGCCACTGGCGCCCTGTGCTCTGTGCTCTTCACAGATGAAAGCAGGTTCACACTGAGCACATGTGACAGACGTGACAGAGTCTGGAGACGCCGTGGAGAACGTTCTGCTGCCTGCAACATCCTCCAGCATGACCGGTTTGGCAGTGGGTCAGTAATGGTGTGGGGTGGCATTTCTTTGGGGGGCCGCACAGCCCTCCATGTGCTCGCCAGAGGTAGCCTGACTGCCATTAGGTACCAAATGAGATGAGATCCTCAGACCCCTTGTGAGACCATATGCTGGTGCGGTTGGCCCTGGGTTCCTCCTAATGCAAGACAATGCTAGACCTCATGTGGCTGGAGTGTGTCAGCAGTTCCTGCAAGACGAAGGCATTGATGCTATGGACTTGGCCCACCCGTTCCCCAGACCTGAATCCAATTGAGAGCACATCTCTGGGACATCATGTCTCGCTCCATCCACCAACGCCACGTTGCACCACAGACTGTCCAGGAGTTGGCGGATGCTTTAGTCCAGGTCTGGGAGGAGATCCCTCAGGAGACCATCCGCCACCTCATCAGGAGCATGCCCAGGCGTTGTAGGGAGGTCATACAGGCACGTGGAGGCCACACACACTACTGAGCCTCATTTTGACTTGTTTTAAGGACATTACATCAAAGTTGGATCAGCCTGTAGTGTGTTTTTCCACTTTAATTTTGAGTGTGACTCCAAATCCAGACCTCCATTGGGTTAATAAATTTGATTTCCATTGATAATTTTTGTGTGAATTTTGTTGTCAGCACATTCAACTATGTAAAGAACAAAGTATTAATAATAATATTTCATTCATTCAGATCTAGGATGTGCTATTTTAGTGTCCCCTTAATTTTTTTGAGCAGTGTATATTGTAACAGACTGGGTGAAATGTTCATGTTTGACTGTTATGTGTTTTGTTGTCAAGAGTTCAAATAAGTAACATGTTGTTGTGTTATAAGATTTACAGTGTGCAAGTGAATGGCATCACGGTTCTGATCGACAGTTATGCAGACACTGATCTTTTGCGGGACGCAACAATATATTTGCAAAATAATAGCCATTAAATGATTTCTTTCACCTGGTTAATGTGATTTGTGTTCCTGCACAGCGTCTCCATATCAGGGCTGTAAGATGTCACTTTGATTTTGCTAATTTTTTGCCGCATATTAGGCATACAGGTAAACCAGCCTCGTCAGCAGTGAAAGCAAATTGATCTGTCCATTTTGCATTAAACGTCCTATTTTCATCAGAAACTCTTTTTTGGATTTATCCATGGTGAGTTTACCAAGGTTCGAAAAGTAAAAAAAAAGGTAACTTGCCTGGCGGCAGCAGGTGGCACTTGCATATTGCATATTTGTTCGACAAACTATTAAAACACGTTTTAATTTAATGTCACAAGATCACCTCAATCTAAAAACTTTGAATTACACTGAAGAAACTAACCAAAATAAAATAAATTTAAATGAAATGAAATGAAATAGCCATTATTTATTCACATTGTTTTTTTTTTTCAAAGCCACAGGGAGCCATGGCAGAGGGATGAATGAGCTACACTATTTACCTTTATTCGAATCGGAAGCTGTGAATCTGAAACTAACTTCACCATAATTCTCTTTAGTAAAATGCTAAATGGTCTTTTTCCAACCAGCCCAGCTGAAATTTTATTTTATTTTTTTTGCACATGTCCCTTTAGGGGCTCCGTACACATCTGTTGAGTCAGAGCTGAGTCAACATTAATAAGTTTCAACCTAGTCCACTGACAAAAGCCTGAATGCTGCTGCTAAAACAGTAACAGACTTGCACTAAACTACATACAACAAAAGGTGTTGTAGTGTTACTGTAACAGTTTGTTTGTGTGTGTGTGTGAGAGAGAGAGAGAGCAAGAGAGAGAAAGAATTGGGAACAGGCAGTCCAGCAGTAATCTGAAAAGCTGGAGATCAGGTCACAACAGCTGGTTGTGTTCATGAACTGTCCCCTGTCATACTGAGAGGAAAAAAGTATGACTTTAAAGCACATATTAGAGCACATCAATGTGATCAAACATTTGAGTGTTTAAACATATTTGTAGCATAAAATGCTGTCAAAGGTTTCTACACAAAATAATAGGATGGGAGTATAAACCTAGAATGTCTGTTAGTTTTGGAGGACTCACTGCCAAACAGTATCTCAGTAGTATCTCAGTCTTGAGTTTGAGGCTATTTTGAGCCTTCCATTCTGGTCGATTTATTGTTTTTATTTGCTTGGACTTTCAAAGTCAGACTGGAAAAAGAAAATGAACCCATGGTTTTAGTGACTAGTTAAACCTTCTTTTACAGCAGTGACCTGAACCAAATGTTCACTACCTATGTTGATCACATCTCCACACTGGTCAGGTGGATATTTAGATAATAAAACATGTTTAATTAATCATCAATCATATTTCAGGAATGTTTTTCATAAATGGCTCTTATTAGTTTATGTCACAGACTCATACTTAATTGATTTGGGGCCTGACCATAACAATTTTGAAACACACATCTAAGACATTTTGTAATTTATTTTTCCCTGTATTTAATCATGTTACACCTCCCAACGTCTGTGTAGAATCAGGGGACCCACAGCTACCCTTAAAAACATTTTTTGTATACTTTTAAGTACATTGTTTTCTCAATAAGTAATGGCTGTTCAAGCCCAGGAGCAGCAAAATCATTATTAACAACTATAAATCATGATACTGTACTGTATGCTTCACATTAAGGATGGTGTTATGGATGGCTATTAGTTTGCTTTGCTTTCTTACTCCAAACAAAGGGTAAAACAAAATACGGTCATTGTGGTTCAGGTTTTTGCCACATTATCCCAGTAACACAGGACACAGAACATTCAGATTTCCTATTTGAGATATACAATTGGATTAGTCCATGTTATTCCTTCAGATTATGGTCAATTCATTGAATCACTGTGAATATGACACTGAAGAACAGTTTGATATATATAAATATGGACGGAGTAATATCAATAAAACATTTAAACAGTAACAGACTCAATATAAATTTCTCAAAGACCCTTTATTATTATTATTTGGCACAACAGTGATACATACAGTGCAATAGCATTCTCTTAGGCCTCATGGTGAAGAAGCTACTTTACTTAAAATTAAGGGATATGAAATGTTTCTATTCACAGTCTTAATAAAAAGGGCAGAGGAGTTGCTTTACATATTGATAAAGCTTATTCATGGAAACGTCTAGATACTGGGACTGATACTGATTACTTTTTATGTATGTTGGGATCATATGAGTGTGCCACATCAGATTCAGCTAACACTCCTAATTTCAGATAACTGTGTAAACGACCCATGTAAACATACCTGTTGCCACCTATGAGCACACATTAGAATGATAATAATACCATACAAGGCTACCTGTCCTGCCCCATGTCATGAAGTGTTCATTCATAGACACCCTCTCTTTTAAGAGCCTGACACACTAAAGCATAAACAGAAGCAAATCAGCCATGATATGTCCAGTTACACTTCCTGTTGACTTTTTTCAACTTTTTAAATACAGAGACAAATCTAACCTTCAGTTATAATGTATAATTTAAGTTATTTTGCAGTTTGAGATACTCTGATTGATATTGTAGTATTCTACAAGAGCAATCAGTAGTCAATTTACATTAATGATGACATTGACAGGATAAGCGGTACAGAAAATGGATAGATGGATGATATTGTTCGGCTAAATTATCAAATTTAGTTATATTATAATTCAAACAGGATAATGTTAGCATAATTATAACCCATAAATTATAAAAGATTTTCAAACTCAAAATTGTTTCAAAGTGCAAAATATACAGTGGGAAAAAATAAGTATTTGATACTTAAGTTTTCCCACTTACAAATAATGGAGAGGTCTGTAATTTTCATCATGTAGGTACACTTCAACTGTGAGAGACAGAATCTAAAAAAAAAATCCAGAAAATCACATTGTATGATTTTTAAATAATTAATTTTATTGCATGAAATAAGTATTTGATACAATAGAAAAATCAAACTTAATATTTGGTACAGAAACCTTTGTTTACAATTACAGAGGTCAAACATTTCCTGTAGTTCTTGACCAGGTTTGCACACACAGCAGCAGAGATTTTGGCCCACTCTTCCATCCATACAGATCTTCTCCACCCCCGTGCTTCACAGTTGGGATGGTGTTCTTGGGATGGTACTCATCCTTCTTCTTCCTCCAAACACGGCGAGTGGAGTTTATACCATAAAGTTCTATTTTGGTCTCATCTGACCACATGACCTTCTCCCATGCCTCCTCTTGATCATCCAGATGGTCACTGGCAAACTTCAGACGGGCCTGGAAATGTGCTGGCTTGAAGCAGGGGGACCTTGCACACGCTGCTGCAGGATTTTAATCCATGACGGCATAGTTTGTTACTAATGGTAACCTTTGAGACTGTGGTCCCAGCTCTCTTCAGGTCATTGACCAGGTCCTCCCATGTAGTTCTGGGCTGATCCCTCACCTTTCTCATGATCACTGATACTCCACGAGGCGAGATCTTGCATGGAGCCCCAGTCTGAGGGAGATTGACAGACATCTTGAGTTTCTTCTATTTTCTAATAATTGCGCCAACAGTTGTTGCCTTCTCACCAAGCTGCTTGCCTATTGTCCTGTAGCCCATCCCAGCCTTGTGCAGGTCTACAATTTTGTCCCTGGTGTCCTTAGACAGCTCTTTGGTCTTGCCCATGGTGGAGAGGTTGGAGTCTGATTGATTGAGTGCGTGGACATGTGTCTTTTATACAGGTAACTAGTTCAAACAGGTGCAATTAATACAGGTAACAATTGGAGTATAGGAGGGCTTCTTAAAGACGAACTAACAGGTCTGTGAGAGCCAGAATTCTTGCTGGTTGGTAGGTGATCAAATACTTATTTCACGCAATAAAAGAGAATGTTCTCATATGGCAAATGTGGCAAATATGAGGTCCATTATTAACTATTACATAGTGTACTGACTGAGGTTGTATAATGAACCACACTCAGGGTCATGTTATATTGATACACTTCAGGACAAGGTAGTTGTGTTGTATGATAACATCATTCATAACAAAGTTGTGTTTGTGAAACATCAATTTATTTCAAGGCAGAACATTTCTTTCCTCCCTGGTGTTCTTTCATGAGCACCCTATATTTTTTTAGCATTGCTAAAACAAACTGCGACCTCAGTGACTAAGATATTTAAATAGGCTCTTAGCCGTGACCCTTCCACATTTTTCCATATTTTTCTGCTTCTTGCTTCATCTAGAGCACTCTGAAAGAACGTGTGAAACAGGGGCAATTTATGTCAGCTTGTGAATAGATGAGTGCCAGTAACCAACAATTCTCATGTGTTTTGTAGGGTTAGAGTTATATATACCACTTTATTTGAGTGTAATCAGTTTACACAGGGTGCATTTGTCTGTTAAAATAAAGATCAGACAACATGTTATGGACGAACTATGCATAAATGATGTTACTTCCAAAGGTTACACTTTCTTTTTGTAGGTACTATACATACATGTGATTATTACAACATTCAACAATTTAAAATTGACCTTCAAAACACTTTAATAACAAATAAAAACTAATGGGCCTAAAGGCTTAAGATACAAAGCAGTGGGTCTAGGTCAATTCAAAATCAAAATCAGTCGCATGAGAGCTAATGTGAGCCACCCATGTAGGCGAATCAGGGGTTGTCCTACCCACATTATTGCAAGGTTTGAGGTACCACCAGCAGACTTTGTGATACACTTACACCTTTTGAAAACACTACTAATTAATGTATGCAAGAAAGTACACGCACAAACACATACATTACTTGCTATATTAACTTTTGCTGAGTGTCATGGAGAAGTTTATGAAGGTGTAAATGTGGTTGTGTATGGTCTACCTCTGTCTATTCTCTGAGATGTATCTGTTACACTTTGTGCATGTGCTGCTCTGATTAATTCAGTTTACACATCTTGTCTTATTATTTGCTAGGTGACAAATTAAACTATCACCTCACTCATGTGTGGCCCTTGCTCTGCGATTTTCTTTTTCCATGAATCCACCTAAACTATAAATAAATGTAATTAAAAAGTGATCATTTCTTCTGACATTAGATAAAGGGCACTTTATTTCAGACCTGGGTGCCTCCACAATGGAATACTGAGAGAAAACTGGATAGGTCAACAGAGCCTGCAAAAGATAAGCTGTACCCTCCATAAAGAAATCTGGTAGTTTCATCAACGATTTTCTTCAATCACACTCAGACTTATAACTCTGTTATATACATTCTCTGTGTGTGTGTAATAGACAGGGACAGAAATAGCCCCAGCCGCTGCAGGCCCAGCACTGAAGGGGGCTGGCCCTTCTAAACCAGGCCATGGCTTTTGATGATCTAATTGGTCAAAATGCCATGTCTATGAAAAAATAGGATGTCAATTGTTAGAATGGATGTGTGTGTGTGTGTGTGTGTGTGTGTGTGTGTGTGAGTGAGTGAGTGAGTGAGAGAGAGAGAGAGAGAGAGCAGAGAGCAAGATGGAGAGAGAAAAACACTTTGTGCTTGTGTGCAAAAGTGCATGTGTACATGCCGCATAACTTAGCAGACAGAGAAAAGGAGGAACCACACGATTGTATTACAGGAGAGAAGCACCCATTACATCAGCTTGTGTATATGTGTGTGTGTGTAAGTGTGTGTATGTGTGTGATGTGTCCAGCTGCCAGTGACTGCAGCTCAGCCAGTGTTAATAAGTTCACAATCTCAGCATGAAAATTGCAACTTTAGTTTGTTTATCTACACTAAGGATGGAGAATACAGAGAATCACTTTTATCTGTCATCCATACGATACTGAAGAACAGTTTGATCATTCCTCAAAGATCCAAGATTTCTTTATTTTATTCATAAGCTAACAAAGTGGCAGAGGAGTTGCTTTATATATTGAGAAAGCTTATACATCTAAACTTGGATCTCAGTATTGATTTTTTAAACCCAGATTGTGACAAAATTGGATACATTTTCTATATATTTAGTGACTTTACTGCAGGACAGAAGTAATATGATTCATTAATTGATGTCTATGATGATATTATGATGTTAATTACCATTTACCTGACTCTGTAAGCCTTCCAGGCTGGATTAAGCCAAACAACAAAGTTCCATCAAATATAAACGAATAAAGTATGTACACAAAGTGCCTTCAACTGTGTTATAATAACTGTTATATAATTATGTATGTAGTGATGTTGTAGATGCACTTTATGAGACATCTGATCTATAATTACAGATATCTATGTAAAAAAATAAACTGATAATTAACACAGTGTAACAAAAGGTATTATAGTACATTATTGGAGGATTATTAAAAACAGATAGAGTGTATTAAGTCAAATGATTAACAGCACAGCTTCATGATTTGTTTGATAGTGCTGGACATAATTAGTAGGAGGTTAGGAGGAGATCTCCTACTATAACAGGAATAATCTGAGATTATTAAACCTCACAGTGAAGATGTCTGCAAACAAGATTATTGATAGAAAAACAATATCCATGTTTAGAAGGGCAACAGACCAAAATGAAACCAGTGAAAAACCCATAAATAAATAAACGTAAATAACGTACGCAGATTAAAATGCAATTGATGTGAGATTATTGAGACAGAACCTGATCCACACACCTTTGTGAAACAGGTTCTGGATGTCTGCATAGCAAAATAACTAAAGTTATCCCATATAAAGCTGGGAATAGACAGACATTTTCTGTTTTCAGACTGGTTCCTTTGCTCACACAGTTCTCTAAGATACTGGAAAATTATCTTGAGTAGATGATGTCATGATAAACTAGTAGAAAGGCTACACTTCACATTGCACTGATGGAACTTCAAATTGTCAACTGCATAAGAAAATAACAAATATACATTGGGAGTATTTCTTCAGCTCACAGAAGCAGTGGATACTTTGACCATTGCTTGATAATTACAGAGGGAACATGAGAGAGATATGGTGCTGCCCTGGTTAATAATATCTATCATTATATTTAGGAAAAAATATTAATTTAAAATGACTGAAGGTTACTTGTGGGGTTCCTTATGGCTGATATTAACAAACTAGTTTAGACATCCTCCCTGTTTCTCAAGGTTTTTCTCCAGATACTCTGGCTTCCTCCCACAATCCAGACACGCACGCAAGTTAGGTTAATTGTGACTCTAAAACTGCCCATAGGTGTGAATGTGAGAACAGGCCCTGTGATTGACCAGTGACCTATCCAGGGTGTCCCCAATTCTTGCCCAATGCCAACTTGTGAGGAAGTGAAGCAATGTAGATGGACGGATTTTATACCTAAAGGCAATTCAAAGGTCTTTACTGGGCCATTTTCTTTAATGTTTCAGTGAAACAGGAGCTGTCACCAAACTCTAAAAAACTTTTTCTAGAGGTCAGTGTGTCGCTCCTTCAGGTGCTTTGCTACATGGGTTGTGTTAGCACCTTTGTTAGCACTGCTTTATAGCACTGCTTACTAACGGGCTCGCTTGTATCCTTCACCTTTCTTTGCTTTCCAAACAGCACTCCGTTGTCTTTGTCAACCAAATTGGTCGCAGAGGCTCTGCAGTGTCCATGTTTATTAATAAACAACCGGAGTGACTGAGCTGAGTGAGAGAAGAGAGCGCTGTGAGTGAGTGACAGGAGGCAGGGGCTAAGTGGACATTGCAGCAGTGTGTGTGTGTGTGTGTGTGTGTATCAGCTCTCTGTCGGAGAGAAGAGAGAGCTCAGCTAGTAGTGGAGTATACTGTAGAACGTCAGTATTGAAACTGTTTTCAAGTATTCATACATATAAAACAAATCCATATTTTCATATTTTTAACACTAGTCCCTACCAATATCCACTGACAACTGAATTGTCCCTACCAATAATTTTGTCGTCAATGTATGTACACAAAGCATTAACAGATTTCATTCTTTACTACAAGTCCCACCTCATTAACCCAATATTACTAAAAGGATTAGCTTTGTTGTCTATTGGTAACTAGTGTAAGGGGCAGTGGTTACGTCTGGCTGTAGCAGCGTTGCCAACTCCTCAGTAAGGAATGTAGCTATTGGCAGTCCTAAAAGTCGCTAAATGACATCATCGCCTAATTTGCATATTTTTTTCAATTTGCATGTAATTGTAATGGACGCTGTTAGTGAGAGGAATAACGTCATGGGAGAGAAAAGTGTGTTTTTTTTTATTTTGCCACTGAAAGAGGCCATCACTTCTCAAAACAACTTCATGGCTTAAATGTTTTGTGTAGACCCACATTACATAAATCAATTTCATCCTGTATTGTTAAATGTTAATATCGCGGTAGGCTTTGCGCATGCGCAATTTATATGTAGTGTGTGGACGCGGCGCGGTGGGTCTCCTCTGCTCTGGCTGCAGCTGGGACTGCTGTGAGACTGACCGCCGGAGAGCGCTTCAGGACAGGGGAGGCGCTCACGGCAGCACCCGCTGCTTGTTAATAACAGTAACTGCAGAGCGATACGTGCTTTGCGTCAGTCTCCAAAACACCAGAAAAGTCGCTAGATTTGTCACTAGTCGCTTTTGACAAAAAAAGTCGCCAAGAGGGTTTGAAAAGTTGCTAGATTTAGCGAGAAAGTCGCCAAGTTAGCAACACTGGGCTGTAGGAAGCACCAAAGTCCTGTTAACTGAATGTGCTGTGCAGGTATGGTAGCGGGGGAAGACTCCATCCTCACACCATGTTCATGTGTTTCGCTATTACAGTATGCATCTGCAACACTGTGATGTCACAGATTTGGTGTTTGTTGATATGTATTTTGATATCTATATTAGGGTTATATTAACATTAGTGTGTCTGTGTGTGTGTGTGCATGTGTGTGTGCGCACATGTGGGCATGTGTGTGTGTGACTGCATGCACCTATGTGAGCTAACAAAATATTTTCTCAGTTGCTGTAGTGAGTCAACAAAAATGGTATTAGTAATACTCAGCTAAGCCATTAAAGTATTTCTTTACTGATCATGTGGCATCAATGTGTTTTTTGAGCGGGTGACAGCTAGTAGCACAAAGGAGGAAAAGCAGAAGGAGAGGTAGGGTCTCAGGTGAGGTCAAATAATGACATGTTGATATGTTGGAAGTGAGATTCAGAATTGTGACAAACATCAGGATGATGATGTACTGTACAGCAATGGTTTATCAATGTGTATTTAAAACAAGAGATTTGAATAGGCACATTGTCTCACTGTTTATGTGGCATCAATGTGTTATTTTAAGAGGTGACAGAAACAGTCCTGCCAACTTGAAGCACAGACAGATGAAGACAGGCAGGAGGAGAGACAGGGTTGCAGATAAGGCTTGTAACAACATGGTTATAAGAGTAAATGTAGATATCTGTTTTGTATTACATTGAGGTTTCACTGGTGAAAGAGGTATATTAGGCACTCAATCATACATGTTTTTGATAACGTATATGAATACTATACTATATATTGTATATATAAATAAGTGCTGACTGGCCTCATCAGTGTGTAGGTGTCTTTTTGCACATGCAGAGTGACCAACTGTATACTATGGTGTAATTTCAAGAAGATTAATCCAGCTGTAGACAGCAGCTGGAGAGTCCCTCTGCATTCCCGAGGGACTCTCCATTCACCGACAGGACCGGACAATTAATTCAGGGAAGAGCAAGGGTGGCGGTGTCTGCTTCATGGTGAACAACAAGTGGTGCCCAGATGTGGAGATTATTTCTACGGGCAGTTCTCCGGACCTGGAGCACCTCATGATCAGATGCCGGCCTTATTATCTTCCGCGTGAGTTTACATCAGGTTGTCATGACAGACAGCGGTGTATGTTCCGCCACACGCCTGACAAATAACAACAAGGCCATGGACGAGCTGTATGGAGTTATCGACAGGACAGAGACCTCACGGCCGGAGGCTGCGTTTATTGTAGCCGGGGACTTTAACAGCGCCTAACCTGAGGCCTACGCGTGGTGAGAACACACTCGATCATGTTTACACCCCTTACACGGACACGTACAAGGCCCTTCCCTCGCTCTCCTTTTGGAAAATCTGACCACGCCTCAGTTCTGCTGCTGCTTTCCTTTAGGCAGAAATTCAAATTCAAATTTATTTATTTAGAGCCCAAAATCACAAACATTGTTTGCCTCGGAGGGCTTTACAATCTGCACACAGTTGTGACACCCTCTGTCCTTAGACCCTCGAACCGAGTCAGGAAAAACTTCAAAAAACCCTTTATGGGAAAAAGAAGAAACCTGAGGAAGAGCCACAGATGAGGGATCCCTCTCCCTGGGACGGACAGACGTGCAATAGATGCCACATGTACAGAGAACATCATCAATCATATTATGGAATTATACATGAGTCGTAATAAGCTGTAGCTATACTGAGTTCAATTGAAGCGTGACGGACCGGTGACGCAGACCATTCAGCAGTGGTCCCACCAATCAGACTCGGCTTCTGCGCGACTGCTTCAGCACGACGGAGTGGTGTGTGTTTAAGGACACAGACATAAACACATACACGGACATACGCGGTCGCGTTAGGATACATCCGGAAAATGCATCGATGACATCGTACCGAGGATTACTGTGCGGATATTCCCAAATCAGAAGCCCTGGGTTAACGGAGAAGTCCGTGCCAAACTTAAAGCATGGACAGATGCCTACAACTCAGGTGATTTGGAGGAGTACAGGAAGTCCAGGTACGCGCTCCGGAGAGCCATTAGCAGCGTAAAGAGACAGTACAGGGACAAAGTGAAGTCTCATTACAAGGGCTCCAACACCAGGAGCATGTGGGCTGGATTAGAAACTCTAACAGACTACAAAAAGATCAGATCAGCAGTGCTGAGGTGATGTCTGCATCTCTGCCTGACGAGCTGAACACCCGCTTTGAGAGCACCTCTCCAGCTGTGGAGGTGCAAAAGGCTCAGGAGGACCACTGCCCACCTGTGATATCCAGGGCAGACGTGTGCAGAACTTTAAAACGGATTAACACACGTGTAAGGCTCCTGGACCTGACGGCATCATCCCCGGCCGAGCTCTCTCAAGGTGTGTGCAGACCAGCTGGCAGACGTCTTTGCAGACATTTTCAACATGTCACTGCTCCAGTCTGTAGTCCCCACATGCTTCAAGGAGACCATCATTGTCCCTGTCCCCAAGAAAACCAAAATCCTCTGCCTGAATGACTACCGCCCAGTAGCACTCACCTCCACCATCATGAAGTGCTTTGAGCGGTTAGTCAAATCATCAAATCATCACCTCTTCCATCCCGGACTCACTGGACCCACTTCAGTTTGCCTACAGGCCCAATAGGTCAACTGAAGATGCCATCGCCCTCACCCTCCACACTGCCCTCTCCCACCTGGACCAGAGGGACACATATGTGAGAATGCTGTTCATTGACTACAGCTCAGCATTCAACACCATCATCGTGCCCTCCAAGCTTGTCACCAAGCTCAGAGACCTCGGGATCAACAGCGCCCTCTGTGACTGGATCCTGAACTTCCTGACGGGCAGACCCAGGCTGTGCGGATGGGCAGCACCATATCCTCCACCCTGACTCTGAACACTGACTGCGCCCCCCAGGGCTGTGTGCTCAGCCCTCTGCTGTACTCCCTGTTCACGCATGACTGCGTGGCCACCCACAGCTCCAACACCATCATCAAATTTGCTGACGGCACGACCGTCATGCCACACCCAACGGTGTAGGAGGAAGGCCAACAAAATCATTAAGGACCCCAGTCACCCCAGCTACAAACTGTTCTGCCTGCTGCTGTCTGGCCGACGGTTCCGCAGCATTCGAGCCCGAACCACCAGGCTCAGGGACAGCTTCATACCACAGGCCATAAGACTTTTAAACTGTGTTCACAGCACCACCACTTCTTAACAACTCCACCACTTCTATTGTGTATATTCTTCTATTGTATATATATATCTATTGTATATATGTTACTGATAATACCTAATTTACATTTACAGTTTATATTTTATTTGTATAACTTATATTTTAAGGTCTTTACTAGGGATGTCCGATATTAACTTTTTGCCGATATCCGATATGCCGATATTGTCCAAACACTTAATTTCTGATTCCGATATGAACCGATACCAATACATGCAACCGTTTTTCCCCAAAAGTATTTTTAGGTCACATCACATATCTCCTGTCGTGGAATTAACACATCACCTACTTTTATTGTGATGCCCCACTAGAGGCATTCCACAAATTAACATTGTCTGTACAAAATAAGAACACTACTTCAACTTAAGTAATGGAAAAGTGCCATATTTATTTTTAACATTTTGTCTCAAACAACAGCTTTTCCTGAGATCATCCTGACAATGCCCATTACAACTAGGACAAATCTGACTTCTTCATAAATTGTAAACAACATTGAACCTGTCCTGTACAACTTTGTGCAGCATTTAAAGTAAACAAAAACAACATGTAGTGTAGGACAGCCTAATATATTGAAAACTGGACTGTAGGTACAAACAACACTTTAGGAATGAGGTAATGTGCAAACAAAGGAAACAAAAGTGCACAGATATAGACAGACTCAGTCCTGAGCCCATTAAATGGGCTAATACAGTCACTGAAAATATAAACTGGGCTCAATCAGCCCAGCTAAACATGAGAAAACAAAACCTGCAATATCAATGTGCTGTGCAATAAAAACAAGAAAGGCACACAGTTAAGTTCAGACCTTCAAGAGTAGTAAACAAAGTTCTCCTTTTGTAAAAGTCCAATGAATGATGCTGAACGATTGATGGGCCTATGTAACTGTACATAACTTGGCTAAAACAATCATTAAAATTATAAACTGGGCTCATTCTGCCCTCTTTTTTGTATGAGTAACATATGCAAATAAAAAAGGCACACAAATAAAAACTGCCTCAGTCAAAAAAGTAAACATAGCCCTCCTTTAAAGTGCAACAAATGAGGCTCAAAGATTGATGCTGGGAAAGACTGATGGTGATGCTGACTCACCTGGTGTGGACTGCTCTAATTCTTATCATTGTACTTATGTGTAAGAGAGAGAGGTAGATTTTTCTGAATGAAAATAAGCATCTCAGCATTGTCGCAATGTATACAATTCCTCTTCTCGTCGATGACATGGGAGACAGCACTGAACAGCCGTTCGCTGTCTACACTGGTGCAGGGTGCAGTGAGGTACTTGCGTGCTACACGGGCAAGAGCAGGGAAGCGCATCTGGTTGGACTTCCAGTACTTCAAAGGGCATTCTTTCTTGAGGATGGTGACCTCTCCCAAGTATGCATGCACCTAAAGAAAAAGTAAAAACAAGAATAGAATTCTATTAACTTTTCTTCAAAGCACTGACAAACGAATGTTTACTTTGTTCATTTTATGTAAACTTTAATATGAAGCACTCAGCAAATGAAAATAGTTACATAAGTTTATTATTTACTCACCTGTGAAGCTGTTTCGTCCTGCAGTTGCTTGTTTGATTATGTCATTCTCTGCGAGGATTTCTTGGTACATGTCCTGCAGGCTTTCATTTCGGGCCTTCTTAGGTGCTGGGCTCCAGTCCTCCTGGGTTGGGTCATCTGCACTGGCAGCAGCAGCCTCTTCCTGCTGATCATTACCACCAGCAGCCATTTCATCCACAACACTCAGCAGCATATTCAGTGCTTCCCCCTTCTTATTAGAGTCAAAATAACGATCTTTGTAACGAGCATCCACCATAGTTGCAATGGCATACAGTGGTTCACTTTGCACACCATTAAAGCGATCACAGACAGCTTCGAGTAGGGTACGTTTGGCTGTTTGCACACCTTTGTCTGATTCATCAATCTTGGCAAGCAGCCGTGTTAGGGACATCACAGCAGGGATGACATCTGCAGCAGTGGCCTCAGCAGAGCTGATGTCTTTGGTGAGCTGTTCAAAGGGTTCCAGTAGATTGGTCATCTTCTCCAGAATACCCCATTGAGTTGCATTCAATGTTGCAGGGAGTTCATAATCAGCAGCGTATGCACTCAAGGCCCTCTTCTGCTTCATCAGGCTTTGCATCATATAATAGGTGGAATTCCACCTGGTGGGTACATAATGTTGCAGCTTTTTCACAGGCATGTTGAGTTCTTTTTGTATGTCTTCAAAATGACTGCAAGCAAGTGGTGACTGTTTGAAGTGACCTACCACTCGCCTCCCCACAGCCAGAGTATCTGCTATGTTGCGTTGAGACAGGGCACCTCCGGGTTCACTGCCACTCGCTGCAAGGTGTGCGCAGCTGCAAGGTGTGCGCCATACAGGGCAGACTTGGCACACCAAACTCCGACGTAGCTTTAGCCATGTTGCGTGCGTTGTCCCTTACAACTACATGCACCTTCTCCTTGGTGATTTTCCACATTTCAAACATCTTTCCAAAAGCATATGTGCTTGCTACTCTTGAGAATGAAGCACAGCCTTGATTGGTGCAAAGTCTGGATCAAGCCATTGAGCAGTCAAGCTCAGCATGCTAACCTGGCTAATGCTTGAAGACCAGATATCCGTTGTGAAGCTAATGGCTACAGCATCAGAAATTAGCTTCTCGACATGTCTATGAACAACACTGTGCAACTTGGGGAGGCAAACATCCGAAAAATACTTGCGATTAGGCATGGCAAAGCGTGGCTCGAGGAACTCCACGAGTTTGCTGAATCCAACGTCTTGCACGATGCAAAACGGCTGGTTATCCAGTGCGATGCACTCCATGATCTTTTTGGCTGATCACTTTCGCTCTTGGGTGTTCGTTGTTGTATTTCATTTTTTTTTCTGTTGACTCTTTGAGCGACAGTTGCATGGTTTGTTTTTTCATTGCGTCCTTTCCTAGTTGTTTTGCATTACTTTGCTGCACAAACGCTTCATGTACCTCGGGATGGTTCTTCCTGATGTGAGCGATTAAATTTGAAGTGTTGAAGGACGAAGTCTTGGCCCCCCCTCGCTTGATAAGCGCCTTGCAATCATTACAAATGGCAGTTTTGTTATCCGCAGGTGAAACTTTAAAAAAATTCCAGACCATGGACATTTTGTGTAGCAACGAGCGAGCAAGCTTGTTAGCCACGACTAGACACACAGTGTTGTTGTTAATTTGCCTCCAGGTGCGGTTTGATGAGGTCATCAATCGCACACCGGTAAATGTCTCAGGACCCCACAAGCGATTCCAGAATATTTGGCGAAACACAGCCTTATGGATGGCAGCTCCTTATCAGGCTTTCATTATCGGAGAAAAAAACGATAACGATTCTTATCGATATTACATAATTATGCTAATATTGGACATCCCTAGTCTTTACTTATTTTATTACTCTAGTTTATTATTTATCTTTCATTTTATTTTATATTTTTATTTTCTAAATTATCTTTTTACTTTTTTTTTTGTTGACAGCCTCTATTGTTGTTAATATTCTTTTAGCATTGTTAGGAGAGCCTGGGATTTAAGAATTTCATTACCAATGATTGCTTGATGTAAATTGTTGTGTAATGACAATATATTCTTGAATCTTGAATCAACAAAAGTCACAACAATGCAACAATGAAAAACAGTGGAGACCTGGAGATATTCCGGATATTGAAGTCAAGCCAAACCAACCTCACCCCAAATATGTTGAAATTCAAAAGCTGCCAAATAGGGTCCTCCATTTTCAGGACGGTTGGTACAACCACTATGCATGGCTTCACTGTAGCCCAACTGTGAGGGGGGTTCTATGTTTTCACAGTGAGAAAGCATACGCTATCAATAAAAGCACACCATTTAAAAAGGCAGACATTCTCCTCAGAGGGATACAATAACTGGATGAATGCTTTTGTTAGCTTTGAACACCACCAAAATAGTAAATCCCACCATCATTCAGTCACAGTTAGTGCTCAAGAAGCAACCCCAATAGATTCACAACTCTTAAGTGAATGAGAATCAGAATCAGAACACAGTCTGGAAAAATCAAGGACACATTTTCAACAGTAGCAGCAGGTTCAGAAGGACCATCAACATCACTCAGACCACTGCGCCCAACCATATGGACAGTGCAAGGAAAAGCTATCAGAGCAGTGCTGTCTCAGAATTAAAGTGTTTTGTCTAGCTTGGAGGAGATGGCATCAAGTGGATCTAACACAGGTGTGAGGGCAAATGGATGCGAGAGAGGTCTGAAGAGGGTAAAACTACGCTTGGACTTCTTTTGGCATTAGAAGTGATTAAGGAGCTGGTGTGTCTGAACAAGTCCCTGCATAAAGAGACTGAAACTATAGGAGGAATGAGGAATAAAAATAGTGTTTGTCAAATCCCCTGAGAAAGCTTTTAGGAGGTTTTTGACACAGCAGTGGCAATGGCTGACTCTGTTAGATTTGAGCCCATTCAGATTCCTCACCAAAGACAGCCACCAAAACAATACTCCCACACAGAGCACGCTCCCAAGACACCTGAAAAGCACTATAGAACAGAGTTCTACAAAATGCTAGACAGTGTAGATGTTCAGTTTAAGGAGAGGTTCAACCAACCAGATCTTCATGCCTTGCAGAAGCCGGAGGAAACTCTACTGACTAGAGAACTGAATGACATTGTTGATCAGTACCCAGAGCTGCACAGGGAGATTCTAGAAGTTCAACTAACTATGTTTCTGTCCAAAAACACTTTCAAATCCAATACTGAAGTGGCCAGTATCTGGAGACTTAAAACATGGCTCAGAACAACCATGTCACAAATAAGACTGAACAATGTTGCTATGTGCCATGTGCACCCAGACAAACTGCACAATACTGATGTGAAACAAATATGCCAGCAGTTCATATCTGTTAAAGACAGCTCTAGGCATGTGTTTGGCTTCTTTAAATAGGACAAGGGCAGTGAGCTGTTTGTTTTTAGGGTGTGGATTTAGTTTACAGGTCCTCGGTTTGAAAAACAGCTTTTTGTAATGATTCTGGTACTTGGTTATTGGTTAAGTGCATTACAGTACCAGCGTATATGTCTGTAGGTGCTCCCCATATATGTGCTATAATGCTGATGTATGAGTAAGTTATGAAGTCTGTGAAACTGCCTTCTTGTTGGTCATTTGTGTCTTCAACTTATACAGTTACAGAATTCATTAAAAAAACCCTGTTGTTGTTTTTTTCAATTATGAATGGAAAAAAAATCCCTTTATGAGTGTTTCGCTACCATATATATAAAATAAATGATGGTCACTTCTATGTCTCCACCAATATCAGAATCAAAACTATGCCCTTGTCTCTAGATCATGTTTTGATATCAGGTCTCTGATCCTTCCGATATTTTAAGATGGTAGAGGGCTGATTTTGTTATTGATTTAATATAAATTCTGAAATTTGTGTCTGAATCCAGGAGAACACTGATGTGTCTAGCTTTATTTTTACTCTTCAAGAACAGACCAGTAACTTGAGTACAGACAAAATAGGCGCATAATTGTGACATCACATGTGAAAACTGTGGGGAACATTACATCAGTGAAACAGCAAGAACCCTGTTAACCTGTCAACTGACACCAGATCAAAACTGCTCACAGTATCCACATGGAAGAGGTCAAAGGTAAAGCACAAGTCAGAGGACAGCATTCCTATCTCTCACAATCTATAACCACTATTATCATGTGAATGAAGTTTAATACATAGGTCATGTGATGACAGCTGAGCAAGCTCTATCCACTGATGAATACTGTAAAATGTGGTGAAGACTTTAAAAAAGCTACAAAGGAAACCTTGAGTTGTAACACAATGACAGTACTGTTTTGTCCCAGCGCTCTTGGTGGATTGTATGCAAGTTCCTACAGGTTTTTTATGTGATATATGATGATAATAAACAAACAAACAAAAAAATACATTATCATATTTGCAAGTCGCACTGCTGCTCCTATCTATAAAATTCTGCCGCACTATCTCACAAAATGTGACTTAAATGATTGAAGTCTGATGCCCTGGTCTGATTGTTTTGGTTGTTAATTTTTTAGTATTCAAACTGTGTTTGTGCAGTCATTTCATGTAGGTTCCCTTTCACAAAGCGTTAGCTGTGACTAATACACACTTTTTTCTACAAATACTTATCAATTTGAGAGTATTACTGATACTTTAAAGTGATAGGTTGCCCTAGCACTCCCTGAACCAAAGGGAAAAATAAATAAGTAAAGGATGGCAGGGACAGAGGATGGCAGGGACACACACATACACACCCAGAGAGAGAGAGAGAGAGAGAGAGAGAGATCAGAGGTTTTAGGCCATATTGAACAGAACCTATCATTAATATAAGGACTGTTCCCAAACCTGCATCAAACCAGTAGTTGATTATGTGTATCTGCATAACTATATGTGATAGTGGGACCACAAGTCAGCTTAGGTATAGTGGGAGAAACAAACAGCAGACTGACACAGTAAAGTCATACAGTGTAGAGTCATACAGTAAGACAGTCAACACAATGGAGAATGAAGCAGCTAAAGAGTCAGATATTTCCCTTAATAGTGGTAGAGACACAACCAGAGCCAAAAGGACTTCTGCTTCTTAGACTGACATAAACACCCTCCACTGGGATGGATGTTTCAAGCTGTGTCTGCTGCATGTTTAATGTATAAATCATAAGATGACAACTTGTCAGATGTTGTGTTTACACCATCTTCTGCTCTCCCATGTGGCAAAAAATAATGAACTCCTTTTTGCAGTGGCAGGTTTTGGCCTATTTCCTCCTGATATCACATACATGTCAAGAAAAGAGCTGTGAGAGAGCTTTAAAGAAAAGATAACGAGTACAAACTAGTTTCTGGATATCTTTGCTCTACAAACAAAACCTTAAAGGTTCAGTAGGTAGCTTTTTTAAACACTACTTTTACTCATATTCACTGAAACTGTCACCATGTCCTGACAGTAGAATATGAGATGGATCATCTGTGATAATAATCAGCCTCCTCTGGCCCCGCCTTCTACTTCCATTTGTAAAAATCCACTGCGCCCGGGTCAAAACAACCAATCAGAGCAGGAGTATCTGACGCAGTGTCAATCAAAGTTTGTGACCACACGGCGCTCTCATGGTCTCACTCAAACTCTTCTGGGTCACTGCAGGGTCACAAGCTGGTTTGTTTACTCAACAACATTCAGCAACTGAGAGAAAACTGAGCCTCCCTCCCCTGACACCTACTGCTGATACTGAGAGAGAAGAAAAAGAAGATGAGCAGAGAAGAAAAGAAGCTAAAGAAAAAGGACTGACTGCTTATTTAATAGTATTCACAAGTTTACTAGTTTCTCTTATAAAACTTCTAAACTCTGAAGTACGTGTGTGCTCATTGTTTTACCGTAACAGATATCACTGTAGATTACTTTTCATGTCAAAAACATTTATTTCTGCTCGTCTGCTGGCTAGCAGTGTTCACAACAGTAATGTGGCACCTGATTTGACATGAGAAATATTACAATAATTCAGTGAAAATCACATGTTGGGAAATGAAATTGTCTGATCATATATCCAGTTCTTTCTGCTCTCTCCACAGGTCTGACACAAAGGCTTTTTATTGCACAAAAAAGAGCACAAATCAAAGTTTATGTTGACCATAAATAATGTGCATTTTTAATCTGCAGTAACCTACCATTTTCTTTTTTCCTATGCAAAATAAAGCTCAATAATATTTCTGAAGTGTTATTTCTTTTTAATTAGTTTCTTTGACATTACTTTTGAGACACTGTATGTCGAGTGTTGACCCTGTGATTTGAATTGCTCTGAATGCAGGTTATAGTGTTTCAAATTTAGCCAAAGGTTACTTCAATAATACAGCAAATAATATAGCAAAGTGGTATATTAGTGTTTATACTCACTGTAGAAACACCCTTTATTAAATAATAAATAATTACATTACATTTTTAAAGCTACATAAATGTATCTACAGTAATTCACAGCACTCAAACTATTTACATATGTTCTCAGCGCTAAGGTCCTCCAGTGTTTGACCCAGCGGACCCTCGTCTGCCCCAGCTTCCTGTGTGTGATGCACCAGACTCTTCTCTTCTCTTGAACTGATGTTTTGGATTGTCATTATTCTTCTATCTGATGCCCAATTCTTACTTTGAGTATTGGTGATGAAACTATGCTTCACACTCCTCTAACCCAAACTGATTCAGTGTTCTCTGATTTATTTATTCTATTGAATCTCATCTAATGATTGTAGTTCTAATGCCCTCCTCCAGCCTCCCACCTGGTGTGATATTATCTGGGATATTATGTGTTCTGTTGAACAGAGAAGTGCATTTAGAACCGTCTCAAGGAAATAGTCCATGTGCACATTCCTGTGAACAAAACTGGTTTAAATTACACAATTTCATTCAAGTGCAAAGTGCAATAAACATGATTATAAACAATTTCAACAAAACGGAAGTGAGAAACATAAACACCAATCTATCAACTTCCCCTTGCTTCTAGTCTTTATGCTAACACCCAGACATTAGAATGATATCAATCTGAGCACCTCACAGAAGACAGAAAGAAAAAAAAAAGCATAATTATGAAAAAGCTATAGATGATAAGGAATGACTGGCTTTCTATGCAGGACACAACTAGAATGCTTTCCTCACTAAATTTAAAGTCAGTGTGGTAATTTGGATTAACTGGTTTCTTATTTAACAAGACTTGGTGAAAACACAGTCCATGAGCAATATTATTTGCAACTTATCACAGGAATAATCAGAAGTCATGTCTATAATGTGACTTCCTGGATATTAAATGTTCCCCTGTAATTTTCTGTAGTGGTCCCAGTGATATTTGTTCTTAAAGTATACTGAGGAAGTATATCTCATGACACAGTTAAGCTTTCTTTGTTTGAAAAAAATGTTATACAAGCATTTGTGCTTATTCCCACTTCAACAATCAGTTCCTCACCATAACTCTGGTTCCTTTAAATAACATGCTAGGAGACAGGTGTCCAGTCTTGGTTCTCAGAAGTTTTGAGTGGTATGTGAGAGAGGGATAAACCCATTAGCACTAGCTTTAGAGGGCTGCACCTCTACTCATAGAGTTGTGGTACATAAATTATGTTCCCACATAATAATTTTTGAAAGAGCAAGAGTCAATGACAACACTCAAACAACCAATTGTATTGTATTATATCCAATTGGATTTCAACTTTAACTTCCACTAAGCCATAAGACCAAGCAGGTTTTTCAAGTTTCCCTATCCAAACAGTGGTTAAAGTTGTGTTGATGAATGACACCCAGCAGCTTCAGAGTGCAGTCTAACCTGCAGAGAGTTGTTGGTTCTGGTCCAACCAACATTTCTGAGGTTACTATGAGACCAGAGGAGGCTCTACGAGTATGCAGCTCAGCTCTTCTATTTGGCTACCTCACACAATGGAAATATCTCATTCAAAACTAAAAGACAAGCTCCACCAGTCCAAACCAATAACAGTTACATATGAAGTGTGAACAAAAAAGGCTTGTTCAAAGGCAGTCCCTGACAAGATAGCAAGATTTACATGCAAGGACATGCTGGCTTTGTTTGAAGAGAAGGCTTAAAGCATTCACTTTAAATAACTATAGACAATGATGAATTCAGTAACTTTACAAAAAGAGTGTGGAAACACCACTAAATGGATTCCTGTTGACTTGGCTAATATCAGCCAACACAAGGTCCTACCATCACGTCAGTCTGTCTGTAATGTGTCACTATCATCACAAATGACAAGTCACACTCACTATCATTGATTTCATTCTCTCCACAATACCAAAAGGTAAGAAAAATATTGAAACTGCAATTATTTCCATTAAAAATTCCTGAACTGTATGTAACCACACTGTATGTACCTAAATTAATAATAAATATGACATTGAGTTAGTGTTATACTACATTTCACAATCATTTTTCAAGTATTATGACAGCAAACACTTGCTGCTGGTAAGGCATGACAATTGTATAACCATATCTAACACAATCAGTCTGTCAGTCTATTAGCCAGCTTATGAAAAATAATAAGCAACTATTTGGATGACAGCAGGCTGTAATGGTTGGGGTCTTTAATGATCCTATTGGCATTCTTCCTTCACCGCTGGGTACAGAGGTCCTCCAAGGATGGCATCTCCATCCTGATGATTTGCTGAGCAGTTTTCACTACCTGTGGAACCTTACAGTCAAGGATGGTGCAATTACCACTCCAAGCAGTGATGCCACTTGTCATGATAAACTCTGCTGCACCTCTAGTGGATGCAAAGTATTCTGAAGTTTATCTTTAGCCTCCGTGGCCTGGGGAACTGCTGTCGTGCTGTTTTTATGATGGTGTTGGAGTGGTGAGTCCAGGGCAGGTGCTTACTGATGTGGATCCTTAAGAAAGTGAAGCTGCTGACTCTTCACACTATAGTCCCGTTGATGGGGATATGTCTTTCTCCTTGTTGAATCCTGTAGTGCACAATCAGCTCATTTGTCTCGCTGATGTTGAGATGCATGTTGTTGTTCTGGCACTAAGGTGTCATAGTTCTGTTCCAGTTTCAAAAATGTGAATATTGGCTACTTCTCTTTTTTTGCTATGATATTATATATGCATGATATATATGATATCTCTGAGTTTAAAACTGCAGCTTGGACAAAACACGCAATTCTAGCTAGGCTATAAGAGATAGTGATGGAATTCAAAGTTGGAGATGGATGGAGTTCAAAGTCGTGAACTTAGGTAGTCACTCCACTGGTTTGCCTCAGCATCACGCACATGTTACACATGGCTGGGCACAGCCACCAACTTTGCACTGAGCTCAGTGTTGGTTTTAGACAGAAACTAAACCAATATACAGTGGGGCAAAAAAGTATTTAGTCAGCCACCAATTGTGCAAGTTCTCCCACTTAAAAAGATGAGAGAGGCCTGTAATTTTCATCATAGGTATACCTTCAACTATGAGAGTCAATGTCTGATTTTTAAAGAATTTATTTGCAAATTATGGTGGAAAATAAGTATTTGGTCAATAACAAAAGTTCATCTCAATACTTTGTTATATACCCTTTGTTGGCAATGACAGAGGTCAAACGTTTTCTGTAAGTCTTCACAAGGTTTTCACACACTGTTGCTGGTATTTTGGCCCATTCCTCCATGCAGATCTCCTCTAGAGCAGTGATGTTTTGGGGCTGTCGCTGGGCAACACGGACTTTCAACTCCCTCCAAAGATTTTCTATGGGGTTGAGATCTGGAGACTGGCTAGGCCACTCCAGGACCTTGAAATGCTTCTTACGAAGCCACTCCTTCGTTGCCCGGGTGGTGTGTTTGGGATCATTGTCATGTTGACAAGACCCAGCCACGTTTCATCTTCAATGCCCTTGCTGATGGAAGGAGGTTTTCACTCAAAATCTCACGATACATGGCCCCATTCATTCTTTCCTTTACACGGATCAGTTGTCCTGGTCCCTTTGCAGAAAAACAGCCCCAAAGCATGATGTTTCCACCCCCATGCTTCACAGTAGGTATGGTGTTCTTTGGATGCAACTCAGCATTCTTTCTCCTCCAAACACGACAAGTTGAGTTTTTACCAAAAAGTTCTATTTTGGTTTCATCTGACCATATGACATTCTCCCAATCCTCTTCTGGATCATCCAAATGCTCTCTAGCAAACTTCAGATGGGCCTAGGACATGTACTGGCTTAAGCAGGGGGACACGTCCTGGCACTGCAGGATTTGAGTCCCTGGCGGCGTAGTGTGTTACTGATGGTAGCCTTTGTTACTTTGGTCCCAGCTCTCTGCAGGTCATTCACTAGGTCCCCCCGTGTGGTTCTGGGATTTTTGCTCACCGTTCTTGTGATCATTTTGACCCCACGGGGTGAGATCTTGCGTGGAGCCCCAGATCAAGGGAGATTATCAGTGGTCTTGTATGTCTTCCATTTTCTAATAATTGCTCCCACAGTTGATTTCTTCACACCAAGCTGCTTACCTATTGCAGATTCAGTCTTCCCAGCCTGGTGCAGGTCTACAATTTTGTTTCTGGTGTCCTTTGACAGCTCTTTGGTCTTGGCCATAGTGGAGTTTGGAGTCTGACTGTTTGAGGTTGTGGACAGGTGTCTTTTATACTGATAACGAGTTCAAACAGGTGCCATTAATACAGGTAACGAGTGGAGGACAGAGGAGCCTCTTAAAGAAGAAGTTACAGGTCTGTGAGAGCCAGAAATCTTGCTTGTTTGTAGGTGACCAAATACTTATTTTACCGAGGAATTTACCAATTAATTCATTAAAAATCCTACAATGTGATTTCCTGGATTCTTTCCCCCCATTCTGTCTCTCATAGTTGAAGTGTACCTATGATGAAAATTACAGGCCTCTCTCATCTTTTAAGTGGGAGAACTTGCACAATTGGTGGCTGACTAAATACTTTTTTGCCCCACTGTACTTAAGGAATGAGAGTTGTCAGTCACTGTATGGTCTCAAGAAAAAGAAAAACTGTGACATATCTTAAAGTAGTAGCTAGACATGTGACTATCCTTGGAATCCTAACCATGGTAGACTGTCAGAGTGAGTAAGAGCTTTTTGCTGGGAGTCACCGTAAATTTTGTTATGTGAAAACATTATAACAAATAAAGATTGTTTCAAATAAAGATTTGTTACCCTTATGCTACGTGTATAAGAACTATAGTTTGTTGTATTTATCAAAAATCAAAGAACTACAAAGAGAAAAAGAAGAAAAACTAATTGTTTTAAACTCTAGGAAAGTAAGACACTGGCACGTATAAGTTAACTTTCAAATAAAATACACAATGCAGGCTTGTTTGAGTCCTTCTCATATTTCGGCAATTTAAAAAAAAATCAATCATCCCGCACCAACTAAACTCATCCGGCTGCAGCATATTCATTTTAAATTAAAAAAAGCAAACCAAAATTTCCAGTTTATATTTTTATGATTTAAGTCATCCTTTTATCTCCTTAGACGCATACTGCAGTCAACCGTCAACCTGAATATAAAAACAAGTATTAGTTCAGGGTCCAATATAAAAATATATTGTAACAGGACTGGGTGAAATGTTCATGTTTGACTGTTATGTGTTTTGTTGTGAAGAGTTCAAATGAGTAACATGTTATTGTGTTATAAGATTTACAGTGTGCAAGTGAATGCATCATGGTTCTGATTGACAGTTATGCAGCCAGTGTCTGTAAGTGTGTGAGAGAGCGTTCCCTGATAGGTCGAGGGTCACCTGTGTGCCCCAAGTTAGGAAGCGGGAGGTGTGTGAAGTTAGAGCTACACATGTATGTGTGTAGTTACTGAAGCGGGGCTTTTGTTGTTTTGGTGTGGTTACGGCCCACAGTAAGCAGTGTATGGTTCCCAATAAATCTGCAGCATCAAACTGAGCTAACATTTTGTAGCCTCTTTTGCAGGGACGCAACAATATATTTGCAAAATAATAGCCATTAAATGCTTTTTCACCTGGTTAATGTGATCTCCATATCAGGGCTGTAAGATGTCACTTTGATTTTGCTAATTTTTCGCCGCATATTAGGCATACAGGTAAAAAAGCCTTGTCAGCAGTGAAAGCAAATTTTTTTATTTTGCATTAAACATCCTATTTTCATCAGAAACTCTTTTTTGGATTTATCCATGGTGAGTTTACCAAGGGTCGAAAAGTTAAAAAAAAGGTACCTTGCCTGGCAGCAGCAGGTGACACTTGCAGGGTGCAACGCATATTTTGTTTGACAAAATATTAAAACACGTTTTATTTTAATGTCACAAGATCACCTCAATCTAAAAAATTAGAATTACATTGAAAAAACTAACTAAAATAAAATAAATTAAATGATTAAATTAAATTAAATTAAATAGCCATTATTTATTCACATTTTTTTTTCCAAAGCCACAGGGATCAAAAGTCCAATCAAAAGTTCCAATATCAAACCCCAAAAAGGATATATACGTTTACAGTACACATGGACCCTACTTATTACAACAAACAAATTCATTATAGATTGCACGTCAGTGATATAAAACGCTCACTGTCAATAAACTGAACTAACTAAACTAAACTAAACTTTGGGATTTTCCAGTTACCCACAAAACAAAACTCAAAACAAGAAAGTATATCCAATCACATTTCAAGTAAGTCAATTCACAGACAAACAAACAAAAATCCATACATCTCCACAGCTTTCATCAAGAAGGAACGCAAAACAATAGAGTCACATAAGGTCACCAGGCTTAACTGACTCATTGTTACTGTGGTGAGTGATTATGACACTGTTGCCGAGTCTCTGGAGATGTTTAGATGTTGAATCCCTGGCGGATTCCTTAAGGCGATGAGAAATGATTTGCCAGGCTAGCAGTGTGGAGATATAATGTCTCCCTGCTCTTTACTCACCAGCGTCAGACGCCACACTGATTTGTGAAACACAAGGGCCACCAATCAAAATTTTGTTATGTGAAAACATAACGACAAATAAAGATTCTTGATTCTGGAAGGGGCCTGAATGCCCAAAAGCTAAATCAGGGCCATTTGGATGATTGCCACAGTTTAAATTATGAAATTCCATCCATCCATTTTCTAAACCTGCTTATCCTGAGCACACACAGGGTCACAGGGGTGCTGGAGCCTGTCCCAGCTATGTTGGGCGAGAGGCGGGGTACACCCTGGACTGGATGCCAGTCAGTCACATAGACAGACATAGACAGACAGACAACCACTCAACACTCACATTCACACCTAGGGGCAATTTAGAGTTGCCAATTAACCTAACCTGCATGTCTTTGGATTGGAAGCTGGAGTACCCATAGAGAACCCACTCAGGCACAGGGAGAATATGCAAACTCCTCAGAGAGCCTTGATTTGACAAAACAGTGGATTCACTGTGAGAGAGGGGAGAGCTCTATTTAAACTTTTATTCATAACATATAAATAACAATTACTTGTGGTACATTTTTAAACCAGGATGTTCAGTATTTGGAGAGTTGCTTGTGTAACCTAAGTTTAATTAGATTTAGAAGTCTACAACTGTTATGTTATATTATTATTATATTATATTTTACATACATAATAGCTTTTGGGTAACTATATTAACACAGTATTGTGGCCAAAAACACTTGATTGAGACTTCTATACATGCAATTTTACTGCACATCATGCAGGTTCCTATGCTCCAGGAGCCACTTAATATACAGCAATTACAAATGTAGATTTAGCTTTCATCAGTGCTTCATAGATTGCTTCATCAATGCTTTAAAGATTCATATGCTGATCACTGTAGCTACCGGCTCATTGTTCCCAGCAAATGTAAAGAAACAACAAACCCCACCTGCATTCCAACCAAAATAACAATCTATAATGAATTGGCATAAACAGTGGTGGTTAGAGTTGCTATGGATACCATTCTGTATCCATGGCAACAACTACCATTAGGTCCTCTTGCTATGTAGCTGGCTGTGAACACGGAAGTAGGGCACTTCTGAACTATCTTTTACATTTTTTAAATCTGTGGTACTGATGATGATGAGTAATCATAGTTGACATTAAAAGCCAATTAAAGATTACATTTTTTCTCAGACTCTCTCAGGCAACCCGAACAACACGCACTGAGTTACCAACATTCAAACCTGAATCAGTCCATCAGCTCCATGGGAGCAGTTAGAGTGAGCACCTCTGTGGTGGAACAATGGGCTCTTTCATTAACTTCTCCCAAATGTATCCTGTCAGTCTGGAGATTGAACCGGTGGCCATTTGGTCACATGGCCTACTCACTGCCCATAGTACTGCTACTACTGCTACTACTAATAATAATCACCATCATCATCGTCATTTAATCCATCATGAGGAATACAACTTAGCCTGTGAACAAAGTTGAATTATGTTCTCTGTGATAAAATGCCCCTGATTTGGGTTAACTTAGCTGTTTTTATGGAGACTACAAACTGATAACAAAAAAACTTTGTTACAGACTGAAAGACTGTTTGACACATTGGTTTCTACCAGGCAGGGAGGACCAAAGCAACAATCCCAGAGGGTTGCATTGTAGGACATACAGGATCCATTTTGGCAATTTGACTAATACTAGAAACTCAAAATCAGTATATTTACACTGCTGTACAGATTTTGTGCTTATGTGAGCCTCCCAATGTTAAGGAAAATGGAACACTAAATCCTTTTAATTTTAACACTGAACACTTTGATAAAGTCAATTCACATTTTGAACTGACATGTTAAATACCAAACGCTTTAATTCAGTTATAGTGCCCTCAAACATAAATATTGCAAATATTGTGATAAAGAGATCTTTGTAATAAATCATAAACATATGACAAATAATGCAATGCTTCCCACTGTAAACCTGTCTGAACTTGTGGTAAACTGGGTAGTGCTTCTGTTTATGTGGATGTACAGTACCTGTGTGTATGTAAGAAGATGGAGTCTGACACAGGTACTGTGGAGTGCAGCGATTCCTCTTGCTGTATTTGTAGAACCTCACAGAATCGGTGCTCTTGCAGTGAGAAGGACTACAGAATGCACAGAGGCTGCTGGTGGCAGGTCAGAGCTGAGCCATGCCCGCTTCACTGCACTGTCATTGGTTTCTTCATCAGCAGACAAATGTAAAACTGAGTCAAATTCAATATTATCAAAAATTACTTGAGAATATTTGGACTAAATGGCTGACTGCAAGTTCCTAGTCCCTGATGTAATTTCAATTCTGAAGTGTTAGTAGTAATTTATCAACTAATGAAAATAAAAGCACAAACATGTTATGAAATATTCCAGTTCATTCCAGTCCACTGAATCAATTCCTGAGAGTATGTTGAGCAGCGAGCGTAACATGTCCTTAAAAAGGCGGTAGCTAACAAGTGGCTAAATTACTGAGGGTGTCAGGGACATTAAATGTCATCATGCCGAACACACTAGCTTGATTTACATAGCAAAAACAATTCCTACCCTCTCATTTTTAATTGATTCACAACTGCAACAAAACTAATTTTGTACACTGTTAAAAAAAAGATCAACCCCAAGAGTAGAATGGAATGCAACACCTTTTTAAAGTTATCTTGTAGTTCATCAAGTGTTTGGGCCGTATTTTAGACTGAATAAGTTAATAATTACATGAAAGTTTTTTTTTTCTTTTTGATACTTTGTGTCCCAACACTCAGAGACTAGCTAGCTAGAGACAGAACAACTCAATTTTTGAGATGAATGCTTGATGATGTTCTTCCACAAATGTTGAGCAGGCAGGCAAACTTACAAGGCATAGAAGTAGTGGTCTATGGCAGTGGTTACCAAGCTGTGTAGTGTAGAGTGTAGTCAAGTTAAAACAACAGCTCTGAAGAGATGTTGACACCCAGATAACAATTATTTCCCAAGAAGACAACAGAACAAAGTCTGTGTGGGATGACTATTTTTATTTATGAATAATCTGAATATCTGTGACATGAGTGACAACTCAGTGTTAACATAGGGTCTTTGCCTGGTCAAATATATTGTATCTTAGTCTGTGAAATATGAGCTAATAGTTTTGTTGTTTGTTTTTTTTTTAATTCAGAAAGCTGACATCTGTATTTCATGTATATGTCATTTTCAATTTCCTGTGTGAAACTGGTAGCATGAGCATATTCTAGATCTTTGATCACTTGTAATTAATGTCATTATCCTATGTATACATATATATACATATACATATACATACATACATACATACATACATACATACATACATACATACGGAGAATCATTTAGAGATGTTTACTCTTGCTTGATAAATGTACTGAACACATGTTCAAGCAGTGATGTGTTGAGTCACCAAACTTGATAAAAACATGTTGTGACTTAAACTACAATACAGGCCTCAGCCTCAGCTCATCTAGACAGTTCGTGGCTGACTAAAGTAACTTAACTACCACTAATAGATATAAGACATTTCTCTGAGGTTAAAGCAACATGCTGGTACTTCTCTCCCTCCTGTAGAGACTGACTTTCCACAACAAGCTTGCTACACTACATAACATATACAGGTTACCCACAAGGCTCCCTCACAGCAAACTTCTCATTCTATAGGAAACACAGGCTACACAGTTCCATCCATCCATCCATTTTCATCCGCTTGGTCCGGGACCGGGTCGCGGAGGCAGCAGTCTGAGCAGAGATGCCCAGACCTTCCCTCACCCCAGACACTTCCTCCAGCTCTTCCGGGGGGATCCCCGAGGCGTTCCCAGGCCAGTCCGAGAGACATAGTCTCTCCAGCGTGTCCTGGGTCTTCCCCGAGGCCTCCTCCCGGTGGGACACATGCCTGGAACACCTCCCTAGGGAGGCGTCCAGGGGGCATCCGAAACAGATGCCCAAGCCACCTCAGCTGACTCCTCTCGATGCGAAGGAGCAGCGGCTCTACTCCGAGCTCCTCCCGAGTGACCGAGCTTCTCACCCTATCTCTAAGGGAGCGCCCAGCCACCCTGCGGAGGAAACTCATTTCGGCCGCTTGTATCCGCGATCTTGTCCTTTCGGTCATTACCCAAAGTTCATGACCATAGGTGAGGGTGGGAACGTAGATTGACCGGTAAATCGAGAGCTTCGCCTTTCGACTCAGCTCCTTCTTCACCACGACGGTCCGGTACACCGACCGCATAACTGCGGACGCTGCACCAATCCGCCTGTCAATCTCACGCTCCATCTTTCCCTCACTCGTGAACAAGACCCCGAGATACTTGAACTCCTCCACTTGAGGCAGGACCTCTCCACTCCACCCGGAGAGGGCACACCACCCTTTTCCGGTCGAGTAACCATGGCCTCGGATTTGGAGGTGCTGATTCTCATCCCAGCCGCTTCACACTCGGCTGCAAACCGCTCCAGCACATGCTGAAGGTCCTGGCTTGATGAAGCCAACAGGACAACATCATCTGCAAAAAGCAGAGATGAAATCCTGTGGTTCCCAAACCTGACTCCCTCCGGCCCCTGGCTACGCCTAGAAATCCTGTCCATAAAGATTATGAACAGGACCGGTGACAAAGGGCAGCCCTGCCGGAGTCCAACATGCACTGGGAACAGGTCTGACTTACTGCCGGCAATGCGAACCAAGCTCCTGCTCCGGTCGTACAGAGACCGAACAGCCCTTAGCAAGCAAAGGCCCCCGGGACCCCATACTCGCGGAGCACTCCCCACAGAATACCACGAGGGACACGGTCGAATGCCTTCTCCAGATCCACAAAGCACATGTGGACTGGTTGGGCAAACTCCCATAAACCCTCAAGCACCCTGCGGAGGGTATAGAGCTGGTCCAGTGTTCCACCACCAGGACGAAAACCGCATTGTTCCTCCTGAATCCGAGGGTCGACTATCGGCCGAATTCTCCTCTCCAGTACCCTGGCGTAGACCTTCCCGGGGAGGCTGAGAAGTGTGATCCCTCTGTAGTTGGAACACACTCTCCGGTCCCCCTTTTTAAAAAGAGGGACCACCACCCCGGTTTGCCACTCCAGAGGCACTGTCCCCAACCTCCATGCAATGTTGCAGAGGCGTGTCAGCCAAGACAGCCCCACAACATCCAGAGATTTGAGGTACTCAGGGCGGATCTCATCCACCCCCGGCGCCTTGCCACTCGAGGAGCTTGCGAACTACCTCAGTGACTTCGGCTTGGGTGATGGACGAGTCCACCTCAGAGTCCCCATCCTCTGCTTCCTCATTGGAAGGCAAGTCGGTGGGATTGAGGAGATCCTCGAAGTATTTCTTCCACCGTCCGACAATGTCCTCCAGTTGAGGTCAACAGCTCCCCACCCGCACTGTAAACAGTGTTGGCAGAGTACTGCTTCCCCCTTCTGAGGCGCCGGACGGTTTGCCAGAATCTCTTCGAGGCCGACCGATAGTCCTCCTCCATGGCCTCACCGAACTCCTCCCAGACCCGAGTTTTTGCCTCCAGGACCGTCCGGGCTGCGGCTTGCTTGGCCTGCCGGTACCTGTCAACTGCGTCAGGAGTCCCACAGGCCAACATGGTCCGATAGGACTCCTTCTTCAGCCTGACAGGCATCCCTTACTTCCGGTGTCCACCACCGGGTTCGGGGGTTGCCGCCACGACAGGCACCAGAGACCTTGCGTCCACAACTTCGAACTGCCGCGTCGACAATGGAGGCAGAGAACATGGTCCACTCGGACTCAATGTCTCCCAGCCTCCCTCGGAATCTGTGAGAAGCTCTTCCGGAGGTGGGAGTTGAAGACCTCCCTGACAGAGGGCTCGGCCAGACGTTCCCAACAGACCCTCACAATACGTTTGGGTCTGCCAGGTCTGTCCAACTTCCTCCTCTGCCAGCGGATCCAACTCACCACCAGGTGGTGATCGGTTGACAGCTCAGCCCCTCTCTTTACCCGAGTGTCCAAGACATACGGCCGGAGATCAGATGAAACGACAACAAAGTCGATCATCGACCTCCGGCCTAGGGTGTCCTGGTGCCATGTGCACTGATGGACACCCTTATGTTGAAGCTCGAACATGGTGTTCGTTATGGACAAACCGTGACTAGCACAGAAGTCCAATAACAGAACACCGCTTCGGGTTCAGATCGGGGAGGCCGTTCCTCCCAGATCACGCCCCTCCAGGTATCACTGTTGTGCTGCCCACGTGAGCGTTGAAGTCCCCCAGTAGAACAATGGAGTCCCCAGTCCGGAGCACTATCAAGTACCCCTCCCAGGGACTCCAAGAAGGCCGGGTACTCTGTACTGCTGTTCGGCCCGTAGGCACAAACAACAGCAAGAGACCTATCCCCAACCCGAAGGCGCAGGGAAGCGACCCTCTCGTTCACCGGGGTGAACTCCAACACGTGGCGGCTGAGCTGGGGAGCTATGAGCAAGCCCACACCAGCTCGCCGCCGCTCACCCTGGGCAACTCCAGAGTAGTGGAGGGTCCAGCCCCTCTCAAGGAGCTGGGTTCCAGAGCCCAAGCTATGCGTGGAGGTGAGCCCAACTATCTCTAGCCGGTACCTCTCAACCTCCCGCACGAGCTCAGGCTCCTTCCCCCCCAGATTGTCCCTATTGCCAGAGTTTTGTTCCAGGGATTGGGTCGTCGAGGCTCCCTGCCACGACTGCTACCCAAACCACATTGCACCGGCCCCTCATGGACCTTCCTGCGGGTGGTGAGCCTACTGGAAGGCGGGCCCACGTCGCCATTTCGGGCTGAGCCCGGCCGGGTCCCGTGGGCAAAGACCCGGCCACCAGGCGCTCGCCTGCGAGCCCCAACCCCAGGCCTGGCTCCAGGGTGGGGCCCCGGTAACGCCAATCCGGGCGACGTAACGGTCCTTGATATTCTTCTTTTCATGATGGGCTTCTGAACCGCTCTTAGTCTGGCCCGTCACCTAGGACCTGTTTGCCATGGGAGACCCTACCAGGGGCGTAATGCCCCCGACAACATAGCTCCTAGGATCATTCGGGCACACAAACCCCTCCACCACAGTAAGGTGGCGGTTCAAGGAGGGGGGCTACACAGCACAGTTGTCTATTCATATACTCAAGGAGTTCTTGGTGGCTGTAATCCTCTCTCCTGCCCAAACTGCCTGTGAAATTATCCCTGAGGCTTCAGCAGTCTAACTTTACCAATCAAGTCTTAGCTCATCTTTTAAATATTTTTCCTTATGCAACATTCTAACTTTTTTCACTTTGCAGAAGCAACCTTAGCCAACCTATATCAGCTTCTCTTTAACACAAAACAACACAAGCAAAAGTTTCAAAACAGACATTCTTACATCACCCAGTCTGATAACAGATACCCTAGCATCTCAGTTCACTCTCAACCACATACAGGAAAGAGCTTGTCATAACACCGGTAACACCCACATCCTACAAATGGTTAATCATTAGCACATGTCAACTCAGTGCTTTTCTGCTCCCAGACATCTAAAAATTGAAAACACGTCTGGACAGGAATTTCCAAGTATTTTTGTTCTTTGAAATAGGGTATCTTACAATACAGAGCCTGATCTGACACTTTTATTTATTTAAATGTTGACTAAATACAGATGGGTGACAAATTAAAGGGAAAATAAACAACATAAAGTATTTTCCTACATTGTTAGCCCAGATTTCATATCTAATAAATTATTTAAGTATATTATACATAAATTATTTGAGTATGATTACATTACTATAAAATGCCAAGTGTATTCTACTAATTTGCTGATATAGTTGAAATAGTGAATAACTTTAAGTTAAATGGCCTTAAATCACCAAATTTTAGTCATGACCACAACCCTTTATCTGAGTATCTGCTCTCCAGTGAAGGAGTCACTTTTCCTGAGTGGCAGCTGCAATAACAGACCATTTGCTCAAGTTCACAAAAAGTTTTTTTTTTTTTCCCCACTTTCCTTATAACCTACACATGCTCATATAGGCTAAATATATAAACAGATAAATATATAGGCCTAATACAAAACAAAAACAAAGACAAATCAATATAAAAATACCATGTGTTTACATTTAACTACAATGCCAGTGTGTTATATGTAAAAGAGTATAAAGTAAAGATAGTAATTCGCTGCCTAGACAAGAGAATCTAATTCGATTTACTGTATTTGTGCGGTGGTGGCACGTGAACACTTTTAACCCCTAAACAATCTTTGTTGATAGCTTCAACACTTCTGCAAACATCAACGGCTGTGCAGCCAGGCAACGCTGTTTATTTAGCATTACGCGCATCAGAGGAGCTGATGGGTGAGAGTTTGTTTTAACTGTATGAGTGGTGGAAACCTTGTTTTTAAGTTTACCAGTCTGACTAACATTTTCACGTGCTAGTGTTGCAGTAGCACAGTAGAGCAGAGAAAAAGGCACCAATCTGACTTTATCACTGTGTACTGTATCAAGTGAGTGTCTTTAAGTTGATGTTAGGTGAGACGGCCATTGATTGAATTAATGCAAAGTACAAAGTCTTTCATCATTTTAATTTGTAATTGATGTTATGTTACTGACCATATCAGCTATTATGATGTAAACTTAGTCAATATTAGCTAATCTACAGGGAACATTTGCTAAATAGTTACAGTCCCAATACAGTCTGAAATGTAAGTCTCAACATATACAATGCTTTGGATTTATAAGTACTGTCCTCTTAGCTGTGAAAAGAGAGCACAGCTATTAAAACATTACCGACTAAAACATGGCGGTTATGCAAGAACACAAATATTTCCTTGCCAAATCAGGAATGTCTGTGTATGTTTAAATCACTAAATGCACCGAAAGTGCATTTATCCCACATACACACCAAAATTCCAGATTCACAACAAAGTGCAGACATACCAGTTAAATTTAGCTGTCATGTGGGTTTGCCGAATGTTGCTCAGAGACTGGCTTGTTTAATCACCTACATTCTGCACATCTAAAAGTAAACCATTTAGTCAAGTGCCCTTATAGAGCCTGTAACTTTGAAAGCAGTGTTTACTCCACTGTCAAAGCCCACAAGAGTAAGGTACACAAAGAACAGAACTGCGATACAACTTTGTCAAATCAACAAGCTGTCACAACCACGTCTTCAAACCAGTGTCAAAAAATATTATGCTGATGTGGAAGAAACAGCTGTGAGAGAGGTTACCAGTGCTGTGTCAGAAAGTAACATGCTGATATTTTTGAGAGAGATGGACTCTTAGGAACTGCTAAAAAGAGAGCATGCATGGATGCAGAGTTTCCACTGGTAAACCCCACAGAATCTGTTGTAGAAAAAGGAAAAAAAAACTCCTGCATATGTTCCCATTATTCCTATGTTCCAGAAGGTATTTAATAAAACTGACATTTTAGACAAAGCTATGTCAGAAAAAATCCATGTCCCTCAGGAATACAGATCATATGCAGATGGGTACTACTTTACTAAAAATTCCAAAGCACAATGTCCACAATTTGTCTGGGTCTTTACATTAATTACTTCAATGTAGCCAATCCTCTATAAACATCAAAACTAAAACACAAAATGTGTTCAGTGTACTGGGTTATAGCCAACATACCTCCAAAATATAGGTCAACCCTCAGGTCAATCCAGTTTGATCTACTCTACCTCTGCAGTTAAAGAGTCTGATTATCCAAAATTTCTGCAGCCTCTTATTTATGATTTATCAAGTTATTGAAGCAAAATGGTGTTTACTTGGAACAACTAGCATGTATGTATGTAGCATGAATGGTACAGTCTTGTATGTTGCGGTTGATAATCTCGGTGTCCACTCTCTTGCATTCCTGGAGAGCTTTGCTGTTGACAAGTTCTGCAGATTTTGTTTGGCCAGCAGTAGTGATGCTCAACAACAGGAGGTATGCTCTGGTTTCTTCCAACTCCAAAACAAAGAGTCATAATAAGCAGGTGCAGGAGGTGAGAAGGGACCCAAAACTTTTGGAATTATGGAGTGAAAAGAGCATGTCCTTTAACTGAGTACTTTCATGTGGTTAGCTGGTACCCTCCTGACATCTTACATGACATCTTTGAAGGTACTGTTCCAACTGAGTTGTCTCTGTATGTTACATCCCTGATAAGTAAGAGGTATTTCACACTAGATATGCTAAATCAAGCCATCAGGCATTTTAATTACACATTTACTGACAGAACAGACAGACTGCAGGTGATTGGAAAGGGATTTTCCATCAAAGGGACCATTGGTGGAAATGCCTGTGAGAATTGGTGTCTGATAAGGCTGCTTTAATTTCTTATTGGTCACTGTGTCCCTGAGGGTGACAACACTTGGGAAATTCTTATGCTTCTCAAAGATATTATTGAGCTTGCTGTGGCACCAAGGCATACTCAGGAGACACTGCATTTCCTGGACTGTAAGATAGTAGAGCACAGGCGCTTGCTGCAGTTAGTATTTCCGCATTTTCGTTTAAGGCCAAAGCATCACTATCTGGAACATTACCCTCAGCTTGTAAGGAAGTTTGGCCCCCTGTCTGATCTTTGAACAATGCACTTTGAGGGGAAGCATACGTTTTTCAAAAGAGCAATTCACAATGCTCAGAACTTCAAAAATGTTGCCATGACACTTGCAACAAAACATCAGAAAGCAGTCAGTTGCCAACTTGACTGTAGGTCATATTTCAGACCATCTGTTGAGATGTCAAAAGTTTCCCCTATTGTATTTGCTTTCTTGCCTGCGAATGTTCAGACAGTTCTTCTGTCTGTGTAGATGGAATCAGCTATCATCCAGGCATGGTACTCTCTGTTGGCTCATGCTCTGGTCTCCCTGAATTTGCCCAGATTGAAAAGATAGTTGCAGTTAATTCAGACATTCTGTTTGTCTGCCAGAAAATGACAGCCTGCTATTGTAAGCATTTAAGACCGTACTAGCTTCACTATAACAATGTCACCTCTATATGTGTGGCCAAGATGTCACAATTAAATGATGTCCTCCCTTTTTCAGTGTACAGGGTACAAGGGCAACTTATGGTGACGCTGAAACGATTTGCTGTTTGTTATTATATAATACATGTCCTTCATTTTATTCCCAGATGGCTACTCAGCAGAAATTTACCATGAGGGTAATTGTCTCCGAAGTAGATATAAGAAGAAATGTCAATGACAACATGAATAGACTCACTTGAACATTTGATTAGCTGGCTCAGAGACACTCTCCAAGCAAACTATAGCTTTGTCTTACAGTATCAAGATCCAGAATTCAACAATGAATTGTATAACCTTACAGATTCTCAGTCTCTGAGCTCCCAGAGAAACCAACCATCAAAATTATTCCAACAATTGAGCTTGTACCAATCACTGCACAACATGAATTAGGTAGTGACACATGCAGCCTAGCAGACACTGAGATCATGTCCACCTCCTTTTTAGATAGACGTTATCAGTAGCCAGAGAAATTTGAAATTCCCAAATTTCCAGTGGATGTCTTCTCAAAGTGACAAAAGAGCTGAAACATGACATCCTCAAAAATTGGCTGAGACCATGTATGCATTTAAAGCCTATGCGACAAAGGAAGATTTTGAAGATGTTGCAAACGCCTTAGTACAGACCCATCAGTGTCTTAAAGAATCCGGATTATCCTCTGGCTGGGATGTATGAAGAACAATTTGAAGTTCATGATGGGTAATTATAAAACCAAAATGCGCCAGCTGGGTCGACTTGATGTCACGGTCAATGGTGGTAAACGTGGAATGTACACCACAAGTGGCGACCCTCCCCACAAAGACATAAAGAAGCCAAGGAAAGGAGAAATCAAGAGTGGTGGAGAAAAACCTTGGAGAAAACTTCTTTGATGCACTTGACCGCCTCTCTCCAAGCCTGATGGATCTCTTTAGAAAGAAGAAAGGCCTTACTGGTCAGCTTTTGGCTGAACTTTTACGTCAGACAAAGGTGAGCTGTCTACTCCAGTCTATGTCTTCCTGCAATGTTCCTATCTTTTTCCCTTTATCTTTTCTGTTTCCTCTCTTTGTTTGTTTACCTTTATCTCCCCTATCCTATCATTTTCATTGCTTTCCTTTTCTTCTGCATCTTCTAATCACCACATTTCTTAAACTCTAATCTATTTTTTCTCCGCTTTTTTCCATGCTCTCTCCCATGCACTCCTTTTTTCATGTTTCACCTATTTCTTCTGTTCTGAGCTCTACTTTCCTCTCCCCTTTCTCTGATGGCTCCTCTTTTCCTCCATTTTAGCTCTTCTTTTCCACTCTCTCATCATCTCATTTCCATCTCCTGCATCATTTTCGCATATTTTTGTCCCCTCTCATTTTCTTGAATGCATTTTTTCTTATTCTCTCTTGTACTTACATACTTACTTACCTTACTCTTGCAGTTGTACTTTGACCCTAGTACTAGTACCGAAATCACTTACTTTTTATTCCCTCTATCATCCAGACCACTGAGCCAATAGACATCAGGTGCCTTTGTCGTCGGGGGCTGCCGGTCATCTTGGGTGATGATCCTTCTGTCTTCTTCAAGACTGCCCCAGTAAGTAAATTAATATGTTATAAATGTTGCAACTGCATGTTTTTCCCCACTTTAATTTCTAACCATTGATGAAGACCATATCCTACGAATCCATTGAGTGTTTTACAGACTTTTTACTATAAGCAGTATGAATATCTGCATTATTGATTAATTGCATGTTAACTGAAAAGACTAAATTAAAATCAAATCTTTTGCTGTGCTGGTACAAAGGAAACACTTATGGCCAAGCCACATATCCTGTGTGAGCCATGTATGTCTTGCTTTTCCTTTTGGCACCCATTTAAACATGGCAGCCACACAGTCCATGTGAGCAGCACAACTCATGCAACAGTGTCACAGACATGAAGTAAATACACACAATAGCTGAAAGACAGTAATTTTACAGTGCTTCATCTTTTTATTTTCCTCGCCCTCTCTTTCACCAAGGGTAAATAAAGATCAGGTCATCATATGTATTAATAATTATCAATAGCAAACATCTAAATCCCACCGATGATCAAAAAATGAAGTTGTAGTAATCCTTTTACATTTACATCACATTTTTCTCTACTTTAGTGTCATGAGTAAAAATTTTGGCAAATGTATTGTCCCAAGTTTTGAGTTGCTTGTTAAATCTTGGTTAATATAACAAGTGCAAGTGCAGATTCACAGAAAAATTACATGGCAACACAAGTTTCTGTGAGAAATGTTTTCATGCTTTCCACCATGACCAGGACTGAAAGTTGATAAACTCTCCTTAACTGCCAAGCTACCAAACTATGTTTCATGTTATTTTGCAGTCAGTAATGTACAGATCCAGATACAACAGCTGATTTGAACCCAGTCTTTATTGTCCTTTCAATAATTATATTCAGTGTAGTTTATTTTCTATGTGGATTTTCATTCTAACCATATGGTGGTATTTTTTGAGGTCATCAGTATTATCTAGCTGGCATGACTGTGTTTTCTCTCGTAAATCTGTTTCTTTCTCTGTCAGGATGCAACTGACAAGGACTCATTCAGTCAAGATTCCAGTGAGAATCTGCTGTGTTGATGAAGGAAGTCCTCAGCTGAACCCATCCAGAGTAGCGACTGTCATGGAAGGGAATGTGGTGACGGATGAGCTTGCCAGCCTTCCTCAGGCCTTCTGTGTGATTTCTGGACTGATTTACGCCCTGCACCTGGAATACCCCAAGTATTTGAAAAATACTTTCTATTTTGTCCAGCAGGTGATGCTCAACCTGGGTAAAAGTGAGTTAGCAGCGAATATGCAGGTGCTGGAAAATTAGCTTGCAGTTTAGAACAGGGTTGTTAGTAGTGGTAGTTCTGCCACTATTCCAGGTATCAGGTGCTTTGTTTTTAATGTTTTACACATTTAGTAATACATGTTTGGTGTTTGTGCACTGTTTGCACTTCTTATGGCATTGGCACTGATATCATGGTTTAATGTCCTTATGTTAAACAGCTAAGAGAACAGTGTTGCAAGACATTTTCAGCTTTTATGTGAAATGTTCTCAAGAGCTTACGATTCAAGGTTGTTAGAAAGCACAGGGCTTCCAACCTGTAAAGGCAAGGCATTATGCTGCTTTGACTTTTGAAGCTAAAAGAGAAATAAAACAAAAAACAATGCATTTTTGTCATTTGCTTTTCTTGTTTATTATAATTAAAATCACAAATAATTTTGAGTTAAATAAACTTTGACTTTATTGTAATGAACTTAAAATAGTAAGTAAAAGAATTTTACAAAGTAATTGACTTTCCAAACGATTTTAAGTTAAATAATTGTACAAAGCAATTGATGCTGCAAATGATATTAAGTTAAACTTGTGCCTTGCACTTAAAATACCCATTTGAATTCACTCAGGAATTCATTATACATTACTTTAAATTTTTTTAAGTAAATTCAACTTTTGATGATGATGTTCTCTGTACATGTGGCATCTATTGCACGTCTGTCCGTCCCAGGGAGAGGGATCCCTCATCTTTCCTCTGTTCCCTCTCCCCATCTCCCTCATATGTGTGTGTGTGTGTGTTTGTCTCTCTCTGTCTGTCATTGTCTGTCTATCTGTCGAGGAGGACGAGGAGGTTAATCCCAGTCATTCATCTCCACACCTGGCCTCACCTGCACACCTGTCCCTGATCAGCCACTCAAGCCACTGTCACCTTTACTGGATAAAAGCCGGCGTCTTCATCCACTCCCTGCCAGACTGTCTGTTTTACCACCATCGGTAACTTGTGGTACTAGCTTTTTTTTGTTTTTTGGCTTTTTCTGCCAGCAAACTAACGTTGTTTTCTCTGCCTGATTCTCCCCAGAATCCAACCACTCATCCCTCAACCTGATCGCGACTCCTCGTCCTCCACTCGGCATCATCGGCCGTCTTCTCTGCCCTGCCAGCCCGGTGTTCCACCGCCAGCACCACATCAGCTCTCTCAGCTCTGCCAGCCCGGCGTTCCGCCGCCCGCCAGCTCCGCCTCCACTCTCTCAGCTCTGCCAGCCCGGCATTCCACCGCCAGCTTCACCTCCGCCCTCTCGGCCTTGTCAGCCCGGCGTTCCACCGCCAGCCTCGCCTCAGAGACTCTCTGCAGCCCTTGGGCCCTTTTAGAGTTGACTGTACTAATAATATAAAGATATAATTTAGTGCATTATGCAATACACACACACACATACATTCTACATAACACTGTGGTAGGGTGGTGCAACGATCAACACTGGCATCTCATAGCATGGTGCAGTAAGTCACGTATTCAGTATGTATTCAATGTATTTAAAGTTTAAATACAATAAATTTAAAATTCAAGCCACAGTACACTCTAAAGACAGTGAAGCATGGTGGTGCAAGCATCATGATATGGGGATGTTTTTCTTACTGTGGTGTCGGGCCTATTTATCGCATACCAGGGATCATGGATCAGTTTGCATATATCAAAATACTTCATGTTGCCTTATGCTGAAGAGGAAATGCCCTTGAAATGGGTGTTTCAACAAGACAACGACCCCAAACACACCAGTAAGCGAACAGCATCTTGGTTCCAAACCAAAAAAATAAAAGTTATGGAGTGGCCAGCCCAATCCCCGGACCTTAATCCGATAGAAACTTGTGGGGTGACATCAAAAATGCTGTTTCTGGGGCAAAACCAAGAAATGCAGATGAATTGTGGAATGTTGTCAAATCATCCTGGGCTGGAGAATACCTGTTCACAGGTGCCAGAAGTTGGTCGACTCCATGCAACACAGATGTGAAGCAGTTCTCAGAAACAGTGGTTATACAACGAAGTATTAGTATAGGGATTCACAGGAATGCTAAATCCTACAAAATTTCAGTTGATACAGTAAATATTTAAGTTTGTAAAGAAAAATGCAGGCACTGCTATTTTTTTTAACAACCCAATATTAATTTTTCTTCATTTTCTGTAAAATAATTAAAAAATTGATACATTTTTCTTCATGTTTTGATTTAGAATATGATGCAGTGTTCCCAATGCATGGAAATAAAAACTATTGTAAGGATTTTGAGCTTTACTCACATTTTTAAACACACTGCTATTATTTTGAACACAACTGTATGCCCTGCTGTTCCATTGATCAATGACTGTGACAGCAACCCTCCATTTCAATGTGCCAGCAAAAGGCTGGAACGAAGAAAACTTTGAAGGCCAAGCTAAAATGGATACAATCAATTCAAGAATTCAAATTCAATTCAAACTGCCTTGCCAAGGTTGGTGGTGCAAGCATCATGAGTCAGGAAATGTATTCAATATGTTTGTTGTACATATCGTAAATATGGACATTACTCTGTTTGGTTAAGACTATGATAAAAACAGCTAGTAACAATGTAAAATAACAAGTAGTTTGAAATTATAAAGCTTCTCTCACTGAGTGATGCAGCTGTACAACAGTGAGAGCAGAGAGACTGACAGTCACAGAGATGCACTCAATTGCTGAATTTGGATTTGTTTCATTGATATTGCACCAATTCTTGTTTTGTGGATATTTATAAATAACTTTTATGTAATTCTATTATTCAATTTCACCATGCTGACAGAGAACTGTTTTGGACCAAACTAGACACCACTACTCAGAAAGTATGGTGACACACGTTTTAGTGCCTACTGCTGACATCTAGCGGACTTACAGGGTAACAGCATTAAACATAATGTAAAGGTGCCATCTTCAAGTGATAATCATAAAAACTCATTATAAGATTACCAGAAAAAAACAATCTGTTTTAGAGGCATTTTACAGGCCTAAATGGTAAATATAAACAACAACGGAAATCCCCAACCCCCCACCCCCTCACTGAAAAGTGTTGCATACAGCTACAACATATATCAACCTAATACATGGTTTACAGACCTAGTCATAAGTAGTTATCCCTACTATTTATAACCTGTACTCTCTATGGGCAAGTGTGGTCTAATATCTGCCGCCGTAAACACCCTGTAGTATCTATCATTACTTCAGTCTCAATCTGCAGTGAGAAGCTACCTGAAAGTTTTAGAGAAAAGGACTTGTCTTCCAGTCTGCTTTTGTTTCATTCCACTAATTGACACAATCAGGTGGTCACAATCAGTACTCTTGTACTATTATTTATTTCTATATTTTTATTCTTTAAACTACTTTTTTTTGTTTGAATGTTTCTATTTTTCTCATGGTAATATTCCTAAGCAGTTTATTTTTCTGTAGGGAGCAAGAGACTTAAGAATTTCATTGGCAATGATTGCGTAATGTTATTGTTGTGCAATGACAAATAAATTCTTGAAGTCTTGAAAGTCTTATCTACGGAGCTTCGGCTTACTCGGCTAACCTTACCAGCTTGCTTGCTTGGATAGCTGGCTATTTACCTCTTCCAGGAGTTTGACTGAAAAACGTTCAACTATTCATAAAGTCGTACCTTTGCCACTTTGTGACCAATCACAGCCTGGGTAGGGTAGGATATTAAAAAAAAAATCACAATCACAGTAAACCTGAGAAATTATGTTCTTACATTTATTAATTTTGATTATTTTCTGATCTGTTTTTTTAGCTGGTTAATTGTTACTTAGGTAACAAAGGAAAATCCCTATCCTAACCCTATCCTGTCAGCACATAGCTTTGCATTTCAAATTGAATTAATTAAAAGTGAAAGTGAAAGAGGCAGACAAATAAAAGAGGAGAGAAAAGGAGAGAGAGGTAGAGGGGCACTCGATGCCTGCAGGTACACAAAGCTGGCACTCTCACAACGACACACAACACACAACCCTGCAATATACACACAGATCTGTGAGTGGTTAAAGTTTTTCTCCTGATAAAAGGCTCAGCTCAATTATTTTCAAAGATCACTTCATCTGTCTATGCACAATCACATGTGTGCGTATGAGTTCATTTGAGTGTGAGTCCATAGAGACACAGACAGAGAAATGAGTGTAGCTGTTACATATTTGTTGTAACTTGATCATCTGACTCACAGCAGATTCACTGTTCACTATAGCACACAGAACTGTTTAAGGGCTCCTCAAACAGATATTAAGCTACTGTTGACACTGGACACTGGGATGAACTATAGTGTTGCCACTAAAAGTAGTTGCCAACAAATTAACTCTTTCCTTCAGTGTGAGTAATGGTTAATAAAAACTACAGTGGGCAAAGGTAAATGGTATTTGTGAGCTGTGTTTACTTCTTCAGCATGAACCAATGGGAAAATGAGAGACAGTTGGGGGAAGTATTGACTAACACATTGTTGGTTTCAGTCTTTTCACAGGATTTGGTGACAATAACATACACACTAAAGGAGATAAATAATAGGATATGTCCAGCTTTAGCCTTCATTCTAAACAATTTCCACATTCACTTGGTCACCTTAAGCTGTCAGAGGAGGCAACTGCTATCCTTGTTACTAAAATTATCTTTACTTCAACTACTACTTCAACATAAAATATTAAATTTAATTGTTAAACATTTCAACTGCACATGTGTTAATCATGAATTGCTGCAGTTGTGGTTTCCAAGTTCACATTGTATAAAGTTAGAGATTTGTATACTTTGAATGGCTGCCTGTGGAGATTGCACTTCCTTAGGTGTGCAAAAAATAACAAATGAGCTCACAAACCTCACATATCTGATACTTGCATGATCTGTGGTATCTATGTGTGTCTGGGCAGCACAACTCCATTTTACAACCATGGATCCTGTGTGTGTGTGTGTGTGTGTGTGTGTACATGCCTGTGGTGGTGGAGAGAATAAGACCTTCATTCATGCACTCCTCCTTTTCTTTTCCTTAATTGGAGCAGAAACCACACCAGACACTACTGCAGGGTAAGGAAGAATTGTTTCACTATAGTAGGAGACATACAACCCCCACTAATATCAATACAAGTTATACAAGCATTTATGTTATTCTAACAACTCTTCTTCTTGTAACATATAGGAAAGCCATATATGGTTCATGGGTATAAAATTACTATATGAGGAGGTACAGATGAATCCACATCTTTCAGCTACTCAATCCACAGATCACCCTGGACTCAATCAGTACCACAATTAGTCAGGAGTAAGACTAGGTACAAAACCTCAATACTTTTATACCACTGACCAAATTGCTTCGATACTAACGAATATCAAAAAATGCCTAAGTATAAGTACTACTGCTGGGAGGTTGATTATATCCTCTTCAAATTTGGACCTTCCTGATGATAAATTACAAGGCTTTTGTCTTTTCACAGACTAATGTTGCCATGGCAACCCATTATTCGCAATGAAACAGGAAGCAGTTTTTGAGGGGCTAGGAACGCTCTTCTCAGGGCATTTGGCACATACATCAGAATCGTTCAGTTTTGAAATTGATGTGGGCTTTTGGATGGGGTGTAGCAAATGGGCTCTATGGTGCCACCAACAAATTTAACCTAAGTTTCACCCGTAGCTGCATTTCTATACCATTTTTATACCAGTATTTTTGCACTTGCACTTATTTTTGATCAACAAATAGTTGTGGATGGAAACAAATGTGTTTGTATTGTGCCTGTTCTTGTTTTCATCATATTCTAATACTTCCAATCCTCCGAGAGGGTAGTGGCTGTAAATTTTACCATCATACATCAGTAAGCCCAGTATTTCAACCAGGTAAGAGTGAATATCTTAAAACAAACAATGGTCCTTATGCTGAATTACAGGTGAGTGGAATAGTTAGGATACTTGCACTCAAAAGTGATGTGCAAATAGAGTTTTCGCTTTGTCGCTTTGTCACGCAGACCAGTTTGCCTATTCCTCCCAGGTCTTTGGACCCCTGTGGAAACACAGACAATAAAGGGTTTCAGAAACCTTTTTCGTTCCTTGAAAATAGTTCCTGGGACTTAAAGTTCCTGGTACTTTTGGTGGAAACGCTGCCATTGCTGTCTCTGTTTCCACCATGGTCTGAAGACCCGGCAGTATTGGGCAAATTAGTCTGCTGATGCTTGACAAAGCTATGGCTGTTTTAACACATCATTTTTGCACACGACTACCCGACAAAATGCTTGACTACAGTCCAATAGGTTTCATTCTTTAGATGCATGTTGTTCAAGATGATACACCCACATACCATTTCTTTTTATAAATAAATACTGCCACAGCTGTATTACTGTTGTTTAAAATGATTTAATACATCATCTTTAATTCATTGTTTAATTTACTCTATACCCAATATACTGGTGTGTAATGGTAAAATTTACAGCCACTACCCACTCAGAGCATTGTAAATGATTTACAAGAACGGCTACCATATAAACACATATTCGGTTCCATCCACAACTATTTACTGATAAAAAAATTTAAAAAAACAAACATGCAAACCCAGCACTAAGGCAAGGTACAACAAGTAAGATGCTCTTCTTGTGACTGCATGGGTATATCATTTTGTATGATCAACTTAGTCAAACTTCGCCTTAAAAATTCCACAATTCTACAGAATCAGCGGTCAGCATTAACTCAAGCATTTAGCAATAACACTAGTGTTGGCTCACTGTCATACACCCCATATGAAACAACCTTCTACATACATTTCAATCCAACAGACCTAACAACACTTCTTCCTCATTTAAAGAAACTTTAGATGCAGAAGTCATTGTAGCAGAACCAATAACGTCAGTGCTTTCACCACAGCATCAATAATTCCAAAAAACTTACATGCCCCTGTGGACAACTATGTGTCAGACAAACAACATATTCAAAAAGGAAACATGGAATATGCCATAGTCAAGTACTATCATGGCTCTTTAGCCATTCTGCACTTTATTGGACTTGATCATGAAACTCTTCCAGCCATTAGCCAAAGCCAACCTAACAAAACTACTCTCTCAGAGAGAGATGTACTGGATATCAACACACCAACAAGACTGAATTATTTCTGTTTCCATGCATACGCTAAACAAGCCTCAAAATATGTAAACAAAACATTTGGATATCAGAGGACCCGTGGAGTTTAGATGACAGTGTTCATCTATCCTCTGCATCATTTTCTCCAAATGTGGCTTTCCTTTTATTGATTTTTGAAAAGCATTCCAGTGCAAACACTGTGGTGTCACATTTTACAATGACTAAAATAGTTTATTCATTTAGTATGTTTATTCATTTCTGCCATTGTACTAATTAAATAAAAAACAACCCACCTGCCTCTAAACTACCACTTACTGTTTGTGCACAAAACATTCTGTCCTTACAAACAACCCTGGTGTGTTGGTGCACACTGTTTTGTATTCTTTGTTCATAAATTCAGTTTTTTGCCAACGTACATGGAATTCTCTCACCAGAGAAGAGCTCATGGACATCAGTAAAACAAGAGCATTTGATTAATGTCCCACTTTTCTTGCATCATCCAGGGATTTACTGGACATTCTAGCCAAAGATGCCCTCACCTTTGGTGGTTGGTGGATTCCACAATCTACCAGCCACTTAATTTTTACTGATCTCTCTCCCCCTCATACACCCTGGTATTACACACGCTGGACCATCTTTAGACTGGTTAGTGCCTTCATGACAGCCATGTCCTCTGGGGCTGATTTTCACTCTACTCAGAGCATGTTCATTGCAAGCAACATGAATAAATACAAACAGGGCATCCAACAAAAGTTCAGCTAAAAATGGCACGCCAAGGTTACTTTATTTAATATTTTTAGCTCTTCCAAAAATCTTTACTAGTTAACATTAGCTAGCTGTAAACAGAAGAAAAATTAATTTAATTCACTAAAAGGCTATGGCAGCTACCAGCAATTTTTAAGGTAGAATGTTTTCTTGCATATTACTCAATGTATGATTTGATGTCATGAATTAATGAACATATTCAGGATTCAGGACCTTCAGTATTTAGATTAAAAAAAAGTGAAACAGAGCATTTTAGGGACATGACAGTATACGATTTTATTGCAGATTGAAGTAACATTCTGGTCACCAGTGAATTTAGCTAACTACACAAGTATATATATATATATATATATATGTATATCATATATATATATATATATATATATATATATATATATATATATATATATATATATATATATATATATATATATATATCAGTCATTCTGATTCTGGTTCCACACATGTTGCTGCGGTTCCTTTCAAAAGTATTATAAAGAGTTCTGTCTCAACAGCAACTCATGTAAAAGGACATAATAGTTGTTGACATAACAGCAATCCACTATTAGGGCCTGTCATTTGACTGAAATTGCACACAGACCACATTAATGCCTTAATGACTGTGTGTCTGATGTGGTGGTCTGCAGTATGGGTCCCCCCGTAGGGAACAGTGCTCTCTCCCTTTCTGTTCACCATTTAACCCTAATGTTGTGTTCTGGTCAAATTTGACCGATTTAAAAGTTTTATCTCTGAAAAATGTAGTTAATTTTATCAGACTGACCTTAGATTCCATGACTTTGTCCACAAAGAGGATTTCAACACACAAAATAAATTGTATTAATTTACAATACAATTTTGTGAGTTTTATTCAACTTTTGTACACTCTTGGTGTTCCCGGTCAAAAATGACCGGTCATTAGAAATGAATGGGGGAGTGTACAATTAGTGTAAAAAACTGAGCTTAGGTACATCCTCATTTGTCAGATGGACACACACACACACACGCACACATACACACACTACACACACTGTGGGTTCCCTTTCAACCACTACGCGAACCTTTACCCAGTTGAGTTTCTCTCCCACAGGACCAACACCTCTTGGTAGCTCTCACAGACAGCTGCAACATAGTTTCAATAATACTGAACTTTTCTCGTAGCTTTGGTATATCATACTTTTATGAGGCCTTGCTCACGGTTAATTATGTGGCAGCACCATGGCAGGCCGGTATACCGTAAGTGAGGCTCTAGATTATGTATTTGATCACCACACTGGTGAGGAGGAGAGAGGCCAGGAAACTGGCAGTGAGGATGGATTAGAGGAGGAAGTGTCAGAAGCTGAAGATGACAGAATATAATCCAGAGCAAGAAATAAATTATGTGAAAACAAGCGTAAAGTTAACCCACTCCACCAAGTTTAGAAGCCTGATTTTTTTTCTGTTATCAGGCGAAAAACACATCTGATAGACTGGTGAACATTGTAAAGTCATGGTTCTTGTTAGTTGTTGTGGTAACTTCGGCTTTGAAAAAGACCACTCGACAACTTGCTGTTGCTCATATGAGCTTTATCTATAACTTGCAAAAGGCATTCTCTTGTACACTGAGGCTTACACTGCTCAAAATGTGAAACACGGAGGAAAAACAACACAAAATGGGAAAACCCTGGGAAAAAGCATCTCTGACAAACAGCTACCCTCTAGCGGATTATTAAGTATTAAAACATTTTATAGTGCTGATATTACAACAGTTGTTCTTTAGTGTATTAAGATATTGATCTTGGAATATTGTGAAATTGTTAAGTGTAGTGTTGGGATAATTTCCTTTGTACACAAATAAAATCTTCCCAGGTCACTTTTGACCAGGAACACAAAAGGTGTTACTTTATGTGACTGTTTAAAACTTTTAAATGGTTAAATGGAACACCTTCAGAAGTTCTCTGATAATACAGGCATCATTGACTGTGTATCAGAAGGGAAAGAACAGGAATACAGGGATGTCATTGAGGACTTTATCGACTGGTGTGGGCAGAACCATTCACATTAACGTAAGACAAAGGGGTTGGTCATAGACTTCCACTGGAAGAAGCCCCTGACTGCAACGGTGAACATCCAGGGACCGGACATTGAGATGGTGGAAACATACAGATACCTGGGTGTTCAGCTCCACAATAAACCGGACTGCTCAGATAACACAGATGTCCTGTACAAGAAGGGCTAAAGCCATCTTCATCTGCTGAGGAGACTGAGGTCTTTTGGAGTGTGCACTGTTAAGAACATTTTACGACAGAGTGGTGGCATCTGCTATTTTCTATGCAGTGGTCTGTTTGGGAGGAGGATGTACAGAGAGGGACAGGAACAGACTGAATAAACTGGTAAAGAGGGCTAGCTCTGGTGTGGGCTGCCCTCCGGACTCTGTAGAGGATTCAAGATTCAAGAATTTATCGTCATGTGCACAACAATTATATCAGGCAATCGGTGGTTAATGAAATTCTTAAGTCTTAGGCTCCTTAAAACAATGCTCAAAAATATTTAGAAGAAAATCCTAATTTTACTTTGCTCTGCAGTGCAGCAACTTAAACACTAAATGTCCTGGCTCTATTACAAAAGACAACTTGCATATATTATTGAATTGTTCCTCTATGAAACCTTTTGGAGAATATATCAATAAACTGTTGGAACTATCACTGGTAAAGCCCTTCCAGGCTTCCCTGCTCTTTATCTTATTGGGTACAATCCAAATGGGAATGGGAAGCTATTTGTAGAAAAGACTCTTTTGTCTGTTGTAATTATATGTTGTTTTGTGTCAAGGTTTTTTTTTTGTTAATTTGTTTGTTTATCCGTGCATTAACATTAGGTCATTTGGCCTTTTTTTTAATCTGTGTGTTAGTATTGTTTATCCTTAATTTTTTCTTTTCCTTTTTTGCATCATTTTTTTAATAGTTTCATATTACTATATTTCATAATTTATTTATTTTTCTTTCTATATTTTTTAATCATTCCTGTTTACTAACTGTTCCCTGAGTGGAGTTTCATACGTGCTTGGTGGTCAGCAGTTTTGACAATGCAATGCTTGATCTTGAACAGCCAAGAGTCTCTGTTAGTTTGACCCTACCCTTTCTTTTGATAAGCACATTACAGAAATACAGTGATGTAGATATGCTTATTCACACCTTTGTTTCATCTAGACTGGATTATTGTAACATTTTGTCATTTGGTCTGCCCCTCATGAGTACTAGAAGTCTCTAAATGGTATGGAATGCTGCAGTTAAAATCTTAACTACAAACAGAAAATTTACCACATTACACCAATTTCAGCTTTACATTTGCAAGTCATTAGATGTTTTAAGGTGCTTCTGATGACTTCTAAAAGTATTGGTTTGCCCCTTTTTATCTGTCTCTCATTAAGCTTTGTCTTGTACCACCCTCTCTGCTCTTAGAACACTGGATCCTGTGCCCCACAGGAGTTAAAAGACATCAGCAGGCTGCAGTATTTTGTATTTGTAGTATTTTGCTATCAGGCCCTTTTTTCTAGAATAACCTCCTTGCTGACATCAGATAGTCTGACTCTGTTGAGGCCTTGAAATCTAGGGTGAAAAGTCATCTGCTCACCTTAACTTTCAATCAGGGTTTACTGTTTGACACCTCAAGCCTTACCCATTACCATTCTGGTTTATCCCAGTAATGGGGTTTCTGGTATGTCCCAGTCCCAATTCATTTATTAGCATTAGCACTTATTTCACTTTGGCCTGCAGACAAGACATCAAGAAACCAGTAAACTTCTTCTTATCCACTGCATTTCTCTAACTAGCTTTTTATGTTTTCTACAATGGGACAAACTGTGTGCATCCCTCTCTTCTTCTCATTTCTTCCACACTCCTCTATGTGCTTGACATCTGTCCTTGTTCAAGGCTTTGTTTGGTGGGTCTGAGGGCAGACGGTGTTGTATGCTGTACAGAATGTAAAGCCCCTTAAGATACATTGTGATTTGTGATTTTGTGCGATATAAATATAAGTGACCCGACTATCTGATATGAGCCTGTTAGAGGGCAGTAGAATAGTGATATGGATGTTTGAGAGTGGCGTGCAGCAGATGAATGCACAAAGTGACTTTTAGTCTTTTTGTAATTGTTAATTTAAATTAACTAGCATTGACTTTGTGCAGAGTTGGCCACACAAGAAGCCAACACTGCAGGGAAAACCTTGGGATGGTCCCCAACCCCAAAATCCTTTGATAGCGCTTGCTATTTTTCAAGACTAAACTGGTAACTTAAGTTTAAAACTTTGGGAACAGACCTGAGCTCTCCAGGGTTCAGATAAGATCTGCATCCTGTCTTGCTTTTTACAATCAAAGGCATTCGGTATACGTTGTGACCTGTTAGTAGCAGGTAGAGCCATAAGGCTTAGTGGTAATGATAACCCCCAGACATTACAACAAATACTTTCAGATCAGAACTTCTTATGTAACATTAATATTAAAACTTTTAATATTCAAGCTGAAATTTTCTGTTTACCTATTTTAGGCTAAGAATGGTGCAGTGGCTTTTTTCGTTCTTAGCATAACACTGCAAAATTTGTTAATATTAAGTTAATGTCTTATTTTGGGTGACTTACAAATGCAAGAGAAAATTAATTTGGACTTCTGCAATAGTAAACTTAATTAAAACTGTAATCTAATTCTGAATGCCTGAACATGTGCAAGTATAAAGTTATATAAATTATCAGGTACAAATTAAGATTGCAAGACATTGCAATGACATTTTTTATCTACCTTAATCATCACTTCTAACTTTACTGATAATTTAACTGCTTCTCAAAATGTGACACATACCATTGAAATTTCTGACTAATAATTTTAGTATTCATCCTGAATATAAACAGAAATAGTTCTACAGGGTATGATGGTGATGGTGATGATGAAGGACAGCATCAACATCTCAGTGCTAAATGGACGTATTCCTGTTGCACAGTATTTATGGAAGCACTGACAAACACATGTAGATTAATCAGTCTAACCCTAAGAAGACAAAGGTGGATGTAGAGGCCTTACCCAGGTATTTGATGCTGAATCCCCGTGGCGGATTTAAGGATCTCCGCATCCATCCCTCCCTCAGCACCTCTAGATGGTCCTCCTTTCCCTGTATCAACAGCACATGCTCGTCTATCCATCCAAGAAAGAAGGTCTCGGACACAGCCTCGGTAATCCGCTGGTTCCACACATGTTGCTGGGTATTTTCTGCTTTGAAATCGGCAAAAATCTCATATCCGGTGTGGTGTCTCGGCAGCTCGTCGCTCTCTGACACCCCGACCGCCCCCACCACCTCCCCAGTCCCGACCCTGGACAGAACTATAGCCAGGGAATGGGGAGCTATCTGTAGGAAAGACTCCATTGTCGTACCGGCCTTCTAGCTGACTATCGCATGCAGTATTGTCATTGTATTTACCTTTCTGATACACCGTCAGACTTACTGAGAAACAAACAGCCCATGTCATCTAACAGGGTGTGTAGCTTCAAGCTACGCTCTGCAGCCGCCGCATAGCCTGAGTGACTGTATTGAAGCTAGCCCGCTAGCTCGGTAGCCTTACATGAGATCCATTCCAGAACCTTTAAGCTAACGTAACGTCGTCTTCTCCGGACGTAATATATCGTCTTAAAACCGAACCCACTATTTACTGAAGATTCCTACTGAACATTGTGCACCAAAGATGGGAGATGACAATCGTGATCTTCGGTGTAACTTCGTTGTTATGTTAGGAATATAGCTAGTTAGCTGGATGCTAACGTGTTAATGAATTCACCCAGGCAACAGATACGGCGAGCCCCCCATTTCTCATCGATGGGCAGTACCTGGGTCTACTGGGAACACCTGTAAATTTCTTGTCGTCCTAAACGGTTAGCGAGGAGACAAGATATCTCCAGCCAGTATATTATCCCGTCTCGCCTCTGGTATGCTTCGGTACGCTGCACGAGAACACTGCTGGATGCAGGACTGTATCATCCAGGTACAGAGATGGTATGCATCGTTACAGAGCTGCGTCAAGGGAGGGTTAAGTCTGAAAACACTCTCTTCCGGCCAAATTTTCAAATTAAGACTTATACGCCAACGAGAAGCCATTTGGGAACGAATAGAGAGTGTTTCACCACACATATGCAGCCAGCAACGATAAAAGCTCTTAAAGTCATATTTTGCTTCATTTTTATCAGGTACTGTAATATACATTTAATTTGATTCTCCTCATGACTGGATGAGTTCTTATGGCAAGGAAAACGCCACAACACCTCGACCATTAAAGTGAAAGAGGTCTTTTTCACTGTAAGCATAAATGGTTTTATTAAATATAATAATAGAATATTAAGTGGCCCAAGGTGTGATTCATCAGAAATTAATTAGAGTGTAAGATCACTATCAACAGTTCTTAAAGTTAGATTTGACATCAGATTCCTGGTAAAACAATGTCTCAATAAAGCATGGCCCACCTTAAGGTCTTAATTATATCAATGGATATTGTACGTGGAACAATATCTATACCATATAATATTATAGCTCTATAATCCATAACAAAGTTACTATTAATAATGCCACAAACCATCTTAAACACTGTAAACCTGGGGCTCTCTAGGGGGCTTATATTTTTTAGAAGTTCTTTTGTTTATAACACCACTATGATTAGACATATGAAAGTACACAAACGTGCTGAGAGAATTGTATATCAGCTGCTAGGAGTCCCCCTGTAGACACCCCAGCTTTACTGTTGAGAAGGCTGGAGTTACAGCATCCCTTGGTGAAAGAGAGGAACCAATGAAGCAGGAAAGCACCCTCCTCCCTCCTGAGGAGGGTGCCTGACAAGTGCTGCCGCCACCTCAAAGGAGGGGAGGTGCATCTACTGCAAGCAGTTCAGGCACTTCCTGTTGAGGTGTCCAGTAAAAATCCAGGCGCTTCAGTAAAAAGAGGGTTACTTACCTTGCCTGCAGCATTCCTACCCACACATGGACTGGGGTTCAGGGCGGATTCTGGGATACAATAGTCTGCATGGTTAAGTTCAGTGACAAACCACCACTCAATGTGACTGTATCTCACAAAGTTGAGTACTTTTGGCCAATTCACTGTTCATGAGTTCTCAGTGTCACTCATCATCCCAATTTATCTGACTCTTACTCAGAGTCTCCTGACCTGTTTGGAGTCCCTGCTGCCTACCTGCATCTGAAGGAGGTGTTTAGTAAAGCTCATGCTACATTACTACCTCCTCATAGGCGATGCGACTGCACTGTCGACCTCCTCTCTTGAGCTTCACCTCCCAAGGGCCGACTTTACTCACTGTCTGCTCTGGGGATGTAGGCCATGACTGAGTAGTACATACAAAGCTCTCTGCATGATGGCATCATCCATCCTCCCTCATTCCCTGCTGCAGCCAGCTTTTTCTTTGTGGATAAAAAGCACAAGACATTGTGATCCTGCATTGACCTCCAGGTGTTAATTGACATCACAGTTAAAACAGGTACTCTATTCCACTCATCTCCTCTGCTTTTTTTATATATGTTACTTATAATACTTAGTTTACATTTTACAGTTTATATTTTATTTGTATAACTTATATTTTAAAGTCTTTATTTATTTTATTACTCTAGTTTATTATTTATCTTAAATTGTATTTTATATATATATATATATATATATATATATATATATATATATATTTTTTTTTTTTTTTTTTTTTTCTTGTTGAGAGCCTCTATTGTTGTTAATATTCTTTTTAGCACTTGATAGGAGAGCCTGGGATTTAAGAATTTCATTACCAATGATTGCTGATGTAAATTGTTGTGTAATGACAATGAATTCTTGATATCTTGAAATCTTTTGAATTGTTACAGGGGGCCTCTATCATCATCAAGCTGAACCTCAGAAATGCCTACCACCTAGTACCATCAGAGAGGGAGAAGAGTGCAAAACTGCCTTCAATACTCCTAATGGTCACTGTGAGCACCTGGTATTGGCTTTTGGACTCAGTAATGCCCCCATTGTTTTCCAGGCTCTTGTCAATGACCTGCTATTAGACAATTTTGTTCCATTACCCACAGGGACCTGGCCCTGGATAAGAGAAAACAGACAGATGTGTGGTAGTAATACAGTCTCTTCACATCGGTTGATCAAAATGAGCAGATGATCATTATAGCTGAATTTTTTTCTTTGTTTTTATGTTTTATGTAGATTACAATCTAATGGGCATTGTATATTTACGATATGAATATAAAGTAATGAAACAGACAACTTTGGTATTTACTTGGGTATGCTATTTAGGGGACATTAAGGCCACTTCATGAGGGTGGCTTTAACCACAGGTGCTTTCCATGTGCACATTTGTTTTCTGTCTCCATCTCTAGCAGCTGACTGTTTCCTGTCCTGTCCTGATTGTTTGAGTAGACTACATAAGGTAGCCTGAAGATCACTAGGTTTAGCTACTGCATCTGGTTGGCTCATTTTTGGCAGTTTTGAGGAGATTGTGCTTTTCATTGAGAGAAAATGAAAAAATGGAAATTGATGATTTCAATGTGCATGCCGCACCAGCTCCAGGTAGCCACCTGGAAGCAGACAGGTTAACAAAAGGAAATTATTGTGGGAGTAAAGTTAAGAAAAATTATACTAAACATAGCTTTAAATATGTTTTTGATGTTGTCATGTATGAAAATACTCAAAATAAACACTGTAACTGTATTACTATAGTACTATAATGGGATAATGGGTGATAAGGCCCAGTGGCCCCCAAGTAACTAAATCTGTCCAAGTGGCTGAGTGATAATAAAGAGGATCTGGAGAAATCAGGGTGGGTTGGTTATCTCAACAGGTTATTTATGTGACATAATGTGTAGACAGAAGTATGAAGTATAAATCTGGCACTGGGCACCGGCGTTTTCTTCACACACATCAAAGTGACCAGTGGTGCCAAAACTCTTGATTTTGGCATACTCTGATTTTCATTCAGCTTCTGTTGTCAATTAATTAATTAGTGGTTTTCTTGGTTTGATTCACAAGATTACAGTGGTTCTTAAGTGTTTTTCAGGGAGGGTTAAAACTGATAGCTGTCAAACTGTGTGAATGGTGTACTTGAGCTTTCCCTGTTGTGTATTGTGTAGTCTGTCTTCTTCCAGGTCTCCATGGTGGAGAGGAGGTCATGTGATTCAGGCCTGTTTTAGCAACATCTGAAGTTGCTTGACATCCTCACAGATCAATATTTCATATATGTTTAGAATTTTGTCATCCTGCACACTCAGAGCATGTGTTTCCTGTCTGTCTGCCCTGAGGAGGTATCTGTCCTCTGTTCCTCTTCCTGAGCTTTCCTCCATTTTTCTGTGTTAAAGTTTTTTGGGGGAGTTTTTACTCATTGGAACTGAGGAAGGATCGATGTTGTATGCTGCACAGATTGTAAAGACTCTTAAAGAAAACAAGAGGTTTGAGTAATGTCTTTGTTATTGCCTTTCTAGCATCAATACTGAGTATTCCAAATAAGTAGATAGATAGATAGATAGATAGATAGATAGAGATAGATAGATAGATAGATAGATAGATAGATAGATAGATAGATAGATAGATAGATAGATAGATAGATAGATAGATACTTTATTGATCTGCAAGAGAACTTCACAAAGTATTTTGTTTTACTATTTGCAGACTTTGAATATAGAGACCAAAAAGTAGTTCATCCCAATTAAAAGTGACTTTCATCCCAAATATTCACTATTTCTGTATTAATCTTACACCAAACAGTATGTATCATTAGGCACATCCAAAACACATAGTAGTGGTTTGCTTCCTGGGATTCACAATTTTTCTAGCAGCTGGAAGAGACTGCATGGTGAGACGACTGAACTCGTGTAATAAAATATCTGCTAATGCTCTTCCAACCAAAAGTTCTCCAGGATGTTGAGCTTGTTATCTTCTATTGTAATTCCCAGTACTTAGTCCAGACCTCTGCTAAGATACAAGTATTAGTTTCCTTTCCCATTTTTGTTTTATTTAGGATGTACTTCCAAATTTAACCTCTTGAAGTCCCTTAAAGTCTTGAAATTTCTTAATCTGGATTTATACTATTGGTTATGGTTTTCATTATGCCCTGTTGTTGCCTTGTGTTTCTTGTACCCCTTGTGTTTTCTTGGTCTGGTGTTCCTTGTGTTATCTTTTCTTGTTGTTATCGTGTTCAGTGTGTTCAGGGTCTTCCTTGTCTTTTTTCGTGTTCCTTGTGTCCTTCTTGTCTCTCGTTACCCTGTGTCCTGTGTCAGTTGTTTCTCATCTCCAGTTTTGCTCACTTCCTGTTTTATTTTGTATTCCCTCCTCTCCTCACTTGTCTGCCACTTAACTTCCTGTTCTTGTGTGTTTTCCCCGCCTCTGATTATTCTGCTCCTCCCTTATTAGTTTCACCTGTCCCCTGTTAGTCTCCTCACCTGTTTCCACTTCCCTGTCCCCCACAGTGTATATATACCTGTCCCTTTCCTTTGTTCCTTGTCACGTCGTCTGTGTCACCACCCCTAGAGTGCTCCAGTCTGCCCACCTTGGTCCTGCCTGCCCCGTTCCTGCCAGTGTTCCTGTGTAAGCCAAATAAAGAGTCTTATACATCTACTCTGCTTCCTGCCTCGTCTGCATCCTGGGTCCTACTGCACTGAAACCTTGACAACTATAAGCACTAATAAACACTTTAAATTCAAGATAGCCTTTATTAGTCCCACAGAGGGGAAATTCACATTGTAACAGCAGCAAGACACACAGTGGAAATAACATAGTAGGAAAATGCAAAGCAAAGACATAGGATAAAGTAAAATAAGATATCAACATAAAAAATTTAAAAATAAATATTATACCTGTACATAGTACAGAGAGGATATGCCTGAGAAATATGAGTGTCTTGTCTCCTAGTCGTGCCTGCGTTGAAACAACTCTGGACAGGTTTTCTTCAACTTCCTTCCACTGGCTCCAAGATGCAAGATGGCGCCGAAGATGGCTGCCGTGTCTCGAGCTCTCCCCTCAACTTTGCTGTTTTTCTGCACTATTTTGTTATTTATTTCTTCTTTTTTTAAGTTATGCAACCTGCTAAAGAGAGCCCTATCATACAATATGATAGAGAAAAACTTCTACACATTAGGTCGGTGGTGGAAAAAACGTTTTCATCGCCATCACCGCCTCCAGCGTACATGAACGGGAATCTCCATGGCGGAGCCTACCTGTTGTTGAACCTGAGCAGCGGAGGCGGCGGAGGAGAAGACGGTCGCGGGCTGGAGTCCTAGTCCGGCTGAGGAAACGTGAAAACCGGCCTCCTCTACCGAGTATTCTTCTGGCTAATGTTCAGTCCCTGGATAACAAGCTGGATGAACTCCGGAGCAGGATGGCGTTTCAACGGGACATTAAAAACTGTAACGTTTTGGTTTTCACGGAAACTTGGCTCGACCCTTCGATCCCGGACTCTGCCTGCCATTGTTCCTGAGGGACTCTCCATTCACCGACAGGAGAGGACAATTAATTCAGGGAAGAGCAAGGGAGGAGGTGTCTGCTTCATGGTGAACAACAAGTGGTGCTCAGATGTGGAGATTATTTCTACGGGCTTGTTCTCCGGACCTGGAGCACCTCATGATCAGATGCCGGCCTTATTATCTTCCGCGTGAATTTACATCGGTTGTCATGACAGCAGTGTATGTTCCGCCACACACGCCGACAACAACAACAAGGCCATGGACGAGCTGTTTGGAGTTATCGACAGGACAGAAGACCTCACGGCCGGAGGCTGCGTTTATTGTAGCCGGGGACTCCCAGGCCAACCTGAGGAAAGTCCTGCCGAGATACCACCAACACATCAGCTGTCCCACGCGTGGCGAGAACACACTCGATCATGTTTACACCCCTTACGCGGACACATGTACAAGGCCCTTCCTCCCTCGCTCTCCATTCAGAAAATCTGACCACGCCTCAGTTCTGCTGCTGCCTTCCTATAGGCAGAAATTGAAGCGTGACGGACCGGTGACGCAGGACCATTCAGCAGTGGTCCGACCAATCAGACTCGGCTCTGCGGGACTGCTTCAGCACGACGGAGTGTGTTTAAGGACACAGACATAAACACATACACGGACGCGGTCATTGGATACATCGGAAAATGCATCGATGACGTCGTACCGAGGATTACTGTGCAGGACATTCCCAAATCAGAAGCCCTGGGTTAATGGAGAAGTCCGTGCTAAACTTAAAGCATGGACAGATGCCAACAACTCAGGTGATTTGGAGGAGTACAGGAGGAATTCCAGGTACGCACTGCTCCGGAGAGCCATCAGCAGCGCAAAGAGACAGTACAGGGACAAAGTGGAGTCTCATTACAAGGGCTCCAACACCAGGAGCATGTGGGCTGGATTAAAAACTCTTACGGACTACAAAAAGAAGATCAGCAGTGCTGAGGTGATGTCTGCATCTCTGCCTGACGAGCTTGAACACTTTTTATGCCCGCTTTGAGAGCAACTCTCTAGCTGTGGTGGTGTAAAAGGCTAGCTAGTAGCACTCACCTCCACCATCATGAAGTGCTTTGAGCGGTTAGTCAAATCATTCATCACCTCTTCCATCCCGGACTCACTGGACCCACTTCAGTTTGCCTACAGGCCCAATAGGTCTAACTGAAGATGCCATCGCCCTCACCCTCCACACTGCCGTCTTCCCACCTGGACCAGAGGGACACATATGTGAGAATGCTGTTTATTGACTGACTACAGTTCAGCATTCAACACCATCGTGCCCTCCAAGCTCGTTACCAAGTTCAGAGACCTCGGGCTCAACAGCGCCCTGTGTGACTGGATCCTGAACTTCCTGACAGGGCAGACCCCAGGCTGTGCGGATGGGCAGCACCACATCCTCCACCCTGACTCTGAACACCGGCGCCCCCCAGGGCTGTGTGCTCAGCCCTCTGCTGTACTCCCTGTTCACGCATGACTGCGTGGCCACCCTGCAACAGCTCCAACACCATCGTCAAATTTGCTGACGACACGACACGACATTGGCCTGATCACCGGCGACGATGAGAGACGGCCTACAGAGAGGAGGTCAGAGCCCTGACATCTTGGTGCCAGGACAACAACCTCCATCTCAACGTCAGCAAAACTAAAGGAGCTGATCGTGGACTTCAGGAGGAGGCAGAGAGAGGAACACGCCCCCCTCTCCATCAACGGGACTACGGTGGAGAGAGTCAACAGCTTCAGGTTCCTCGTCAGGGTTCACATCAGTGAGGACCTCACCTGGACTCATCACACTGACTTTATCATCAAAGTCAGCCAAAGTCAGATGACAGCGGCTCTTCTTCCTCCATGCAGGCTGCGGAGGCTCAACATGGACAGACTCTGCAACTTCTACAGGTGCACCATAGAGAGTATCCTGACTGGCTGCATCACTGCCTGGAACAGCAGCTGCACCGCCCTCAACCGTAAGGCTCTAAGGCTCTACAGAGGGAGGTGGTGAAAGCTGCTCAGCACATCACCAGGATGGAGCTGCCATCCATGGTGTCCAGCAGTGTAGGAAGAAGGCCAGCAAAATCATTAAGGACCCCAGTCACCCCAGCTACAAACTGTTCTGCTGCCTGCTGCCATCTGGCCGACGGTTCCGCAGCAGCATTCGAGCCCGAACCACCAGGCTCAGGGACAGCTTCATACCATACCGCAGGCCATAAGACTTTTAAACTGTGTTCACAGCACCACCACTTCTTAACAACTCCACCACTTCTGTTGTGTATATTCTTCTATTGTATATATATCTATTGTATTGTATATATGTTACTTATAATACCTACTTTACATTTACAGTTTATATTTTATTTGAACATTTTGTCAAAGAGGGAGATCCAGAAACCCAAGGAATTAGAACACATTTTTGGCTGGAACGAACATACAAAGACAAAAACGGTATAGAACATTGGCAAGACGAACCACTGATCAATCTGAAATTGTGGAACATAACAAAGTTTGTCAATCTGCCTGGAGTAAAAAGAGAGTTCCCAACTGTAGATTGGGCTCAATTGCTGCATAGACTCTGGACTCCTGCTTCATTGTCTCCCCTATTGGAGCAACTCTGCCACGATCCTCGAGCAGAAGCAACAGTGCCATTAAAACCTATTCTAGGAATTTCTGAAGACGCATCCCTAGTGGGAATAAACGGAGGATCAGAGAATCCACGGCTTTGCATTTCAGTGGTTCCCAGGAGAGTACAGTGGGAAACAGGTAAGTTTAGTTGGATAACTAAAGAACCTGGAGAGGACGGAGAGGAGAACTTAAGATTTGACTATAGGCTAAAAAGTAAAGAAAACTAAAACCTGGCACCACTGCCGATAAAATAATTGTATTAATCAGAACCAAAGAGGATCACCAACCAGAATTTCCCCGATTTTTAGCAAGTGAAGCTAGACAGGGATACATGGGTGCAAAAATAACAAAGGGAATTGGTGTGTCGACACCATTGGAGTTGGTAATAAGACAGCAGCCAGACCATGAACAGCAGATTAGACTCTGCATGAAGAAGTGGCACAAGAGAACCACCGGAAGGCTACATTGGCCTAAGGAAGGAACCTTCATGGCAGCCTGTTGAAGCCAACATCAAACACCATAAAGCAAGAGACACTAGCAACAGTAGGCTAGGACAAAAGAGCAAGGGAAAGAGAAGTACTAAGATGGTTTAGGCAGGAAGGGAGAAGACAAGTACTTAATGTTACCCAATTGCCAGTAATAGAGTCGAAGCCATTGAGTGAGACACCTGCCGAGAATAATACACAATCCGAGACAGAAAAGCCTTCAGCCCCACAATGGCAGGATAAGCCACCCCCTTATGCATCCAACACAACACCCCCTTCAGGGCTGTACCCTCTTTTACCAGCAAAAGAACAACTTCAGGGAGAAATTACAGGGAAGGTGACAGGCAAATTTACTGTAAAATTGGAAACATCGCCAGAAGAAGCAGAGGAGACAGCCAGTGTATATAGTGTTCCTAATAGTGTGGGAAGCAAAGCAGGTAGCGTCAGTACAATGACTCTGAAGTCTCCTGACCTAAAACCAAAGCCAAGGAGCCAGACTCCAGAATCAGAAGTAGACAGGAAGGCATTATGAAGAGGCTGTAGAAAGATATCGGTGTGAAAGGGAAAAAGAGGCAGAGCTCAGGAAGGAAAGAGAGGCAGAGCTCAGGCTAGAACAACTGGTACAGAAGGAGATGCGAAACCTGAAACTGTCATTGGAAAGACAGCAAACTGCAGCAGAGATGGGCAGAGATCACCCACCAGCTCAAAACATGCGAAACATGCCCGCATCTCCGAGCACCCCAAAGTGGAAAGACTTGGAAGACTCAGCTCACGCAGCAAAATGATGACGGACTGGAACGCCGCCTACACAAGCTTGAGCAGCAGGCTGATGAAATAATTGAGGAACTGAGGAAGCTGCCAGAGAAACCAGACTCACAACCAGTGACATTACGACTGTCAGGAACCATGACATCACACAAAGACAACTGCTTGACACACCTGCAGCAACAGTTGAGTAATATTGACGATGCCCTTCACGAATTAAGTCAACAAGATGAAGAAGATCAAGTCCAACACCCAAATAAGTGTGAATGGTTTGATGAACAGCTGGCCAAGAAAACCCACAAGCAGAAAAAACTACTTCAGAAACCGCCAAAACTGTCACCAAGGAGACTTCGCAGTGGGACACAGCTCCCTTCACGAGACAACTGCTGTGACAGTGGAGAAGATGAAAACCTAATTGACTTAAGTTCAGACCCAGTACACTCCATGTGCCCCATAATGACAAAGTCCAATGGTCAGAGACAATATGTGCCGTGGTCCTTCTGTGACATGATAAGACATGCAGACAGACTTCCAGACCTCACTGAAGGAGCCAACAAATGGATTACAGCCTTGGAAGAGAGCACAGCTGGAATAACTCTAGCTCTAGGGGACATTAAAGGCACTGCTCATGCACATTATCGGAAAACACTCTACAGAAGAAATCCTTCATTGATCGGAGGAAATACTGCAGACCCCGTTGGTTTCAACGGACACCGCAACCAAGTATGGAGAGAGCTACGAAAACACTACCCAGAAAAGATGGATCCTTCAAAACTAGAAGGAGAAATGTTGAAAGAAAATGAATGTCCAGCAAAATTTCTGCATGCATACCAACAAAAGTGGCGTGAGGAGACTGGCGGTGCATGGAATGCCAACAGCACCACCGAAAGCCTGTTCAAAGGTAATGATAAAGAAAGCCATGCCAGCAGAAGTGCAGAAACAACTGGGAAATGTGGTTGGACTGATGAAAATAGACTGGCCACTGTTTTCAGAACATCTCATACACCATGTAGAAAGTGTGAGAAAAGAAAAGCAGAGAGAAGACGATGCTAACAAGCTGATGTCCAACAAGCTGACACAATTGCAGCTATCTGAATTGAGCTCCAAACACAAAAAGGAAAAAGCTAAAGCTCAAGCACCTGTGGTCACAGTAGAGCAGCCTCGAGCACAGTTCAAAGTCGAGGCAACTCCTCAACTGCCAGTTACATAACCACCACAGCATCCACAGCTCTAAGCACCAGCGCCACAGCCAACGGATCAGCTGGGAACTACACCAGCACCGTTGCTGCCGACTATTCATGTACACGTTGAACATCCGGAACCACATTCATATGCTAACCATCCTAGAGGACAGGCCGGACCCAGGAGAGGCCCATTTCGTCGTCCTCAATGGAATGGACGCCCTCTACAACAAGGAGACCGTTCTCAATTCCACACCCCACCTGAATGCAAGTCCAAATGACAGAGATGTATACTGGGGATGTGGCCAACAAGTCATCAGCGAAAAGACTGTCCAGATAATCCGTGGACAGGACCAGGCTAGAAATTGGCCTTAGGGGAGCCCAGAGAAGCCTGAGGGGGATGTAATGGCACCTGCAATTTCATCACAACCACATGATGAGCCCACTGTGACTGTTACTATTCAAGGTCAAGATCATGACTTTATGGTAGACACGGGAGCCACTTATTCATCTATAAAAAGTTCTGACTCCCATCTTCCCCTTTCTGGCTCATCAATAAAAACTATAGGTTTCTCTGGGAAAACCCAAATTGTTCCCCTCACTCAACCGGTCCCCATGCTGATAGCAGGAAAAACTGTTGTCGCACCACTTCTTTATTCTGACCAGATACCAATTAATCTATTAGGCAGAGACATTCTATGTTCTCTAAAAGCCAGTGTCATGTGTACTCCAGATGGAATTTGGCTAGATCTGCCTCCAGATCCCTCACAATCTTCCACCACCATGATGCCATCCCTAGTGACAAATGACACAGTGACGTTGAAAAAAGCAGCTGTATATTGGATCCAGTAGATGCAAAACTCTAACTTACAGCAAGAATGGAACCAATGGAAAATTTGGGCACAAAGCCAATTCCATGAAGCACAAGAACCAAAGTTACCCCTGCATTGCACCCTCATGTATGATGGTCAACAGGAACATGTGGACTATGATGAATGTTGGCAGGAAATGATCAACAACAAACGCTATTACCTGAAGGCTCGAGACATATACATTGGTCCACAAGGAGCTGCAGCAGCTGTGCAACTCTCCACTTGAACTGCAACAATGGTTCTCAGTCCCAAAATCTACACCTCACATAACTCTGTTAATAGCTAAAGGTTATGAATCCCATGATCTAGGACCAATGATGAAAGACGTGCGCTGCAGATCCCTGAGTGGCAGCAAACCATGGATAAACACTTGCATGTTTCTCCTGATAAACAGTACATTAGAATATCTCTTAGCACCACTGATGAAGGACAGGCAAGGAAAGTATTAGTATCTAATGACACCCCTAAACAACTACCACTCACAGCAGAGCACATAAATCTATTAAAACAAGTACCAACGCAAGTATCGCAAATATGGTCACAACACAAGACAGATATAGGATTAGTAAAATCTGCACAGCCAGTTAAGATCAATTAAGATCAAGCTAAAACCTAATATCATATTACCTTACAAAAGGCAAAAGGCAATATACACTGAAAAAACAAGCTGTAGAAGGCATCAAGCCCACCATCGAGGGTTTGATAACTGCAGGAGTGTTAATTAAAACCAAAAGCCCCTGCAACACTCCAATCTACCCAATCCAAAAGCCACATCCAAAAGCCACATCTCTCCAGATTATCGCCTGGTAGTACATGACCTGCGCATTGTCAACTCCATAGTCGATGCAGAAACTCCCATAGTACCTGATCCACACACACTTTTGTCAAATATCCCACCAGACACCCACTGGTACACAGTCATAGATCTTCATTTCCAGATCTATGTTCAGCAGTTTTTAGTGTACCATGGTACTACACACACACTTTTGTCCCCACCAGACACCCACTAGTTCACAGCACTTTTTAGTTACTTCTTTGCATTTACATTTCAAGGCCAACAGTACACTTATACTCGTTTGCCACAAGGTTTTGTTGAAAGCCCATCAGTATTCAATAGAATTTTGGCAGAAGATTTACATCATCTCAATGTACAGAGCACAATCATTCAATACATGGATGATATTTTGATTGCTAGCCCTACTAAAGAGCAATGTGAGCAAGACTCTATTACCGTGTTAACAGCACTTGCTAAAGGAAGGACACAAAGTCAGCAAAGACAAACTTCAATTCTGCCAAGAAGAGGTAGGGTATTTAGGGAGGAAACTTAGTGGTAATCAGAGAAAAATAGCCTCCTCTTAGATAGAAGCAATAACTAGAATACCAAAACCACAAACTGTAGGTCAAATGCTGTCTTTTCTGGGAATGGCTGGTTATAGTAGAGCCTGGATTTGTGATTACGCTATAAAAGCTGCTCCTTTGAGAGCATTGATACGTGCCGTCGGACAAGCAGACAATTCAGCTACGTTACAGTGGACTGATGTTGCAGAACAGAGCTTTCAAGCATTAAAACATGACCTACAAACTGCTCCTGCACTCGGAAATCCAGACTACAGCAAGCCATTCTATCTGTATGTTGCAGAGAGATCAGGGCTATGCTTGTGCAGTATTAATGCAAGAAACCCCAGTAGGTAAACAACCATTGGCGTACCAAATTGAACAATATTGAAGTAGGGTTACCACCCTGCTACCAAGGACTGGCTGCAGCCGTCTTTGCGTTCCAAAAAGCGTCTTCTATTACCATGGGACATCCTGTTACTTTATATACGTCCCACCAATTACATGCATTATTAACGAGTCCACGTTTTGTTCTAACACAAGCAAGAAAAACCGGTTATGAAGTTATACTCTCTACACCGGAACTGACAATTCAGCGTTGCAATACAGTGAATCCTGCAACACGTTTGGTGTTGCCTGAAGAAGGCACACCTCATGACTGTATCCAAAAGACAGAAGCTTTCCTGAAACCGAGGGAAGACATGTATAACCAACCAATACCAGTGGACTTGACTTATTTTGTTGATGGTTCATGTTTCAGAGATGTAACAGGAAACCATGCAGGCTATGCTGTGATACAATTGAATCCTGATGACACCTTTACCGAGGTACAAACAATGAAACTCCCTCAACCTTGTTCTGCTCAGCTTAGCAGAGATCAAAGCACTGACAGCAGCCTGCCAATTGGCAAAAGCCAAACGTTTGAATGTATATACTGATTCAGCATATGCCTATGGCGTATGTCATATCAATGGCAAAATTTAGCAACAAAGAGGTTTCAATAGGGCAGATGGCACACCAGTAACTCATGGTGCTGCTATTTCAGCTCTGTTAGAAGCTATCCACCTTCCATCCGCCTTAGCCATCATTAAATGTCCAGCACATCAAAAAACTGATTCTTTGATAGCAAAAGGAAACAATGTAGCTGATGAAGCAGCTAAACGTGCAGCAACCATAGCAACGTGTATAGGCCCTTTGTTGGTAGCAGAAGACTGTGAACCCCACATGGTCACTTCGTGCTGCCCATAATGCTGCAAAAACAGCTATCCTTAATGCGCATCGCCAGGACCATTGCGCAAGGGGGGAGGTCTTGAGACGCCTTAGAGCTGTTTGGTGGTCACCGTTTTTAGCAGCTACAGTAGATAGAACTTTAAATGAGTGTATAGTGTGTGCACAACATAATGTACGAAAAGCTTTTTCAGCACCTATAGCTCATATACCGCCTCCAGATGGTCCTTTTAGACACTTAATGATGGATCATATAGACATGACAGAGCAAATTAGAGGTTACAGATACGCTCTTGTAGTAATTGATAGGTTTAGCAGATGGAGTTTCTATGTAAAGAAGTTTTTCTATGTAAAGAAGTTTTTCCAAGATTTGGTTTCCCTGATACTATCAGTTCAGATAATGGTCCTGCATTTGTGGCAAATATAACAAAAATAACTTTTAAGATGTTAGGAATCAAGCAAAAGTTCAGATGTGTTTATCACCCACAGTCGCAGGGTGTGGTAGAGCGAGCTAATGGAACTTTGAAAGCCAAGCTAGCTAAGATTAGAGGCAGATAGTGGTAATAAGCTAAATTGGGTAGATGCTTTACCGCTTGCTTTGATGTCTATGAGGTCACAAACTAACAGACTAACACACCTAACACCGCATGAAATGATGACTGGAAGACCTATGCCTGTGCCATATCTTAGAGGACCTTATCAAGGGCCACCCTTAGAACAATGTGAAAAAGAACTTGGGGGCCTATTTGCAACATTTAACCCAAATACATAAAGTTGTCTTCCAACAGACTAAAGCAGCAGCTGAAGGATCGTGAAGCTGAGATCCAGCCGCAACTACAAAAGGTGAAGCCTGGTGACTGGGTATACGTCAAAGTGTTCAAAAGAAAGTGGGACCAGACCAGACCAGAATCTGGTGTGCAGAAAACAAGACAAACAAAATTGTGACTAAAGATTTAGCAAGAAACATGGTAATGGTTATTAGAAACCATGATAAAACCAGAACCCGAATTCCCAGAGCATTACTACCCAAAATGATTAAATGGAAAACCCTAGGATGGGAAAATAATATGTTTTATCAGTGGATGAACTATTCAGCCAGGCAAGTAAGTAACCAAACCTGTGTTAACATGCTACAACTCAAAGCACAAACCTGTCATTTTGCCTTTCCCCGGATTTGTTGACAGAAGATGTGACAAAAAGAAAACATGCCTCGTGGAATGTAATGTACAATGCACATAGCTGCAAGACTAAACAAAAGTTGGACGAATGATACCTCAATCTGTCTGTCGTATGCATTGTGTCCAGAATTACCTGTAATGACTCCTCTGGTAACACAAATTCTAGAAAATACAGAAATGCAATTCCCATTCTGCATAGTCAATAAACGCGTACCTTAGACCGTTCAATCCAAAAAGGACTTCTCCAAAGTCGACTTTCCTCGCTGCCACACAACTCTACCCGCAAAGGAAATTCAACAAAAAAGAGCCTATCGATTTACACTACCACAAAAAATGCATCAATACAGTGTGACCAAATTGTTCAGAATGGAAAAAAAGTACATGTATGGCGAAACGGAACATATGTCAGGAGCTTTAAACTACCGAATATAACCAACCACACATACCCATTGGCAGACATATTTTGGCTCTGCGATGATAACATGCAGGTAAAAGCAACTTTACCAGTAAATTGGACTGGCCTATGTGCACCTGTCATGGTGACCGGACAAGTGACTGTCTTCAGTCCACCGTCCCCTCAAAATCAAAATCACACTCACAATCAAACACGAACAAAAAGAGACCTGAGACCACACAAACTTTACACAGCAGATGAGAAAATATACATAGCATGGAATCAAGAGCCACGTAATGTGCCAAGTGAGTATGCAGCAGTCTCAGAAGCCTGGATTAAATCTGGTCAAGCCTTAGGAGGGATCCCCATTACTGGGCCCATCATGAATGCACAATATATAGCACGAAACACTAGGTGGGTTAATCATCTTTGGTACAACCAGCAACACTTCCTAAATTGGACCATAGCTGCCATGGAAGGCATAACTGAGCAACTTAATGCCACTTCCTTAATGACAATACAAAATAGGTTTACCTTAGAGTCACTATTAGCTCCAGAGCAAGGAGTGTGCACTCTGATTGGTGATGAGTGCTGTACAGTGATCCCTATGAATACAGGAGAAGAAGGTAATTTGACTGCCATACTGAAGCAATTGAAAACAGCCAGAGACGAACATGTACAAAATTCTAATTGGAATACTAAACCACATTGGTTGGAAAAGGTATGGAAATGGCTTGAGCAACTATCTTGGTTAAAGTCTTGTCAATCATTGCATTAATTCTAGGTGTCCTTTTTCTGATCGCTTTGGTAATCCTGTGTTGTGTATTTGTATTTCCTCTCATCAAGTTGATGATTGGATGAGCTACCAAAGCCATATTTCAATTTCCAGTAGTTATCCAGCAATCCGTGGTTCTAGATGAATTAGCTGACCACCAATTAAACTCACTTACTGACTCAGACGACACCGATTCACAGATAACTTTGTAATGGCTGAAAGTGTGTCAGTGAAAAGCTACAGATATAGGCGTGGCAAGAAGAAGCCAAAACATAAGAGGGCTTATAGTGCAGCTCTCCAAAATATATTTAATCAACTCCCATTTGGACCTATTGCATTCGCTAACTCAGATACAAAGGAACGCCATGGTGCAAACTCTGTGAATTCACCTGGTTATCCGCTAATGCAACCACCCTTCCAGATTCGCATCTACTCCATGAACACCAATCACTGGCAATGGACTGAACAGTGTTATACACTACAAAAAGGTTTGATTCTGAGAACATACCAAGTACCAATATATTATGTTTATGATTTGGTTAATGAACATTCTTGCATGCCTCTGCTCACCCAAGGAAAGATAGAAATAGTCACCATATATTTGCATTCAGACCTTTTATTCTCCACTCATCAAAGTCTGTCTAGGAAAGGTAGCGCTGCAGTTGCTCATTATTCACAGCAATGTCATGAGGCATATAAGTCATATGGGGATATAAAAAACATAGTGATAGCTGGAAAAGTGGTGGGCTATCAGGACTATTCCACAAGGCCAAGCCTATTCTCTTGATGAGTAATGATGTATATCTCATCCGAGTAGGAAAAAACATGGCTGACCCTCGGAGAAACTGGTGGCAAGTCCCTCAGAATATGCCTGACTTAATGAGACAGGAGGAGTCCCAGCCTGGTCCCAGTTCACGACCCCAAGGGGTAGGACCACTGATGCCTGCCCGAGACCAATTCATGCCATGGATGAACCGGCTGACACCTCCTCCACAATATCGACCACCTCCACCGCAGTGGAATCCATTCCAGTCTTGGCAACAACCTTTGGAGCCCCAGTGGAATCCATTCCAATCTTGGCAGCACAACCTTCGGAGCCCTCAACATCATGGCAACCAGGACCCGCCGTGGAACAACCACCACCACCAGCCAAGAATGAGCCGGATCCCTTTCTCATGTTCCCAGGAGGCTGTTCCCAGCCAATGATTCCACCACGTCAACGTCCTTCTGCCTGTGAATTTAAACCACAGCCAGATGTTTTTTTGTCGTCTGATCTTCCTCTCCCATTACCGGCACCTCAAGATGATGGATCCATCCCAGGGACCCCACTAGCCCCATTGTCACCACCTCCTCCCGCACCACTGCCTTCTGCTCTGTCTCCAGTGACTTCCACTCAGCAACCCACTGCCCGCCGACGCCTCACCTTTCGTGAAGTAGGAGATCTCCCCAGACATGAATTTGTACGTCTCCATGACACCCTCTACATGGAGGATCGTCTTCTCCTCCAGGTGGTTCGCCATGGCCTTAAGAAATGCCGTGGAGACCTACGCAAGAAACCGGATACGCAGTTGGCTCGGGGAAGACTGAAAGATCTCAGAATAGTCGAGAACCGTTTCTCCGTTGTTTTGCCGAAATATACCGGCCCACCAGATCCTCCAAACCCACCTGGCCCTCTGGCCTAAAACTGGCTGGGGTGTACGACGTGCTCTGCCCCATTGCCATGATCTCCTGCTGGAGATCTCAAGTCGATACATAGCTACATATGTAACCTGCTTCCCAAGTTTGGATACTTTCTTCACCATCCTGAAATGTTTCCATCCATGGACTCACGCTACAATCCATAATTATGGACTCTCACTGTGTTTCAATCATGGACACTGCTCACATCTCATGCTGTGATTGCATTTATATATATATGTTGTGTTAAGTACATTTGTGTGTGACTCCATATTATTGTCATACTTTCCATCATTTATCACTCAATCAGTATTATTGTGCTTAGGAGGTTTGTACACCTCATTTTAATTGACTACTGATTACGTGCCTGATCTACTGAACTAATCCTATCATTGTTTGACAATATTGTTTTAACACATTGACTTGTTGTGTGATGATGGCATTAATATTTCTCTGAATAATCACCTATTGATCATTAGTAGATACACTGGATAATTTACCATACTATGATTGTTTTGCTAAATCATGAGATTTTGATTTTTGTATTTTTGTTTATTCCTTGAAAATACCGCTGTGCTTTACAATGTGTTGGATCCATGTGGTTGGTGTGCTTACATCCTACGTGTATTAAGAACCGATGCATAATGCCATTCCTATATTTCGTGATGTATTCATCACGAAAGGGGGGAAATGTGGTGTCAATTTTCAAAGCCTTATGTCTATGTATGTAGATTTCACAAGGCCGCTATTTACTTACTAGGCCTCATTATGATTACTAACATTGATTTACGGTAAAACCCTCAGTGACTAACTACACAAAGAAAGTACCAGAAAATACCAAAGTAATTTTTATGGGATTGATGCTTACTTTTTAAAAAACCAACCAATAGAAATTCTGACTCCATTAAAAATGAAACGTGTGTATGTTTGAAACAAAATGGACTCCCATTAGATAAATCAGACTCCATTAAAAAGTGGCTTTATGCATAAAAGGGTAATCCCAGGGACACCAATAAAAAACACTCCCAAAATATGAAAGATGAGAGAAAGGGGCATGGCAATACATGCCCCTTGGTCTAACAACACACCTACAACTCACAATATAAAACCTGATGCACAAAGGGTTAGAGTTCAGTTGTTCTGCAGGACAGCTCATGCTTTTTGCTTCGTGCTGAAGAATAAAGGTCCTTGGACTCAACTTTGCTGGACTCCAGTGCTTATTTGGACTTAGCATTTACTCAGAAGAAGATTTAAATACTTAGAATCTTTTTGAGCAAAAGACTTAGAGAAAAAGTAAGGTGCGGAGAGCCAGGCAGGACCAGACTTTGTCTCCAACTGGCCCTTGGACTGAGTCTACAGCTCTGCCTGAAAAATCCACATCACCGGCATGTACAGATGGGCAGGCAGGTACAGGATGAGGAGGTGCAGGACATGAACAGGCAACAGGCAATGGAGACAAAACCCCTCTGGCAGGCGACAACGGAACCACTCAGGAAGCAGGCGACTGAGGTAGGGCCTTTCAGGAGGCCAGCAGTGGAGGCAGAACCCCTCTGGCAGCTGGGGAAGGAGGCGGTACCCCTCAGGAAGTAGGCAACAAAGGTGGGGCTTTTCAGGAGGCTGGCAATGGAGGCGGGACCCCTCAGGGGGCGGCGGAGACAAAACCCCTTAGGAGGCCGGTGGCGGAATTGGAACCCCTCGGGCAGCCAGCGACTGAGGCGGGACCTTTCAGGAGGTCGACAGCAGAGACGGAACCCTCGGGAGGCTGGTGGCAGAGACAGAAGCCCTCGGGAGGCCAGTGGCAGAATCCCTTGAGTGGCCAGCGGTGAAGGCAAGACCCCTTGGGTGGACAGTCATGACTTCTTGCTAAGTTGCGAATCTGCTTTTGTATATCAACTTGTTCTACTTTGTCCTCAGACTCACTATCCTGATTATTTCTCCTCCATGTTGGGTTGTCTTTTTTTTCTCAGTACAGTCTTTCTTTGTTTCTTCTCTAACACAGTTCAGTCTTGAAATTGCATTCTTAATTACACAGGCAAAGGATAAATTTGTCATAGGAGTTCAACTAATGTTCCTGGACGATTCCTGGACTCCAGTTCCGTCTGGCAAAAACCTTGACTCACGTCCTCTCCAGCTGACATGTTTCTGCACAGTCAGCTTGTTTACATGCTAACATTGTTAGCACTGTTAGTTATTTCAGTAACCAAGATGGAGAGCCAGTTTATTTAACAGTTTATTTACGTTTGTGTCTTTGCCCATTGTGTGACATTTCTGTCCATATGTGTTGTTATGGTAAGAGTGTACAGACTGAGACCCTGACGGCGACTTCGTCCGCAGCTCCGGAGTGGGGAAACGATGATGATGGAGCTGAGCAGAGGAGAGAGGTGCGTGGAACGTCTGACAGAGAAGGCCGGGCAGAGAGAAGGTCCGCTGGGCCAAACACTGGAGGAGCTTAGCACTGAGGACATCTGTGCTGTACTGTACAAAGATTTATTATATAGCTTCAAATTTGTATTTTAACATATTCAAGTAATGTAATTATTTATTATCCAATAAAATTTGTTTTCTACAGTGATTTGTGTCTAAATGCATTAATGTAAAAACAAATACACCACTTTGCTGTTATACCGTATTACTTGAAAATATCTTTGGACCAATTTTAAACACTATAACCTTTCATTTGGAACCAATTCAAACCAAAGGGTTAACACTAGACATGAATGTCTCAAAAATAATGTCTTATGACTTATTAAAAAATTAATAACACTTCAGAAATATTAAGAAGCTTTATTTTGCATAGGAATGACAGAAAAGGTAAGTTACTGCAGATTAAAAATACACATCATTTATGGTCAATATAAACTTCGATTTTTGATGAAGTCAAGATTCTTGATTCTTCAAAGTGCAATAACAAGCCTCTGTGTCAGACCTGAGGAGAAGAGGAGAAGAGAGAAGAACTGAAATGTGATCAGAAAGTTTCATTTATGAATGAAGACATTCTGGAGGGACACATTTGTTTTAAAATAATCCAAATTAAAATCCCTTTATATAATAATAAGAAAAGTAACACAACCACATAATAGAGGTGTGAATCTTCGCTAGCCTCATGATTCAATAATAATTCACCTGTCTATGATTCAAACACAAAAATGACTGTGCTTTCTAAATACTGGGTGTGTTTTTATCACTTACTGATGCTCTGACATCTCCCGACATATAAAAGTAACATTTGACAAACATTCATCTACAATCAATACAAGTCAGTGGTGCTGAACACAGCTGAGTCTGTTAAATCACAATTAGTTCAGTTCAATCATGTTCTTACTGATCTGAGAGACTCACCAACAACAACTCTGGAGAGGTTGGGATGTGTTGATGTTTTAGCACAGGAACCTGCCTGACATCTGCACATAATTAATCAATCTGCTAAAATGATAAATAAATTGAAATAAAGGTATATCATCCTAATATTTGTCAGTTGGCAGTTTTTATCATCAGCAGGTTTACAGACATTTGAAGAAGCTGCAGCAGCAGAAGCTCCAAAAAGCTGGGGTGATTTTCACTGTAATTATTTTAATATTTCACATCCTGAAATCAGCTGCCACATTACTGTTGTGAAAACTGCTGATTAACAAACGAGCAGAAATAAATGTTTTCGACATGAAAAGTAATCTACAGTAATATCTGTTCGGTAAAACAATGAGCACACATATTTCAGAGTTTAGATGTTTGGTTAATAAGAAACTAATAAATTGTCATGAATAATATTAAATAAGCAGTGAACCACTTCTGAGAACATTTAGCTGAGAACACCGACACACCGACACACAATCACACAAAAGATCAATATCAGGTCCAACATCAGGCTTTGTACCCAAGTCTTTTAAAGTAGCTGTAATTAAACCATTGATCAAAAAACCTACACTTGATGCAGATGTGTTAGCCAATAATTATAGACCAATATCCAACCTCCCCTTTTTGTCTAAGATTCCTAGAGAAAGCCGTTGCCAGCCAGTTATGTAATTATCTCCACAGTAATAGTCTTTTTGAAGTTTTTCAGTCAGGATTTAGAGCTCACCATAGCACAGAAACAGCACTTGTGAAAGTCACCAATGACCTGTTGACAGCATCAGATAGAGGGCTTCTGTCTGTACTTGTCCTGTTAGACCTTAGTGCTGCCTTTGATACAGTTGACCATCACATCCTGTTGCTGAGAATGGAAAAACTGCTTGGTATTAAAGGGTCTGCATTAAACTGGTTCAGATCATACTTATCAGATCGGTCTCAGTTTGTCCATATTAATAATGAATCCTCTGTGCATACTAAAGTCTGTCATGGAGTTCCACAAGGTTCAGTGCTTGGTCCAATTCTGTTTATTTTGTATATGCTGCCCCTTGGCAATATCATCAGGAGGCACTCCATAGATTTCCATTGTTATGCTGATGACACCCAATTATATTTATCAGTGGAGCCACACAAAACTGATCAGCTCCTGAAACTCCAGGCCTGCCTGCCTTTGCCTTAAAGATATAAAGGCTTGGATGACCAGAAATTTCCTGTTGTTGAACTCAGATAAAACTGAAGTGATCCTATTAGGTCCGAAACACCTGAGGAACACGCTTTCTCCTATGATAGCCTTGTTGGATGGCATTAACTGGGCCTCCAGGCACCACTGTAAGGAACCTCGGGTTTTATTTGATCAGGATATGTCCTTTGACACCCATATTAAGCATATTTCAAGGTCTGCTTTTTACCACCTGCGCAACATCGCAAAAAAAATTCGGCACTTTTTGTCCCAAAGCGATGCTGAAAAATTAGTCCATGCATTTGTCTCTTCCAGGCTGGATTATTGTAATTCACTTTTATCAGGCTGCCCAAACAAGTCGTTAAAGACTCTACAGCTGGTCCAGAATGCCGCTGCTCGGGTGCTGACTAAAACCAGGAAAAGAGACCATATTACTCCAGTATTGGCTTCTCTGCATTGGCTCCCTGTAAAATTTAGAGTGGATTTTAAAATCCTTCTCCTCACATATAAGGCTCTGCATGGTCTGGCACCATCATATCTTAATGAATTGATAACTCCTTATCAACCGACTAGAGCGCTGCGCTCCCAAAACGCAGGCTTACTTGTAGTTCCCAGGGTTTCCAGAAGTAGTCTAGGGGGCAGAGCCTTCAGCTATCAGGCCCCTGTTCTCTGGAACCAGCTCCCAGTCTGGGTCCGAGAGGCAGACACAGTGTCAGTGTTTAAGAATAGACTTAAAACCTTCCTTTTTGATAAAGCTTATAGTTAGGGTGGGCACAGGCTCGCCCTTAGTTATGCTGCTATAGGTTTAGACTGCCGGGGGGCTCCCATGATGCATCGGGCACCTCTCCCTCTTCCTCTGCTTCCTTTACTCATATTATGGTAGTAGTGCAACCGTGCAAACTGGAGTCACTTTTTAGAAACTGGTTAAAAGTGGCTAAACTGGTTAAAGTAGTTAAATTGGCTTAAAGTGTCAAAAGCGGTTAATGTGAATACTCTTATGTCCTGTAAAGTGCATGTTACTGCCGGAGCCCCGGTCCTCTTTGTTCTCTCCAGTCTTGCAGGTTCCTCACTGATTCTGGTTGTGGTCCATCTGTCTGAGGTTCACTGGCCTGGTGGGGACATGATCTGTGTCTGTGTTGTGGAGAGAAGGTCGAGTGGCCCAGAGCTCCATATGAGGACATCTAGAGATGCACCTGGACTCACAGGACTCATTTCCATTACCTGTGATACCTTCACACATGGACTAAACCAATGAACTCAGTATAGCTACAGCTTTATTACGACTCATGTATAATTCCATAATATGATTGATGATGATGTTCTCTGTACATGTGGCATCTATTGCACGTCTGTCCGTCCCAGGGAGAGGGATCCCTCATCTGTGGCTCTTCCTCAGGTTTCTTCTTTTTCCCATAAAGGGTTTTTTGAAGTTTTTCCTGACTCGGTTCGAGGGTCTAAGGACAGAGGGTGTCACAACTGTACAGATTGTAAAGCCCTCCGAGGCAAACAATGTTTGTGATTTTGGGCTCTAAATAAATAAATTTGAAATTTGAATTTTAACATCAAGGCGATATGACTGTCTGGAAACTTCACAAAGAGATTTTTAACCACTTTCAGATAAAACATAGCTAACCATTAGCGCTAGCACTTAGCATTAGCCTCAGGAAGTTAATGTTAGCTCTGCTTCAATGACACAGTAACATGAGATTCACCGCAGACTGTTACTGTAACTGTACACGTCTTATTTTGTGGTTAGTTTTTACAGGAATTCAAACATAAATCAAACAGATAATTACCTGTCCAGCAGATTTGTGTCCAACTCTCCATCAGTGTGAATCTTTCAGCTCTCTCCACCTCTCAAAGGCTCCAGGTGTTTACTCTCGTTTAATCTCCAGGCTTGGTCAAATCCTTTTTCTTTAGCTTCTTTTCTTCTCTGCTTCATCTTCTGTTTCTTCTCTCTCAGTATCAGCAGTAGTTGTCTCAGCTGGACTCAGCTGGGCTAAGACCAGTCTCTCCAGGACCTTAATCACATGAGATGTTAGGGCGACTGGTCTGTAGTCTGCTGGGTCTGATGGCCTTGACTTCTTGGGGACTGGAACCAAGCAGGACGTCTTCCACAGCATAGGGACTTTCTCCTGACTCAGACTCAGGTTGTATAGATGTCCCAGTACAGGAGACAGCTGGCTGGCACAGGTCTTCAGGATCCTGGGTGTGATGCCATCAGGGTCCTGCAGCCTTTCGCTGGTGTAGTCTTTCCAGCTGCCTCTTTACCTGGCCTGTAGTCACCGTTGGGCAGGGGTTGATGCGGATGTCTTCAGTGGAGGAGGGGGTGGGGGAGAAGGAGGGGGGGCAGATGGAGAGGTGTTGTACAGGAGAATGCTGGGGGTTGGGTTGAGCCATTTGGGACAATGTGGATGTGTGGGGGGCCTGGAGGTGTCGTAGGGGGGCTGGCAGGGGGTGAGCTAAACCTGTTAAAAAACTGGTTAAACTGGTTTGCTCTATCCAGGCTCCCTGACGTCTGCCTGTCTTTCCCCTTCATCCCTGTGATGTGCTTCATTCCTGTCCACACATCTCTCACATTGTTCTGTTGGAGTTTAGCCTCCAGCTTCCTCCTGTAGCTGTCCTTGAATGTCCTCAGCATGTCTCTGAGTTCGTACTGCACTCTCCTCTGCTCCACTCTGTCTCCAGCCCTGAAAGCCATGGTGTGCACGGGCTGCCTCTCACAAGAGGGACATACCTGGGAGTCATCATGACTAAGTTGTGGTCTGACCTGCCTAGGTGGGGGAGGGCTGTGGCGTCATATGCATCCATGGCATTAGCATACAGGAGATCCAACGTTTTATTGTCTCTGGTGGGGAAGTCAACATATTGATGAACGTTATTTAAATGAATTAAATAAAATTTAAATTCATTAATTTAACTTTAAAACACTAAAAAGAAATCTAGTACTGGGTGTGTAACTTGCTCTGTAAGTGCAATGAAGCAAGTAAATGTGTTCATTTTGAAATGAGTGAACACAAAGGTCATCTTTCAGTTCTGCTACTGAATGTTTGGCTGAATATTATAAAATAAGATGTATAACGCTGAATCAGATGGGCTGTCCAAGCATCAAGAGGATCGCATGTGGCCGGCAACTTTTCTTTTGCCACATTGTTTGCAGACTCACATGCACACTCGTGACCCTATCCCATTCTCACCAGGAAAATCATGACCCCCTCCCATGCCATTGTTTTTGCGGGTGTGTTTAATGTTATGAGTTGTGTATATACATAGTACTGTGCCAATGATTGCCTGCATCTTTCAGCATCTCTGGGTAGTGACGGGAAACGGGTGTGTGGATTTAAGCAGAGCCTCTGACATTATAGGTATGTCTATACCATCTGGTTTGAACAATGCAACCGTAAAAGATTTGCCCTGACCTGGAGCATCCGGGTTTTCCTGAGGTAGTTTATGTGTCTCAGTGGATCAGTGCAACAGGTCCTGAGATATACAGGGCTGAAGCAAACCGCCTCATCAGATCATCAGAGTACTTTATTTTTTGAGTGTTTGTGAAATAGAAAGAGGTCGTGAAAACTGGGCATTGCACCCTTATCCTGCTATTCTTCAAGAATTAAACTCATGGTTTAAACCTACTGTTTTTGTTCAGTGGTGCAATTGGAGGTCTCTGCAAAGAGTGTCTGATGAAGTTGACAAAGCTTTCAAAAGAGATAGAATCATCACTGCTTATGAGAGTATTAGAAAATGCCTTCTTTTTGATGATTTACCATCTGGCTTGCAGATGAGTCTCACTTCTTCCATGTAGTCCCCAAAAATCATCAGGCATTTGGATTACTAATGCTGGGTGTGTAGTCATATCACTGTGTGCATTTCTTTGCGATATGTGTGATTTCAAAGCTAAAAGCAATATGAGTATTGTAACCTCAGCACCAGCAGGTAAGTACTGAGAACAGAATATATATCCAAATGAGTTCCAATCAACCTCACTATCTAAATTTAGAGAGAAAATTTCAGTGTGTGTGTGTGTGTGGACCAGCGAAGTCTAGGAGAAACAGCATTTAACAGCACAAGTAACACAAGACAACAAATATGTTTAAAGGCAAAAAAAAACATTTATTCAACAATGACCTTTTAAATAAAAAAATATATGTATATATGTCACGACTGAACGAGATGTGAACCCAAATGCATGAGACAAAGTCTAAAGATTTCAAATGCTTTACTGGAAAGCAGGCAATGGCAAAATTCAGATTCAGATTCAGATTCAGATTTCCTTTATTAGTCCCACAGCGGGGAAATTTACAGCGCAACAGCAGCGAAGACACATAGTGGGAAATAGTCAATAAGAGTTTAAGACATGAAATAAAATAAAATAAAATGAAATAAAAGGTAAAATTATCCAAGATAAATAATTATAACTATGACTGTAAGTAAACCTGTACATAGTACAGAGGGAGTGTGCCTGAGAGTATACATATGAGAAATATATATAATATACTCAGGGAGTGCAAAAAACAGTGAAATTGTGTTATTGTTTATTGTTCATTGTCCATTGTCTGCAGGACTAGCGGGCATTTTGTTTGTTGTGTAGTCTGACAGCAGCAGGCAGGAAGGACCTGCGGTACCTCTCCTTCACACAGCGTGGATGGAGCAGCCGCTCACTGAAGGAGCTGCCCAGAGCTGTCAGAGTGTCCTGTAGAGGGTGGGACGTGTTGTTTAACAGGGATGACAGCTTAGCCATCATCCTCCTGTTTCCCATCCACCTCCACTGAGTCCAGGGGGCATCCCAGGACAGAGCTGGCCCTCCTCACCAGTCTGTCCATTCTCCTCCTATCTCCTGTCCGTGATGCTGCTGGCCCAGCAGACTATCCCATAAAAGATGGCTGATGCCACCACAGAGTCATAGAAGGTCCTGAGGAGTGGTCCCTGCACTCCAAAAGACCTCAGCCTCCTGAGCAGGAACAGTCTGCTGTTGCCCTTCTTGACAAGGGCATTGGTGTTGTCCGACCAGTCCAGACTGTCATTTAGGTGAACACCCAGGTACTTGTAGGACTTCACAGTGTCGATGTCCGTTCCCTGGATGCTCACCGGTGCAGGCGGAGAGTGTCTACGCCTGTGGAAATCCACCACCAGCTCCTTGGTTTTACCAGCGTTGATCTGGAGGTTGTTCCGCAGGCACCAGTCCGCAAAGTCTTGAATAAGTCCTCTGTACTCTCTGTCGTCCCCATCTGTGATGAGGCCAACAACAGCAGAGTCATCAGAGAACTTCTGGAGATGACATGGATGGAGTATTGTATGAAAAGTCTGCAGTGTAGAGGGTGAACAGGAAAGGAGCCAGAACAGTTCCCTGTGGAGCTCCGGTGCTGCAGAGAAGCCGATCCGACTCAAAGCCCTGCACCCTCACAAACTGTGGTCTGTGTGTGAGGTAGTCCAAAATCCATGTAGTGAGGTGATGATCCACCCCAGCTAGCTGCAGCTTGTCCCACCAGCAGCCTGGGCTGGATGGTGTTGAATGCACTGGAGAAATCAAAGAACATGATCCTCACAGTGCTTCCAGCCTTCTCCAGGTGAGTGAGGGAGGTGTGAAGGAGGTAGATGACGGCATCATCCACCCCGATGTCAGGCTGGTAGGCGAACTGCAGCGGGTCCATGAAGGAGCTCACCAGCGGGCGCAGATGGGCGAGGACCAGTCTCTCCAGCGTCTTCATCAGATGAGACGTCAGAGCTACCGGCCTGTAGCTGTTGAGCTCCTTGGGGTGCGGTGTCTTTGGCACTGGGACGATGCAGGACGTCTTCCAGAGTTGTGGCACTCTCCCCAGCTTCAGGCTCAGGTTGAATGTGTACCCTAAAAATCCCACACAGCTGGTCTGCGCAGGACTTCAGGAGCCTGGAGCTGATGCCATCCGGACCTGCTGCTTTCCTGGCCCTGTTCTTCTTCAGGGCATTCCTCACCTGGTGTGATGTGAGGAGCAGGCTGGAGCAGGGAGGTGTTGATGGGGGGGAGGTGCACAGGACAGAGTGTGAAATGGAAGTGTCAGGTAGGTGTGAACTGAGGGTCGTGAGAGGGGGGAGGGGGCACAGGAGGAGCCGTGAACAGGGGGCAAAGACTGTGATGGGGGTTGCAGCAGAGGAGACTGGGCCGGGGGAGGGGCGGATGCCTGATCAAATCTGTTGAAGAATAAGTTCAGGTCATTTGCCCACCCCTGGTCTCCCACAGGCTGGGACTTTGGCTCCTTGAAGCCCGAGATGGTCTTAAGTCCCTTCCAGACACCACAGATGTTGTTCTGCTGCAGCTGGTGCTCCATCTTCCTCCTGTAGCAGTCTTTCCCCTTCCTGATCATCCTCCTCAGCTCCCTCTGCACAGACTTCAGCTCCTCTTTATTTCCAGACACAAAAGCTCTCCTCTTCTCCTTCAGGAGAGCCTTAATGTCCGGGGTAATCCAGGGCTTGCTGTTGGAGAAGCTCCGTACAGTCCTGGTGGGTACGGTGTTCTCCACACAAAAGTTTATATGTAGTCCGTCAGGCAGTGGGTGAGACTGTCGATATGTCCTCCCCATGGGCGTCACTGAAAACATCCCATAGTGTTGTGTTGAAACAGTCTTTCAGGGCCTCCTCGGCTTCTTCAGACCATTTCTTCACAGTGCGGGTGACAGCAGGCTGCCTGTGCACAAGAGTCTTATACACAGGCAGGAGGTGCACGAGGTTGTGGTCGGCTCGGCCCAGGGGAGGAAGAGGGAGTGAGTGATATGCCTCCTTGGTGTTGGCATAAAACAGGTCCAGTGTTTTATTGTCTCTGGTGTGGCATGTGACATACTGGGTGAATTTGGGCAGAGAGGAGGATGGAGAGGCATGATTGAAGTCTCCAGAGATGAGGAGGAGGGCATCAGGGTGCTGTGTCTGCAGCCTGCTCACTGCTGAGAGCAGGACATCACAGGCTGCATCGGCGTTAGCAGACGGGGGGGACGTACACTACCACCACAAGGGCATGAGTGAACTCCCTCGGCAGGTAGTAAGGCCTCATGCTGACGGCCAACAGTTCAATGTCCTTACAGCAGTGCTGCTCCTTGACAGTGATGTGCCCAGGGTTACACCATCTATCGTTAACAAGCACTGCCAGCCCTCCTCCTTTCCTCTTACCGCTCTCCTTGCTTCTGTCCGCCCGTAAGAGAGTGAAACCGTCCAGTTCAGCAGCCGTGTCCGGAGTTAGCGCAGTCAGCCACGCCTCTCAGTGAACAGCAGGAGGCTGCACTCCAGATACTCCCGCTGATGCCGGGTCAGCGCCGCTAACTCGTCCATCTTATTGGGGAGAGATCTTACATTCCCCATGATGATGGAGGGGAGGACGGTGCCGGTACCGTCTCCTCCTGGCGCATGGCGCTTTCGACTCCAATGGCCAAGGCGTCCCCGTCTCCTACTCTTCAGCTTCAGCTCGAGGGAACATCGGGTCGCTCCTCAGGTAGCACCGCCACGCTCCGCAGGGCAAACAGCCCTGGAAAACAAGGCATAATGCAAACCATAACACAAAAATAGTGATACAAAATGCTGGAACACTAGGCATGATGGCCCAAAAACAATCCGGCAACAAGACAGGGGAAGGCATATATACATACGTAAGGAAAATTGAATCTGAAACAAGAAGGGCAGATGTGACTTTCAAAATAAAACAGTTAATGACAAGACAAGGACAAAACCAAAACATAACTTAATACAATTTCCGTGACATGACAATAACTTTTTTTTCTTAGAGACAATAAAATCTGAAAACCCTCACAAAAAAAGAAAGCAAGAAATCAGATATCCTTGCTTTAGTAGTTTAGCGGCAGTAGCTCAGTCCATAAGGACTTGAACTTGGGAACTCTGGTTCCCAAGACAATTATAAAATGGTTGGGCTGACCTGAGAAATTCAGCTCATCATGTCTCGGAAGCTGTGTTATGTGTGTGTTTTTGTTTCTGTCTTCTCTTGTCATTTTTATTTTGGATTCACATCTGCCTTGACATTTCAAATTCCCTGCTTCCTGCCATTCTATATTTCCCGCCTTGTCTGATTGTCTGCTCCACACTGATTTTTCCACCTGGTCCTCATTACCTCCTGTATATATGTCTGCATCTCCCCCTGTCTTGTGCCAGATCATTTTGTGCTGTTATGCCAAGTATTTCAGCGTGTTATGTACAGTGGGGCAAAAAAGTATTTAGTCAGCCACCAATTGTGCAAGTTCTCCCACTTAAAAAGATGAGAGAGGCCTGTAATTTTCATCATAGGTACACTTCAACTATGAGAGACAGAATGGGGGGAAAGAATCCAGGAAATCACATTGTAGGAATTTTTAATGAATTAATTGGTAAATTCCTTGGTAAAATAAGTATTTGGTCACCTACAAACAAGCAAGATTTCTGGCTCTCACAGACCTGTAACTCTGTCCTCTGTCCTCCACTCGTTACCTGTATTAATGGCACCTGTTTGAACTCGAGAACTCGGAGCAATTATTAGAAAACTGGAAGACATACAAGACCACTGATAATCTCCCTCGATCTGGGGCTCCACGCAAGATCTCACCCCGTGGGGTCAAAATGATCACGAGAACGGTGAGCAAAAATCCCAGAACCACACGGGGGGACCTAGTGAATGACCTGCAGAGAGCTGGGACCAAAGTAACAAAGGCTACCATCAGTAACACACTACGCCGCCAGGGACTCAAATCCTGCAGTGCCAGACGTGTCCCCCTGCTTAAGCCAGTACATGTCCAGACCCATCTGAAGTTTGCTAGAGAGCATTTGGATGATCCAGAAGAGGATTGGCAATATCATCAGGAGGCACTCCATAGATTTCCATTGTTATGCTGATGACACCCAATTATATTTATCAGTGGAGCCACACAAAACTGATCAGCTCCTGAAACTCCATGCCTGCCTTAAAGATATAAAGGCTTGGATGACCAGAAATTTCCTGTTGTTGAACTCAGATAAAACTGAAGTGATCCTATTAGGTCCGAAACACCTGAGGAACACGCTTTCTCCTATGATAGCCTTGTTGGATGGCATTAACTGGGCCTCCGGCACCACTGTAAGGAACCTCGGGGTTTTATTTGATCAGGATATGTCCTTTGACACCCATATTAAGCATATTTCAAGGTCTGCTTTTTACCACCTGCGCAACAACATCGCAAAAATTCAGGCACTTTTTGTCCCAAAGCGATGCTGAAAAATTAGTCCATGCATTTGTCTCTTCCAGGCTGGATTATTGTAATTCACTTTTATCAGGCTGCCCAAACAAGTCGTTAAAGACTCTACAGCTGGTCCAGAATGCCGCTGCTCGGGTGCTGACTAAAACCAGGAAAAGAGACCATATTACTCCAGTATTGGCTTCTCTGCATTGGCTCCCTGTAAAATTTAGAGTGGATTTTAAAATCCTTCTCCTCACATATAAGGCTCTGCATGGTCTGGCACCATCATATCTTAATGAATTGATAACTCCTTATCAACCGACTAGAGCGCTGCGCTCCCAAAACGCAGGCTTACTTGTAGTTCCCAGGGTTTCCAGAAGTAGTCTAGGGGGCAGAGCCTTCAGCTATCAGGCCCCTGTTCTCTGGAACCAGCTCCCAGTCTGGGTCCGAAGAGGCAGACACAGTGTCAGTGTTTAAGAATAGACTTAAAACCTTCCTTTTTGATAAAGCTTATAGTTAGGGTGGGCACAGGCTCGCCCTTAGTTATGCTGCTATAGGTTTAGACTGCCGGGGGGCTCCCATGATGCATCGGGCACCTCTCCCTCTTCCTCTTCTCTGCTTCCTTTACTCATATTATGGTAGTAGTGCAAACTGGAGTCACTTTTAGAAACTGGTTAAAGTGGCTAAACTGGTTAAAGTAGTTAAATTGGTTAAATTGGCTAAAGTGTCAAAACGGTTAATGTGAATACTCTTATGTCCTGTAAAGTGCATGTTACTGCCGGAGCCCCGGTCCTCTTTGTTCTCTCCAGTCTTGCAGGTTCCTCACTGATTCTGGTTGTGGTCCATCTGTCTGAGGTTCACTGGCCTGGTGGGGACATGATCTGTGTCTGTGCTGTGGAGAGAAGGTCGAGTGGCCCAGAGCTCCATATGAGGACATCTAGAGATGCACCTGGACTCACAGACTCATTTCCATTACCTGTGATACCTTCACACATGGACTAAACCAATGAACTCAGTATAGCTACAGCTTATTACGACTCATGTATAATTCCATAATATGATTGATGATGTTCTCTGTACATGTGGCATCTATTGCACGTCTGTCCGTCCCAGGGAGAGGGATCCCTCATCTGTGGCTCTTCCTCAGGTTTCTTCTTTTTCCCATAAAGGGTTTTTTTGAAGTTTTTCCTGACTCGGTTCGAGGGTCTAAGGACAGAGGGTGTCACAACTGTGCAGATTGTAAAGCCTTCCGAGGCAAACAATGTTTGTGATTTTGGGCTCTAAATAAATAAATTTGAATTTGAATTTGAATTTGATTTGATTGGGAGAATGTAATATGGTCAGATGAAACCAAAATAGAACTTTTTGGTAAAAACTCAACTTGTCGTGTTTGGAGGAGAAAGAATGCTGAGTTGCATCCAAAGAACACCATACCTACTGTGAAGCATGGGGGTGGAAACATCATGCTTTGGGGCTGTTTTTCTGCAAAGGGACCAGGACGACTGAGAACTTGCATGGTGCACAATTGGTGGCTGACTAAATACTTTTTTGCCCCACTGTACATATTTCTACAACCTCAGTTAAGCCTATTGAAAACTTTCTGCTGTCTCAGTCTTGTGCATCTGGGTCCAAATCGAGTCGTGAGACTCATGGATCACCAAAAAGACATTGTTGATTAGCAATAAAAGGCGTCTGCTAACTATTAACCGGTTCACTTTTTGAGGTGTAACTGTGTCAAAAGGATGGAGAAGAACAGATTTTATGTTATGTATATTTTTCAGGTGGAGGAAACTAATCACTATAACATTAAAAGGTAAACGAGCAGAAATACTTGATTTCATACCTGAGGAGCCTTTTGAGATTTGTTTACAGCTGTCAAACCTCATCTGATACATTTATACGGCAGTGGCACGCAACTGTCACCCACTAGCTGACAGTAGGTGGAGCTGATGGCATCATTAAATGGCTCTAAAAAATATTTGGTGTTACTCGGAAACATCTGTCTGGCCAATAGGGTAATCTGAAATGTGTCTCAAGACAAGGTAATTTGTAAGGTGTTTAAACTAATAGTGCGACTGGAATGAATAGATTTTGTACTAGATATATACAACTGTGATTCCAGTGATGAATATAATTCATCTGTATTGTTACTGGCATCATTCTTTAAATCGTCTATCATAGGTAGATTGTTTTTGTTTTGGGGCAGGAGCACACAGATATTCCGTTAAACCGTTTACAAAGTTAATCTCCCTTAAGAGTTCATCATATAAAGGTTGCTAACATGAGTACATAAAGAAAAAAGTAAAATGTACATAAAAAAGTTATCAATACAGTGAGAAATAACCCTTTATGCATTTTCAATAATGCCATTGACAAAAAAAACTCCTTCCACAATTTGAAGGACCGCTCACCACTAAACTAAATGGGTGCTGCAAGCCTGCCATCAAACCCTCGGTCTGTTTTAGAATCCATAAGGTAATGTCGTTTGCCCCAGTCATCCCTTTGTGAAGTAAAAATAACAACAAAATAACACTGTCACAATACAGCATGCGTTCCTACAATTTATCCAACAAGTCATATAGCATGAGTCTATCGTGGGCCTATGTAGACATTTATATTACTTATCCTGAGGCCTCAACCACCTGCATGACACCACTGCACCATAGACACATCATCAGAGATGAAGCAAAATTGGCATCATGTCATAATGGACAGCAGACATGAGCTGTGTGGATCAGGCAGGATCACTGATTAACTCGCAGGATGACATATTACTCCTAATGCTAAACCAAGTAGTTTGTTACAACTCCTGACTGCTTTGTTGACCCTGATTTTATCAGTATCTAGTCTGATCCCCTCCTTTCAAAGTAATTGTCAATGTATCTTTTCTGTTCTGGGGCAGTAAATGGCCTTTTTTAGACAAAATCTCAACATATAGAACATTTCCCAACCTCTGATAGGCAACCTCCCTTCTGCCACGCGCAACTGTAACAGTGTGTCATTTCTCTGTGAAGCCTGTGAAACCGCTTCTGTGAACAAATCTAGATTGTAGTCACTGTCTGCGTTTAAAATAGCCTGCACATCTCTAGCTGACGGTCCCACGCACTCCTTTAATTCCCTATTCTCTGGAGACCATCTGGCTGCTTTGCCCTTTAATCTCGTGTTTTTCAATGAAAGAGACCTTCTTCATTTCTGTAGCACTTGACCTTTTAGATCTAAACACACATACAAACACAGATTTTAGTAAGAGTAGAGTAAGAGTGGAGTTTAGTAAAAGTATTAACTATGGTAGTATGGCACAGTATGTAGCAACTCACCTGTAGTCAGACAGGTTGATACTGTGGTGTGCCCTATGCATATGTGTGTGTAGATTTGGTAAGGCCGCTATTTACTTACTAGGCCTCATTATGATTACTTGTAACATTGATCTATGTTAAACCCTTTGTGATTAATTATACAAAAGTTTTAATGACAACAGGGACAATTTGAACTTGTTTTTTTTAAAAACCAACCAATAGAAATTCTGACTCCATTAAAAACAACACTTGTGTATGCTTGAAACAAAATGGAGGCCTCAGGTCTCCCATGAGGTAATTCAGACTCCATTAAAAATTGGTCTTTTGCAAAAAAGGATAATCCCAGACACCAATAAAGACATGTCCCTTGGTCTAAAACACACCTACAACCTACAATATAAAACCTGATGCACAAAAGGTCAGAGGAGCCTTTTGAATTTGTTTACAGTTCAGTTGTTCTGCAGGACAGCTCAGGCTTTATACTCCGTGTTGAAGAATAAAGCTCTCTGGACTCAACTTTGCTGGACTCCAGTGCTTATTTGACTCTGCATTTTTTCCTCAGAAGAAGATTTGAACACTTAGAAACTTTTTGAGCAAAAGACTTTGAGAAAAAGAGTAAGGTGCAAAGACTTGGGCAGGACCAGACTTTGTCTCCAACTGGCCCCTAGACTGAGTCTACAGTCCAGTCTGAAAAATCCACATCAATACCTTCGCAGTGACCTAATAAAGGAGATCTTTAAGAACATGAGAAAATACTATAAATATGGAGCAGACTGCTAGATACCAATGCTAAGCTAAAGAACCAACTCACCATAGCAAGACAACATTTCTATCTCTTGAAATAAGCAGACCAGTCGAAAAGGCTGTAGGAAAAATTTCTCCTCCGAAAAAAACAAATACACAGGAGTTGAAGTGATTCAGTACTGTAGCACACATTCTATATACACAACTCACAACAATAAACACACTGCAAACAATGACACCTGGTGAGGATGGGATGAGGGGGTGATGCAAACAATATGGTAAAGAAATTTTTTTCGAGTCGAGCCGAGCCAAGTAGGTACTAGTGGAAAAGGGCCGTTATGTTATGTGCTACGGTGAGCGTGATTACGTCATTTAATATTCATGTTCCTCAAGACACTGGACAAGGAGGTGGAGTTGCAGCCATTTTTAATTCAGCCCTACTAATAAATTCTAGGCCTTACTATTACTCTTTCATCTCCAGCCTGGAGGAGCACAAAGCCAATATTAGTTTATTATATAATATTAGCCCCCCCCCAGGCCCATACTCTCTTAATTTGATCTTTTCAGAGTTCTTGTCAAATTTAGTCCTTGAAAATGATAAGGTAATTATTGTAGGTGATTTTAATATTCATGTGGACATGGATAGTGCCCCTCCTTGAACTGCCACCTTACTGTGGTGGAGGGGTTTGTGTGCCCTGAATGATCCTAGGAGCTATGTTGTCGGGGGCATTACGCCCCTGGTAGGGTCTCCCATGGCAAACAGGTCCTAAGGTGACGGGCCAGACTAAGAGCGGTTCACAAGCCCACCATGAAAAAAGAATCAACAAGGACCATTACGTCGCCCGGATTGGCGTTACCGGGGCCCCACCCTGGAGCCAGGCCTGGGGTTGGGGCTCGTGCAGGCGAGCGCCTGGTGGCTCGCAGGCTCAGGCCGAAATTGGCGTGCACGTGGGCCCGCCTTCCAGTAGGCTCACCACCCGCAGGAAGGTCCATGAGGGGCCGGTGCAATGTGGTTTGGGTAGCAGTCGTGGCAGGGAGGCCTCCCTGACGACCCAATCCCTGGAACAAAACTCTGGCAATAGGGACACCTCGCTGGGGGGAGAAGGAGCCTGAGCCTGCAGTGCGAGGTACCGCTAGAGCTAGAGTCGGTCCTCGGCTCACCTCCACGCATAGCTTGGGCTCTGGAACCCAGCTCCTTGAGAGGGGCTGGACCCTCCACTACTCTCTCTGGAGTTGCCCAGGGTGAGCGGCGGCGAGCTGGTGTGGGCTTGCTTATAGCAGCTCCCCAGCTCAGCCGCCACGTGTTGGAGTTCACCCCGGTGAACGAGAGGGTCGCTTCCCTGCGCCTTCGGGTTGGGGATAGGTCTCTTGCTGTTGTTTGTGCCTACGGGCCGAACAGCAGTACAGAGTACCCGGCCTTCTTGGAGTCCCTGGGAAGGGGTACTTGATAGTGCTCCAACTGGGGACTCCATTGTTCTACTGGGGGACTTCAACGCTCACGTGGGTAACGACAGTGATACCTGGAGGGGCGTGATCGGGAGGAACGGCCTCCCCTGATCTGAACCCAAGTGGTGTTCTGTTATTGGACTTCTGTGCTAGTCACAGTTTGTCCATAATGAACACCATGTTCAAGCATAAGGGTGTCCATCAGTGCACGTGGCACCAGGACACCCTAGGCCGGAGGTCGATGATTGACTTTGTTGTCGTTTCATCTGATCTCCGGCCGTATGTCTTGGACACTCTGGGTAAAGAGAGGGGCTGAGCTGTCAACTGATCACCACCTGGTGGTGAGTTGGCTCCGCTGGCAGAGGAGGAAGTTGGACAGACCTGGCAGACCCGAACGTATTACAGAAAAGGGTGGCGTGCCCTCTCCGGGTGAGTGGAGAGGTCCTGCCTCAAGTGGAGGAGTTCAAGTATCTCGGGGTCTTGTTCACGAGTGAGGGAAAGATGGAGCGTGAGATTGACAGGCGGATTGGTGCAGCGTCTTGCAGTTAAGTTATGCGGTCGGTGTACCGGACCGTCGTGTCAGTGAAGAAGGAGCTGAGTCGAAAGGCGAAGCTAAGCTCTCGATTTACCGGTCAATCTACGCACTTCCCTGACCTTCCTCACCTATGGTCATGAACTTTGGGTAATGACCGAAAGGACAAGATCATGCGGATACAAGCGGCCGAAATGAGTTTCCTCCGCAGGGTGGCTGGGCGCTCCCTTAGAGATAGGGTGAGAAGCTGGCCTGGGAATGCCTCGGGATCCCCCCGGAAGAGCTGGAGGAAGTGTCTGGGGTGAGGGAGGTCTGGGCATCTCTGCTCAGACTGCTGCCTCCACGACCCGGTCCCAGACCAAGCGGATGAAGATGGATGGATGGACATGGATAGTGACAGTCTTAGCACAGCATTCATCTCATTATTGGACTCCATTGGGTTTTCTCAGAGAGTAAATTCTCCAACTCACTGTCAGAATCACACCCTTGATTTGGTCCTCACCTATGGTATTGAAATTGAGCACTTAATAGTCTCCCCCCAAAATCCTATATTATCAGACCACTACTTAGTATCATTTGAATTCCTATTACAGGACTATGCACCACTAGAAAAATTTGTGTTCACTAGATGGTTACCCGATTGTACTAGGACTAAATTTAAGGAAGCAATTCCGACAGCATTAAAGTCAGTAAGATTTCCTAGTATCTCTGACTCTCATGTTTATTTAAACTCCTCCCAAATTTACCAACTTGTTAGTAACACAATGGACTTACTCACAGGCACTCTGGACTCTATTGTGCCCCTAAAAAGAAAGATTATAAAACAAAAGAGATTGGCACCATGGTTTAACTCTGCAACTCGCAAGTTAAAACAAACAACACCACAATTGGAAAGGATATGGCGCTTCACCAAAGTGTACTATTCGGCATTAATAGAGGAAAATAAGAACTGCCCTAGGTTTCTTTTTCAGCACTGTAGCCAGGCTGACACAGAGCCATAGCTCTACTTGAACCCTGCATCCCCTTAAGTTTAAGTAGTAATGATTTCATGAGATTCAAGATTTCGAATATTAGGGAGAACAAATTTGTCAGGATCTGCCCTCGTCAGACTCTGATCTCTCTAATGTGCCTTCAGACTCACAGAAAATTTAGGAGCAGATACATCAAAGCCTGACAATTGCTTAGACAGTTTTATTCCAATTGGCCTTCCCGATCTTATCCTTTGTTAGTTTCATCATCGAAAGCAACAACTTTGTCTCCTAGACCCCATCCCAACTACGCTGCTTAAGGAAGTTTTCCCATTTATTGGCACATCGCTGCTGCATATTATTAATCTGTCTCTGGTGTCAGGCTTTGTACCCAAGTCTTTTAAAGTAGCTGTAATTAAACCATTGATCAAAAAACCTACACTTGATGCAGATGTGTTAGCCAATTATAGACCAATATCCAACCTCACCCTTTTTGTCTAAGATCCTAGAGAAAGCCGTTGCCAGCCAGTTATGTAATTATCTCCACAGTAATAGTCTTTTTGAAGTTTTTCAGTCAGGATTTAGAGCTCACCATAGCACAGAAACAGCACTTGTGAAAGTCACTAATGACCTGTTGACAGCATCAGATAGAGGGCTTCTGTCTGTACTTGTTCCTGTTAGACCTCAGTGCTGCCTTTGATACAGTTGACCATCACATTCTGTTGCTGAGAATGGAAAAACTGCTTGGTATTAAAGTGGTCTGCATTAAACTGGTTTAGATCATACTTATCAGATAGGTCTCAATTTGTCCATATTAATAATGATGCTAGTTCCAATTCTATTTATTTTCTATATGCCATTGTTCCATTGTTATGCTGATGACACCCAATTATATTTGTCAGTGGACCCAGACAAAACTGATCAGCTCCTGAAACTCCAGGCCTGGATGACAAGAAATTTCCTGCTGTTGAACTCAGATAAAACTGAAGTGATCCTATTAGGTCCGAAACACCTGAGGAACACATTTTCTCCTAAGATAGCCTTGCTGGATGGCATTAACTGGGCCTCCAGCACCACTGTAAGGAACCTCTGTGTTTTATTTGATCAGGATATGTCCTTTCGACACCCATATTAAGCATATTTCAAGGTCTGCCTTTTACCACCTGCACAACATTGCAAAAATTTGGCACTTTCTGTCCCAAAGCGATGCTAAAAAGTTAGTCCATGTATTTGTCTCTTCCAGGCTGGATTATTGTAATTCACTTTTATCAGGCTGCCCGAACAAGTCGTTAAAGACTCTACAGCTGGTCCAGAATGCTGCTGCTCGGGTGCTGACTAGAACCAGGAAAAGAGACCATATTACTCCAGTATTGGCTTTCTCTGCATTGGCTCCCTGTAAAATTTAGAGTGGATTTTAAAATCCTACTCCTCACATATAAGGCTCTACATGGTCTGGCACCATCATATCTTAATGAATTGATAACTCCTTATCATCCGACTAGAGTGCTGCGCTCCCAAAACGCAGGCTTACTTGTAGTTCCCAGGGTTTCCAGAAGTAGTCTAGGGGGCAGAACCTTCAGCTATTCAGGCTCCTGTTCTCTAGAACCAGCTCCCAGTCTGGGTCCGAGAGGCAGACACAGTGTCAGTGTTTAAGAATAGACTTAAAACCTTCCTTTTTGATAAAGCTTATAGTTAGGGTGGGCACAGGCTCGCCCTTAGTTATGCTGCTATAGGCTTAGACTGCTGGGGGCGGGAGGGGGCTCCCATGATGCACCGGGCACCTCTTCCTTTGTCTCTGCTTCCTCTTTCTCTCCTCCCTCTTCCCCTGCTTGCTCTACTCCTATTGTAATCAGCTTATAAACTGGTTAAGGTGGCTAAAGTGGTTAAACTGGTTAAAAGTAGTGAAAGTGGTTAAATTGGTTAAAGTATGAAAGTGGTTAATGTGAATACTCTTATGTCCTGTAAAGTGCATGTTAATGCCAGAGCCCTGGTCCTCTTTGTTCTCTCCAGTCTTGCAGGTTCCTCACTGATTCTGGTTGTGGTTCATCTGTCTGATGTTCACTGGCCTGGTGGGGACATGATCTGTGTCTTGTGTTGTGGAGAGAAGGTCGAGTGGCCCAGAGCTCCATATGAGGACATCTAGAGATGCACCTGGACTCATGGACTCATTTCCATTACCTGTGATACCTTCACACACAATTCAGTTTATCTACAATTTATTACGACCCATGTATAATTCCATAATATGATTGATGATGATGTTCTCTGTACATGTGGCATCTATTGCACAGTCTGTCCGTCCCAGGGAGAGGGATCCATCATCTGTGGCTCTTCCTCAGGTTTCTTCTTTTTCCCATAAAGGTTTTTTCTCTGACTCGGTTCGAGGGTCTAAGGAACAAAGGGTGTTCACAACTGTACAGATTGTAAAGCCCTCCGAGGCAAACGTTGTTTGTGATTTTGGGCTTGAAATTCAAATTCAAATTAATTTTAATTTTTTGAAAGCCATAAATAACAACATAAATCATAATACATACATAATTTGTAATTCATGAAATGATTCTCTGTCACTACAAAGCATCGTGAGGGTATCATCTTATTATCTTGCCTGAGGGGAATACCTGAAGAGGCTAATGTGCACGCACAGTTTCACATGCATATGTAAAGGTGCAGTCTATATACTACTGTGATGGATACGCAGAGAACAGACTGAATAATGGCGTTGTAAAATTGGATCAGCAGCACCTTAGGCTGGTTGAGGTTCCTGAATTTGTGCAGGAAGTACATCCTCCACCAGGCCTTTTTCCTGATGATATAAATGTTGGACACCTGCTTCAGGTCCTGGGAGATTGTTGATCCCAGAAACCTAAAGGTTTCCACAGCAGACACAATGTTCATAATGGAGTCATTTGGGGTTAAATACACTATCATCTCCACAGTTTTGAGTGTATTAAGATCCAAGTAGGTTGTAGGTTCTGTAGTAGGTTATGTCCTACACAGATGCCAGATTGTTCTCTGATTGATTGTTCTCTTTTCACTGTAGCTCCTTTTAGCACCCCTTAGCCACTCTGATCTCTCTTTTAAAGTTATCTTTTAATGTTGTGTCACATTGGTCCAGAAGTGTCCTTGGTGGGACATTTAAGTTGCAGTCCGAATCCCGCCTCGGGCCAATTCTGCTGCATGTCGTCCCCCTCTCTCTCTCCCCCTTTCCTACCCCTCTTCAGCTGTTATGTCCATAAAAATAATAAAGGGGTAAAACCCACCAAAAAAATAATTTATTAAAAAATAAAAAAAAGAAGAACCTGTGGAGCAGTGGTGGCAGCAGAGGAAAAGAGCGTCGCAGGCCAGAGTCCTAGTCTGGCTGCGGAAAACGTGAAAACCGGCCTCCTTTACCGAGTATTCTTCTGGATAACATTCAGTCTCTGGATAACAAGCTGGATGAACTCCGGAAGAGGATGGCGTTTCAACAGGACATTAAGAACTGTAACATTTTGGTTTTCACAGAAACTTGGCTTGACCCCTTGATCCTCGATCCCGGACTCCGCCATTGTTCCCAAGGGACTCTCCATTCACCGACAGGACAATTAATTCAGGGACGAGCAAGGGAGGAGGTGCGTCTGCTTCACGGTGAACAACGAATGGTGCTCAGATGTGGAGATTATTTCTACAGGCTGTTCTCTGGACCTGGAACACCTCATGATCAGATGCTGGCCTCATTACCTGCCAAGGGAGTTTACATCGGTCGTCATGACAGCAGTGTATGTTCCGCCACACACCAACAAGGCCATGGACAAGTTGTATGGACCAGCACATCAGCTGTCCTACATGTGGTGAGAACACACACTTGATCATGTTTACACCCCTTATGTGGACACGTATGCAAGGCCCTTCCTCGCTCTCCATTCGGAAAATCCGACTATGCCTCAGTTCTGCTGCTGCTCTTCTTCTTCCTATAGGCAGCATAGAGAGTATCCTGACTGGCTGCATCACTGCCTGGTACAGCAGCTGCACCGCTCTCAACCGTAAGGCTCTACAGGGGCTGGTGAAAGCTGCTCAGCACATCACCAGGATGGAGCTGCCATCCATGGAGGACCTCTACACCCAGCGGTGTAGGAGGAGGGTCACCCTGAAGATTATCAAGGATCCCAGTCACTCCAGCCACAAACTGTTCTGTCTGCTTGCTGTCTGGCCGACGGTTCTGCAGCATTTGAGCCCGAACCACCAGGCTCAGGGACAGCTTCATACCGTAGGCCATAAGACTTTTAAACTCTAAAAACTCATAAAACTATTACGCCTTCAATAAAAAAATCCACTTACATTGCACTGTTCTCTTCAAGTTGCATATTTTTCTTAGTTTTAATATTTATATATAATTTGTTTAATTTAAATTCTTGTACTTTCTTATTCTTCTTATTTTTTAATCTATTTTCCCTTGTTTGAGTGTTTTATTATATAGCATGGTTGTAGGGAGCAAAAGACATAAGAATTTCAATTGGCAATGATTTCGTGATGTTATTGTTGTGTCTTGAAGTCTTGAATCTCAAGAATCCCAGTTGGTGAAGGCACTCTGGTGAGCAGGGTGAGGAGGGAGAACTTACACTAGTGTCATATGATGCAGCCAGAGCTGGCAGTGCAGTAAGGCAATGGGTCTAAAAGAAGGTGAGCACAGGGTGAGGCCGATGAACCAGTAGGGAGCAGGAAGAGGGTGTGGTTGCACCATCCTTCCTCCACCATAGACAGAGCACATTAGAGGACACAATCCCCACAGACAGACATTAACCATTACACCAATACAGCAGCTATGACATACCAGTGTAACAGAGTTAAAAGTACATTTAAATAATTAATATTCTGAGAATGTTCTTTTGTAATACTACGTGAATTTTATCTTAACGATTTTGTTTAATATATTTTTATTGTTATCGTTATTAGTTTACGTCCCCTGTGGGTGGAGTGTTGTGTTCAAAATATGCACTATGTATTTTTCATGTTAGTTAAATCATCCAGCCATTAGAGGTGCTGTAGAGGGAAGGAGGAGAAGACGTATTGCTGTGTAGATGCATGGGTGAGAGAGAAGTAAACATGCTGATCCCCTAAACGCATCCTGGCCCGGGAGAACCGAAAGTAATGTTTGTTGGTCTATAGTCGAGAAGATCTAACAAAGCAGTGGTGCATGACAGCCACCCCTACCACTGATTGAAGACCTGCTGTCAAAGCAATACTGGATGCATGCAGTGCATGGTATAACAAGTTTATGACTAACTATGCCAGCATTGTAGAACCTATAAAGGCTCTGCTGTAGAAGAACAGTGCATTCACCTGAAATGCAAACGAAACGCAGCACAAGCAAGCTTTGCACATGTTAAGGGCATGATTGCCAATGGACCTGCACTGAAACTGTTTGACCCGAATAAGCTCACACCGATGCGTCTGATTATAGGTTTGGAGCCACCCTGACAGAAGTTAATGATGCTGGAGAAGAAGAAACAGTTGCTTTTGCCTCTCATAGCCTATCTGATGCTGAAAGAAAATACTCTATTGTGGAAATGGAGGCTATAGCATATGTATGGGCTGCTGAGAAATGGCGTGTGTGGCTCTGGGGAAGGACATTTCTGCTCAGCACAGATCACCAAGCACCAAATACACTACTGACCACAAAAGGGAATAACCGGGCTGGTCTTCACATAGCCAGGTGGTCTGCCCGCCTCATGGAGTTTGATTACGATGTCCAATACAGGTCAGGATCACAAAATAGTGTTGCTGACTGCTTCTGAAGGCTGACACTAGGAGAAGTGGAGAAGTTGAACGGTTTAGCAGAGTGCTGAAAGACTGTCTGCAGATTGCTTCAATGCAGGGTGCATTGGAAATTGTTAATATAATCCTTTCTTATGGATTACAGTGTTATGTATGTGGAGTTTTTGGACTGCTTTGTGTGCTTGTGGTGTGTTTCCTTCTGCCTCCTGTGGGAGGTTCCTTCTTTTTAGAGTGAAGAGGCGTGGCTACCTGCTGACTGGAGGCTGACACACCTGCACCACATTTCTCATCATCACTCCTTTTAAGCCGGAGCAGGGCTTCACTTCGACGCTGGATTGTTCCATCTTCTGTGGTAACGCTCTCGCTGCTGTGGTTCACAGTTTCTGTGTTTAAACTCTTGCTTATCTTGTGTGCTTTTCTAGTGACTCTTGTGCTCTGTTGTTTTCTGCCCCAGATACTCACCCTTGTAAATCCGGATTTCTCCTCCAGCCAGTAACCTGCCAGCCACGCCGCTCTGCCTCCACTCCTCAACTTACCGGACAGCCTTTTGACTTACCTTTTGTTTAATTCTAATTAAATCAACTTTAAACCGCTCCTCTGCTTCTGGTCTGCTTCTGGGTCCTCTTTTTCTCAAACAGAGACATAACATACAGAGCAACCCCTCATGCAACCACTGGAGTCAGCACATCATGTCTACTCCATGGAAGCCAAATGAGAACAATACTCCAGATTCTGGATGTCATTTGTGCACCAGTAAATGAAGGTGCTGTCAGAGAAGAGTGAAAGACAAACAGGACAAATCAAAACAGTACACAGATGTGACGAGGAGTGCAAAACACCAGAAATTTTATCCTGGCGATCTGGTTTAAGTCAAGAAACCATGGAAAGTTAAGAAAGGAGAACAAAAGTTCACATAAGCGAGGACTGTGGTGAGCCAAAGACAAATAAAAAAAACAAAATAGAAGTATCATCAAATCATAGTATACATACAAGTTTGAAAAAGGGGTTGGAAGAAGTATACACATACATATTTTTTATTCCTACCCTCTTTCACTCATCCTGGTTTATATATTTTTATATTATTGCCAATAGTATTTACCAATATCCGTATAAATATATAATATACATACATTATATTTATAGCATATATAAATACTACATAAACTTCCATATAAATATGAATATATCCCTCATCACACTCCCAGTTAACAAAATTCCTCTTCCATATACCTATTTGGAAATTGTTTTTTGTACCTTTTTTTAAATAGATTTATGTTTGTACTTTGTGGGTTAGTTAGACTTTTCCATCCAGTCTGTAAACGCTTCGATATTCGATCCAGGAGATCTATATATACAACTAACCATTATATTCTTTGTCTTTTCGAGACAAATTTCTATTGTAAGACACTCAAGTAAATCATCCACTGTTGCAGTAATTTTTTCAGTAATTTTATATTTCAAACCATTGTCCACGTATATTGCCACCACTCCTCCATTTTTGTTTTTTCTGATGATATAATCAAATTCATATCCATCGAGTTCAAAATTTACTCCCTTCTAATTATAAATCCAGGTTTCTGATATGGCTATTATGCTGAATGGAGTACTGAACTGACTGAGATATTCCTTGATTTTGTGGAAGTTGGCGTATAGACTTCTGCTGTTGACGTGAGTAATTGATATCTTATGCTCTGATTTAATGATTGTATTGTATGGATTTTCTGTGTAATAACGGTAGCTGTTGTTGATATGCATAGGTTGATATGCATGAATAGGTTATTTTCCGGATCAATATTATTTTCTATATCTTGTATTTTGTGTTCAGTGTAAACAAAAGCATCCAGTTCTCTTGTCATGATTGTGTGGTGTGTTTAGTCCCTGGTTTGGGTTTGACAATTTCCTCGCTATGTTTTGCTTCATCAGAATTTGTCCAATTCCCCAATGTCTCGGATGACCAGGACCTTAGCCTCTTCAGCGGTTCCTTTCAGTTTAATAAATACTTTGCAGTTTTGTGTCAAAGTATTTTGGATTTTTCCTTCCTTCCTCAGAAGTCTAGCCTTTCTTACAATGTCTGCATTTTTTTGGTGTTCATTCAGATATACATCTGAGCCTTTGAGTTTTCTCTCTTGTTTTAATAGTTCCGTTTTATGCTTTCTGTTAGCAAATCTTATTACTATGGCTGGTTTGGCCGTGTTGTTTCTCCGGGGGAGAGGGTGACAGGCGATGTTACTGTTGTTTACCTCAGTCCCCTTGGAGTGAAGGAATGCTGTCACCTGTTGCTCCACATGATTAGCGTTCACGCTCTGCTCCTCTCCGTCTCCTCCCGTCACTGCCCGGACATATGACCAGGGTTTATTTTAATTTGCCTATTTCTAGAACAAAAATCTTGACATTGGAATAAGCCAGATTTAAAGTTATTGTTTAATTTTGTTGACATATTGGAGGCAAAGGCTTTTACAGAGGGATTTTTTTATCACTCCATACATTAGAAAATACTGACAGCCATAAAAAAAAAACATTTTCACCTTTTTTTTTGTTTGTTTACAATAAAATGTTGTGAAATCAGGATGTGAATGACATATGACAAAAGCCCTCTGCAAAAATCTTCAGAATATAGATAGGTATGAAGTTTGGTATGAAGTATGAAGTTTGGTGTTACTGAAGTAGAGATTTTTGGCCTACAGTTTGAGAAAAAACTCATTTTGACAAAACAGCCTTTGAATATTTATATTGTAAAATTATATATATTTTTACTGGAAACCTCAGTTTACCAACAGCAAATCATAGCAAGTCATAGCAACAGCAGTAAAAAACATCTAAAATACATCAAATAAGAGAAAAATACAGCATTAATGGCCTTCAACTGTTGAACCGCAGGCTGTCACTTGACATGCGGTGGTACACTGGGATGAGCTGTTTCCCCACCTTTCTTGTTAACAAGTTTCCAGCATGGTGTTTATGGCTATCAGGTGTTTCCCCATTTTCTTCTGCTTTCCTATACCAACACCAAGAGGAATTGCACCTGGTATGCATGGGGTTGTCATCAGTGGACATGGAGTGAAGGAGACCTGCCCATATTGCTGCCGTTACTGATCAATTGAACTCTGGTTACTGAGAATTTGACTGTGTCTTCTTGCAAGAGACAACCGCCTATGTCTTTTCCACAAGGATTTTACACGCTGTTAGTTTGGAAATGTCAGAGTATGTTATGACCCGGGGTCATAAGGTTATGCTTCAGTGTGTCTGTGTCTGTATCTTCCTCAGTGTGTGTTGTCTCTCCCTGCCTGAGGGAGGTGCTGTTTTCTTTGTCCTTCCCCTCCTTCCTTCTTGTGTTTGTCTAGGTGGTAGCTGGCGATTGGACGGAGGATAAGCAGGACAAGGTTCAAAATAGGACCCAATTCCGGCCGTCTCTCTCTCATTCATTCCCTACTCCCAACCAGACTGTGGTGTGCTATGTGCTCCTGTTAAGAAAACTGCAGCAATACCACCTTTGAGTTTTGTTATTGACATGAACGAATCACGTCATCGGGAATTGACGCCAGCCAATGAGCTTTCGTATTTAGGTTTCAAGCCCCCTTTCTTCTTTCATGATTGGTTGCTGACACACAGGAAGTGACCATATTTGAATGTGATAACACTGTGCAGGACAAACAGACCTTTCCAACAATATATGACATGACACGGTGCAGACAGTGGCTGCTGTGCTGTGCGCTGCGTAAGAATGCCTAGTTTAAAATTCAAAATTCAAAACATTGTTTGCCTTGGAGGGCTTTACAACCAGTCTGTACAGTTGTGACACCCTCTGTCCTTAGACCCTCGAACCGAGTCAGGAAAAACTTCAAAAAACCCTTTATGGGAAAAAGAAGAAACCTGAGGAAGAGCCACAGATGAGGGATCCCTCTCCCTGGGACGGACAGACGTGCAATAGATGCCACATGTACAGAGAACATCATCATCAATCATATATGAAGTTAAACATGGGTCGTAATAAACTGTAGCTATACTGAGTTCATTGGTTTAGTCCATGTGTGAAGGTATCATAGGTAATGGAAATGAGTCCGTGAGTCCAGGTGCATCTCTAGATGTCCTCATATGGAGCTCTGGGCCACTCGAACCTTCTCTCCACAACACAGACACAGATCATGTTCCCCACCAGGCCAGTGAACCTCAGACAGATGGACCACAACCAGAATCAGTGAGGAACCTGCAAGACTGGAGAGAACAAAGAGGACCGGGGCTCCGGCAGTAACATGCACTTTACAGGACATAAGAGTATTCACATTAACCGCTTTGACACTTTAATCCAATTTAACCACTTTAACTACTTTAACCAGTTTAACCACTTTAGCCACTTTTACCAGTTTATAAGGTGACTCCAGTTTGCACTACTACCATAATAAGAGTAGAGGAAGCAAAGGAAGAGGAAGCAGAGAAAGAGGAAGCAGAGACATAGAGGAAGAGGGAGAGGAAGAGGGAGAGTTTACAGAGCCCGAACAAGATGGCAGCGTAGTGCGGTAGCTCCCTTCAACTTCGCACATAAAACAGCCCCAAACTTTTGCAAACCTACCTGAAACAAACCATGCCTAAACCCTCGGCAGCAAAGGAGTGCGCTGTCTTTTCAAACTCCCGCAAAACGGGCTCACAAAGCACCGTGGCAGCGACATCACCAACCAGGAATATCACAACTAGCGACATGGTTAATATAACTGACGTGCTAACTGAGTTAAAATCACTCCGCTCGGAGTTCTGATCGAAGCTGGACAGAATAAACAGCCATCTGGGTGAGCTGACAAATTCCATCTCGGTGCTGGAGAACAACCTGGGTGAAATTAAACGAGATGTGGTGGCTAATGAACAACATATCGAGGAAGCTGAAGCTTGCATAGCTGCTACAGAGGAAGCGTTGGATAGGACCGAGATGGCGCTGTCTGCGGCAACAAAGCGGCTCACTCACCTGGAACAAAAGACGGAAGATCTGGAAAACCGCGGGAGGAGGAAAAATATCCGGCTATTTGGTCTCAAGGAGGGAGCTGACGGTACGCGCCCTCTCCTGGACTTTATAAACGATATGCTACGCCAATGGCTGAACACTGGGCCCGACAGAACATTCACACTGGAAAGAGTCCACCGTACGCTGGCTCCAGCAATTCCCAACCAGACCCAAGCTGTTCTCATCTGCTTTCTCAGATACCAAGACAAAGAGTTCGTCCTACGCTCCACGAGACAACGGGACATTACACACGATGAAACCAAGCTTGCATTTGCCCAGGATTTCTCAGCAGAAACAATCAGATGAAGACAGTTCAACGCGGTTAAGAAGCTGTTTGTTGACATGGGGACTTTCTGAGGATTTCACCTCCAACCTCGCAAGCTGAGAGTGTTACATAACGGAAGGATTCAGATGTTTTCCACCCCACAAGAGGCTGAGACCGCAGCATCTCCACCAAGTAGCCGGCACATGGCCAGGTTTGAATAGTCTCTCATACATAGAGAGGGGTGAGTACATTAGCCTGCATGCATGGAGAGAGGCTCACATTGGGCTCTGCAATAGTGGGAAATATGAACAATAAATGACAGGTACGTATTGATCAAGTAGACAGTGCAACTTCTTTATGAGCATTTATTATCTTTATATCTGACTGTCTCTCTAATTTGGTTATGTGATTTTATTTTTATTCCTCCTTTATGGTAAACAGAAGAGACCAATAGTCTTGAGATGCAAGAGCAACAGGTTAATGAGACCTGTGGATCCTGTTATTAATCAAAGCTCATTTTAAGTTGCGTTTTAAATATCAATGGCTGGACACGTTGTGTTTTTTTATATACGTAAATGACAAAAATATGTTTATATTATATGGACGGAGAAATGATAATTATTACTCTCATTCTATCTTTTATATATGTTTTTCTAACCTGCATGTTTGTTGTTATGAAGAGTGAAGTGCTTCCCAAGAAAGCTAAGCTTAATCTTCTCACCTGCCTGTTCTCCTGCACGGAGGTAGCACTTTTTCTAAACATGATGTGTGTTGTTGATGGACAATTGTTACTTGCTGGTCAACTTAAGGGTGTTATTTGTTCTGATGGGATTGCCTTGTCGTTTTGGGACTAGGCTAGGGTTTTGGGGAGGGGGGTGGATAGAGGGGGGCCCTCCTGCTCTACCTATGTTTTTTTTTTCTTTTTGTTAGTTTGTTAGTCTTTTTTATTTACCGTTTTATTTTTACTGTACCATGGTCACAAGAAACCAATATAATATGCAAACCTCAGCATGCTTAATACACTTAATGTAATAACTTTCAATGTCAGAGGTCTTCGTTACCCAATTAAGTGGAAGAGAATTCTTACATTTTTGAAAAAGGAAAAAGTAGCCATTGCTCTCCTACAGGAAACCCGTCTGTCTAATGAGGAGCACAAAAAACTCTGGAGAGATTGGGTTGGGCAAGGTTGCTTTAGCAGCTTTACTAGTAATAAGAGAGAAGTAGCAGTACTTATGCATAAAAACTTGCCTTTCATATTGAAGGAGCAATATACTCACTCTGAGGACAGACACATACTAATTTGGGGGATGTTATATGGACAAGAACTGACGTTGCTGAATGTATACGCACCAAATGAGGATAGTCCTAAATTCATGATGGATATGATCACTCTATTTAATCAATATAACACAGACCTTGGAATAGTTGCCGGAGATTTCAATTGCTGCATGGACAGTAACTTAAACAAATCCTCAGCCACTCTGTGTAACCCCAATGCATCTTATGGCCCTTTTCCACTAGTACCTAACTTGGCTCGACTCAACTCGACACTCGACTCGGTTTGTACGCGTTTCCATTACGTGTTAGTACCTGGTACCAGGTACTTTCGTAGTACCTACTCGGCTGGGGTTCCAAGCGAGCTGAGTCGAGCCGAAAATGTGACGTCGGCAGACAGCAGGCCACTGATTGGCCAGGGCCTGACGTCACTAGATGCGTCGGGAGAGCGACTCGTTCAGTAAGAGTCAACTCATGCGCCATTTTTAAAACGCAATAACAACAACGAACACAATCAGAGATGGCTGCACAGAAATCAACCCCACGGAGCAACGACGAGGTGCAGACATTTCTTTGTCTGGTGGCCTCCATAGCTCAATAGTCATTTCGTGTTTGTGTCGCATAACAAATGACAGTGCTGGAGTTTCGGCCGCGTTGCCACGATTTCGACCCCACCCACGCTGAGGTGGTACTCTATTGTAATGGGAAAACGATCGAAACTGACTCGAGGCGAGGCGGGGCGAGCTGAGGAGGTGGAAAAGGACCATAAGACTCTGAGGTTAGCCTCGGCTGATGTAGGCCTGGTTGGAGAGAACTCCAGACATCAACCTCCAGCAGTGATGTGGGATGCAGCCAGACTCAGACTCAGACAGACTCAGACTCAACTTTATTGTTTGAGAAGCACATAGATAGAAGAAGCACACAGATGAAGAATAAACAGTAAACACTTAAAATACAAAATATAAAAGAATGAGAATAAAATAATATAAGTAAATATAAAGAGCTGAATATGGCTTTGTATGGAATAAGTTATGGCTTCATATGGAATAAGTTAAAAAATTATAAGTTAAAATTATTGCACCATATGATGAGGTTATTGCACCAGAGGAAAAGTGTCCATTTTGTGTATGCATGTGTTGTACAAGTAAATGTACAATGGCTACCACCCCTACTCTATGTCCTCCTCCCCTCCTTGTGAGGAGTTGTAGAGTGTGATGGCATGATGGACAAAGGAGTTCTTGAAGCCTGTTGGTCCTGCACTTGGGAAGGAGCAGTCTTTCACTGAACAGGCTCCTCTGGTTGCTGATGACGGTGTGCAGAGGGTTGGCTGGCATTGTCCATAATATCCAGCAGTTTGTCCAGAGTCCTCGACTCTGCCACCGTCACCAGAGAGTCCAGCTTCATGCTGACCACAGAGCCGGCCCGCCTGATCAGTTTATCCAGTCTGGATGTGTCCTTCTTGGATATGCTGCCCCCCCAGCACACCACAGCGGGGTGTTTTTTTTTTTTTTATTTCATATTTTTAATTTTCTACGGTTATTGTTATTTCACTTTGTACTTTTACCCTCTATTTTATTTTATTTTATTATAGTTTCTTTTGCATCCTTACTGTACTTCTTGCATGCCCTTAAGTTTCACCATTTCATGCTGCTGCTGGAAATGTGAATTTCTCTTGGAGATCAATAAAGTATCTATCTATCTATCTATCTATCTATCTATCTATCTATCTATCTATCTATCTATCTATCTATCTATCTAATCACAATCACAGTGTAAAAGAGGACACTGGCAACCACAGACTGGTAAAACATCCGCAGAAGTTTGCTGCAGATGTTGAAGGACCGCAGTCTCCTTAGGAAGTACATCCTGCTTTGTGTCTTCCCATACAGGTGGCTGGTGTGCGTTGTCCAGTCCAGTTTATTGTCTAGCCATAGCCCGAGGTATTTGTAAGAGTCCACAGCCTCCACCTCAGCTCCCTCTAACAGGACTGGTCGCGGTCTTGGTCTGGACCTCCCAAAGTCAATAACCAGCTCCTTCGTCTTAGAGGTGTTGAGCTGTAGGTGGTTAGTGTGGCACCATGCAGCGAAGTCCCCTACCAGTCTCCGATACTCCTCCTCTCTGTCCATCCCTGATGCACCCAATGATGGCCGTGTCATCAGCATACTTCTAAATATGACACAGCTCCGAGTTGTAGCAGAAGTCTGAGGTGTACAGGGTGAAGAGAAGAGGGGCCAGCACTGTGCCCTGGGGGCTCCAGTGCTGCTGACCACCGTGTCAGGACGTGATGTCCTTCAGCCCGACGTACTGTGGTCTGCCAGTGAGGTAGTCGGAGATCCAGTCCATCAGCTGGGGGTCCACTCCCATCCTGCTCAGTTTGTCCCGAAGCAGAGTGGGCTGGATGGTATTGAAGGCACTGGAGAAGTCCAAGAAAAGAATCCTCACTGTGCCGCTTTCCCTTATCCAGATGGGAGTGGGCTCAATGGAGCAGGTAGAGGATGGCATCCTCCACACCAACACCTGGTTGGTAGGTGAACCTGTTGAAGAAGTCATTCAGTTTGTTTGCCCTCTCCATTGTCCCCCCTACAGCTCTGGTCTTTGTGTTGAGACCTGTGATGGTCCTCACACCTTCCCAGACCTCCCTCATGTTGTTTTCTCTCTCAGCTTCTGCTCCACCTTTCTCCTGCAGCTGTCCTTGGCTTCCTTCACACAGTGTTTCACCTCCTGCTGTGCTGCTTTCCTGGCCTCCCTGTCTCTGCTCCTGAAGGCAGCCTTCTTCTTGTTGAGGACAGTCTTGAACTTCCCGTGTTACCCAAGGCTTGTTATTAGGGTAGCAGCGGACAGTCTTGACAGGGGAGACCACGTCTGCGCAGAAGTTCAGGTAGTCCATCAGACAGTGTGTCATCCCCTCTATGTCCTCACCATGCGGGTTCATCAGCACATCCCAGACTGTGGTGTTAAAGCAGTCTCTCAAGGCACTTTCCTTCTCAGGGGACCATCTCCTGACTGATCGGGTTGTCACCGGTTGCTTTTGGACCAGGGGGGTATACAGTGGCTGTGCATACGGTGGACCAGGTTGTCATCAGACTTCCCTAGTGGGGGGAGGGGAAGTCGATCTGTATGCATTCCCGTACATTAACATACAGCAGATCAATTGTCCTGTTGTTTCTGGTCGGACAGTCTACAACTTGATTAAAAACAGCCAAAGTAGAGTCCAAAGTTGCATGGTTAAAGTCCCCAGAGATGATCATGAATGCCTTGCTGTGACAGAGTGGATTTTCTCACAGGCAGTGGCTGCGTCCGCTCTCGGAGGGATGTAAACACAGACGGTGATCATGTGACTGAAACTCCCTCGGCAGATAATATGGCCGCAGGCTAACAGCTAGCAGCAGCTCGAGGTCCCGGCAACGTGAGACTGTCTTTACGGAGATATGTCCTGGGTTACACCAGCGGTGGTGTTGTTGACATACATGATGAGTCCCCCACCTTTGCTTTTCCCGCTCGCCTTAGTGTCTCTGTCGGCTCTCACAGCAGTGAATCCCAGCAGGTCCACGTTAGCATCCGGTACTAGGTGGTTCAGCCATGTCTCCGTGAAGATGAACAAGCTGCTCTCCCGGTAGATCCGCTGGTTGTTCAGTGCGGACAGCTTAAATCGTCTATCTTGTTCGGCAGCGAGTTCACATTCCTCATGATGACGGAGGGAATCGATGGCTTGTAGCGCCTCCGATTTTCCGCTAGCTCTAGCACTCGGCCTTTAGCTTAGCCCCGGCCTTGCAGCCCCGGGGTCTCCTCCTCAGCCCAGCTGGGATGGGGTGTCGTTGATGTGGATTTTTCAGGCAGAGCTGTAGACTTAGTCCAAGGGCCAGTTGGAGACAAAGTCTGGTCCTGCCTGGCTCTCCGCACCTTACTTTTTTCTCTAAGTCTTTTGCTCAAAAAGATTCTAAGTATTTAAATCTTCTTCTGAGGAAAATGCTAAGTCCAAATAAGCACTGGAGTCCAGCAAAGTTGAGTCCAAAGAGAGCTTTATTCTTCAGCACGAAGCAAAAAGCATGAGCTGTCCTGCAGAACAACTGAACTCTAACCTTTGTGCATCACCATTTTATATTGTGAGGTGTAGGTGTGTTTTAGACCAAGGGGCATGTCTTGCCATGCCCCTTTCTCCCATCTTTCATATTTTGGGAGCGGTGGTTTTTATTGGTGTCTGGGATTACCCTTTTATGCATAAAGCCAATTTTTAATGGAGTCTGATTTATCTAATGGGAGTCCATTTTGTTTCAAACATACACAGTTTTGGTTTTAATGGAGTCAGAATTTCTATTGGTTGGTTTTTTAAAAAGTAAGCATCAATCTCATAACAATTACTTTGGTATTTTCTGGTACTTTCTTTGTGTAGTTAGTCACTAAGGGTTTTACCATAAATCAATGTTAATAATCATGATGAGGCCTAGTAAGTAAATAGCGGCCGTTGCAAAACATACACACATAGACATAAGGCATTGAAAAATTAATACATCACGAAGCATAGGAATGGCATTATGCATCGGTTCTTAATACACGTAGGATGTAAGTACACCAACCAACATGGATCCAATACATTGTAAAGCACGGCGGTATTGTCAAGGAATAAACAAAAATACAAAAATGAAAATCTCATGATTTAGCAAATAATCATAGTATGTAAATTATCCAGTGTATCTACTAATGATCAATAGGTGATTATTCAGAGAAATATTAATGCCATCATCACACAACAAGTCATTATGTGTTAAAAACAATATTGTCAAACAATGATAGGATTACTTCAGTAGATCAGGCACGTAATCAGTAGTCAATTAAAATAAGGTGCAAAACCTCCTAAGCACAATAATACCGAATGAGTGATAATTGATGGATAGTATGACAGTAATATGGAATCACACACAAATTTACTCAACACAACATATATATGTAAATGCAATCACAGCATGAGATGTGGGCAGTGTCCATGTGATTAAAACACAGTGAGAGTCCATAATTATGGATTGTAGCGCTGAGTCCATGGATGGAAACATTTCATGATGGTGAAGAAAGTATCCAAGCCTGGGAAGCAGGTTATGTATGTAACTATGTATCCACTTGAGATCTTCCAGCCGGAGATCAAGGCGAATGGGGCAGAGCACGTCGTACACCCCAGCCATTTTAAGCCTGAGGGCCTGATGGGCCTGGTGAGGCAGAAGGGTTTGGTGGGCCTTTATATGCGGGCAGAACGACAGAGAAGCGGTTTTCCACTAATTTGAGAGTTTTCAATTGGGCACGAACCACCTGCGCATTTGTTTTCCTGCGTAACTCTCTACGGCAGCTCGTTAAACAATGGCGAACCACCGTAAGGAGAAGACGATCCTCCATGTTAAGGGTGTTACGGAGACGGGAATATTGAAGTCTGGACAGATTTCCGACTTCATGAAAGGTGAGGCATCTGCGGGCGCTACGGGCAGTGGGCTGCTGAGTAGAAGGCAGTGGAGGCGGAGCAGAGGGCAGTGGTGCGACAGGAGGTGGTGACAATGGGGCTTGTGGAATCACTGGGATGGATTCAAAACCTTGAGGTGTCGGCAGTGGGTCAGGAAAAGTGGGCGAGAAAGGAACACCCTGTGGCTCATTCTTGGGTACTGGTGGTGGCTGTTCCATGACGGGTCCTGGTTGCCATGATGTTGAGGGCTCCAGCGGTTGTTGCCAAGGCTTGAACGGATTCCACTGCGGTGGAGGTGGTCGATATGGTGGAGAAGGTGTCAACCGGTTCAGCCATGGCATGAATTGGTCTTGGGCAGGCATCAGTGGTCTCGCCCCTTGGGGTCGTGAACTGGGACCAGGCTGGGACTCCTCCTGTCTCATTAAGTCATGCATATTCTGAGGGACTTGCCACCAGTTTCTCCGAGGGTCAGCCATGTTTTTTCCTACTCGGATGAGATATACATCATTACTCATCAAGAGAATAGGCTTGGCCTTTGGAATAGTCCTGATAGCCTACCACTTTTCCAGCTATCACTATGTTTTTTATATCCCCATATGACTTATATGCCTCATGACATTGCTGTGAATAATGAGAAACTGCAGCACTACCTTTCCTAGACAGACTTTGATGAGTGGAGAATAAAAGGTCTGAATGCAAATATATAGCGACTATTTCTATCTTTCCTTGGTGTACAGGGATGCAAGAATGTTCGTTAACCAAATCATAAACATAATGTATTGGTACTTGGTATGTTCTCAGAATCAAACCTTTTTGTAGTGTATAACACTGTTCAGTCCATTGCCAGTGATTGGTGTTCATAGGAGTAGATGCGAATCTGGAAGGGTGGTTGCATTAGCGGATAATCCAGTGAATTCACAGAGTTTACATCATGGCGTTCCTTTGTATCTGAGTTAGCAAATGCAATAGGTCCAAATGGGAGTTAATTAAATATATTTTGGAGAGCTGCATTATATGCCCTCTGATGTTTTGGCTTCTTCTTGCCACGCCTATATCTGTACTTTTTCACTGACACACTTTCAGCCATTACAAAGTTATCTGTGAATCGGTGTCGTCTGAGTCAGTAAGTGAGTTTAATTGGCGGTCAGCTAGTTCATCTAGAACCACGGACTTGCTGGATAGACTTACCGGAAATTGAAATATGGCTTTGGTAGCTCGTCCAATCATCAATTTGATGAGAGGAAATACACAACACAGGATTACCACAAGCGATCAGAAAAAGGACACCTAGAATTAATGCAATGATTGACAAGACTTTTGACCAAGATAGTTGCTCAAGCCATTTCCATACCTTTTCCAACCAATGTGGTTTAGTATTCCAATTAGAATTTTGTACATGTTCGTCTCTGGCTGTTTTCAATTGCTTTAGTAAGGCAGTCGAATTACCATCCTCTCCTGTATTCATGGGGATCACTGTACAGCACTCATCACCAATCAGAGTGTACACACTCCTTGCTCTGGAGCTAACAGTGACTCTAAGATAAACCTATTTTGTATTGTCATTAAGGAAGTGGCATGAAGTTGCTCAGTTATGCCTTCCATAGCGGCTATGATCCAATTTAAGAAGCGTTGCTGGTTGTACCATAGGTGATTAACCCACCTAGTGTTTCGTGCTATGTATTGTGCATTCATGATAGGCCCAGTGATGGGGATCCCTCCTAAGGCTTGACCAGATTTAATCCAGGCTTCTGAGACTGCTGCATACTCACTTGGCACATTACGTGGCTCTTGATTCCATGCTATGTATATTTTCTCATCTGCTGTGTAAAGTTTGTGTGGTCTCAGGTCTCTTTTTGTTCGTGTTTGATTGTGAGTGTGATTCTGATTTTGAGGGGACGGTGGACTGAAGACAGTCAACATGACAGGTGCACATAGGCCAGTCCAATTTACTGGTAAAGTTGCTTTTACCTGCATGTTATCATCGCAGAGCCAAAATATGTCTGCCAATGGGTATGTCTGGTTGGTTGGTTATATTCGGTAGTTTAAATCTCCTGACATATGTTCCGTTTCACCATACATATACTTTTTGCCCATTCTGAACAACTTGGTCACACTGTATTGATGCATTTTTTGTGGTAGTGTAAATTAATAGGCTCTGTTTTTTTGTTGAGTTTCCTTTGCAGGTAGAGTTGTGTGGCAGCGTAGAAAGTCGACTTTGGAGAAGTCCTTTTTTGATTGCATGGTTTAGGGTACGTTTATTGACTATGCAGAATGGGTGCACTGTATTTTCTAGAATTTGTGTTACCGGAGGAGTCATTACAGGTAATTCTGGAGATAATGCATACGGACAGATTGAGGTATCATTTGTCCAACTTTTGTTTAGTCTTGCTGCCATATGCATTGTACATTCCACGAGGCATTTTTCTTTTTGTCACATTTTCCGTCAACAAATCCGGGGAAAGGCAAAATGACAGGCTTGTGTTTAGAGTTATAACATGTTACACAGGTTCGGTTACTCACTTGTCTGGCTGAATAGTTCATCCACTGATAAAATATATTATTTTCCCATCCTAGGGTTTTCCATTTAATCATTTTGGGTAGTAATGCTCTGGGAATTCGGGTTCTGGCTTTATCATGTTCTTTAACAATCATTACCATGTTTCTTGCTAAATCTTTAGTCACAATTTTGTTTGTCTTGTTTTCTGCACACCAGATTTTTGTACACTTTATGTCTATCTCGCATCGCTCACTGATTGGAAAGAAGTTCATTTTTTCCTGTTTTGATTCTATTGTTAATGTTTGATTATGTATTTTTAAACTGTCATATTTGATGGCTGTGCTCTTGTTGGTCATCAGTACTCCCTTCAGTGTTGCCTTCATTCCTGCAGCCAATGCACACTCAATAAGTCGTTCTCTACTGGTTTTTAAGTGTTGCGTGTCTAGGTGTTGAGCTGAGTTCAGAAGCAACCAAATTATTATAACTATCACTAGTGTCCCCACCCCAAGCCGTTTTTTAATCTGTGATGTGTTTCCAGCTTTTTCTTTCCCAATCAAAATACATGCTTCTGGTTGGAGCATGTGAGATGCTGGCCCTTCTTCTGGGTCTGATGGTGGTGCTTCATTTTCTGTTTCTGTGTCATCTGGCTCGTCTGATATGTGGCTCTGTCTAGTAGCTAGTGAACCACTACTCTGTGTATTTCCACTGTCTCTCCCCTTTCTTTCTGCCAGCCTCTGCGATCGCCTGTATGGTGGTGTGGAGGCGTCGCTCTCCTCTGGGCTCTCTCTCCGCGGCCGAGTGTCTCCCTGCGGGGCGGCTTCGTCGCCCCTTCTCTCAGTCCGGGCTGTGATCTCACAGTCTCACTTGGATCGTTTGCTCTGCAGCAGTGATTTAGGTGAAACCAAACGGTCTTATCCTTGCACTTTAAGAGCGGTAGGAGTTGTTAGAGTAACCTTAAAAGGACCTTCGCGTCTGGGTTGGTCCCACTTTCTTTTGAACACTTTGACATATACCCAGTCACCAGGCTTCACCTTTTGTAGTTGCGGCTGGATCTCAGCTTCACGATCCTCAGCTGCTGCTTTAGTCTGTTGGAAGACAACTTTATGTATTTGGGTTAAATGTTGCAAATAGGCCCCCAATTCTTTTTCACATTGTTCTAAGGGTGGCCCTTGATAAGGTCCTCTAAGATATGGCACAGGCATAGGTCTTCCAGTCATCATTTCATGCGGTGTTAGGTGTGTTAGTCTGTTAGTTTGTGACCTCATAGACATCAAAGCAAGCGGTAAAGCATCTACCCAATTTATCTTATTACCACTATCTGCCCTAATCTTAGCTAGCTTGGCTTTCAAAGTTCCATTAGCTCGCTCTACCACACCCTGCGACTGTGGGTGATAGACACATCCAAACTTTTGCTTGATTCCTAACATCTTGAAAGTTATTTTCGTTATATTTGCCACAAATGCAGGACCATTATCTGAACTGATAGTATCAGGGAAACCAAATCTTGGAAAAACTTCTTTACATAGAAACTTGGCTACTGAATTAGCATCTGTTTCTTTGGTTGGAACTGCTTCAATCCATCTGCTGAACCTGTCAATTACTACAAGAGCATATCTGTAGCCTCTGATTCGCTCTGTCATGTCTATATGATCCATCATTAAGTGTCTAAAAGGACCATCTGGAGGCGGTATATGAGCTATAGGTGCTGAAAAAGCTTTTCGTACATTATGTTGTGCACACACTATACACTCATTTAAAGTTCTATCTACTGTAGCTGCTAAAAACGGTGACCACCAAACAGCTGTAAGGTGTCTCAAGACCTCCCCCCTTGCGCAATGGTCCTGGCCATGCGCATTAAGGATAGCTGTTTTTTGCAGCATTATGGGCAGCACGAAGTGACCATGTGGGCTACGCCACAGGTCTTTGTGTGGACCATCTTGTGTACATTTAATAGCTCCGCGTCTAAGCCATACATACATTTGTTCATAAATGCTAGCTTGACGTTGTGTTTCTATCAATGAGGTCAACGTTGTAAGAGGGTTCACAGTCTTCTGCTACCAACAAAGGGCCTATACACGCTTGCGGTTGCTGCACGTTTAGCTGCTTCATCAGCTAGCATTGCACATTGTTTCCTTTTGCTATCAAAGAATCAGTTTTTTGATGTGCTGGACATTTAGTGATGGCTAAGGCGGATGGAAGGTGGATAGCTTCTAACAGAGCTGAAATAGCAGCACCATGAGTTACTGGTGTGCCATCTGCCCTATTGAAACCTCTTTGTTGCCAAATTTTGCCATTGATATGACATACGCCGTAGGCATATGCTGAATCAGTATATACCTAAAAAAAATAAAGGTGTCATCAGGGTTCAATTGTATCACAGCATAGCCTGCATGGTTTCCTGTTGCGTTTCTGAAACATGAACCATCAACAAAATAAGTCAAGTCCGCTGGTATTGGTTGGTTATACATGTCTTCCCTCGGTTTCAGGAAAGCTTCTGTCCTTTTGGATACAGTCATGAGGTGTGCCTTCTTCAGGCAACACCAAACGTGTTGCAGGATTAACTGTATTGCAACGCTGAATTGTCAGTTCCGGTGTAGAGAGAATAACTTCATAACCGGTTTTTCTTGCTTGTGTTAGAACAAAACGTGGACTCGTTAATAACGCATGTAATTGGTGGGACGTGTATAAAGTAGGATGTCCCATGGTAATAGAAGACGCTTTTTGGAACGCAAAGACGGCTGCAGCCAGTCCTTGGTAGCAGGGTGGTAACCCTACTTCAATATTGTCCAATTTAGGTAGTATAGTACGCCAATGGTTGTTTTCCTACTGGGGTTTCTTGCATCAATACTGCACAAGCATAGCCCGATCTCTCTGCAACATACAGATAGAAATGGCTTGCTGTAGTCTGGATTTCCGAGGGCAGGAGCAGTTTGTAGATCATGTTTTAGTGCTTGAAAGCTTTGTTCAGCAACATCAGTCCACTGTAACGTAGCTGAATTGTCTGCCTTGTCCGACGGCACGTATCAATGCTCTCAAAGGAGCAGCTTTAATAGCGTAATCCCAAATCCACGGCTCTACTATAACCAGCCATTCCCAGATTAGACAGCATTTGACCTACAGTTTGTGGTTTTGGTATTCTAGTTATTGCTTCTATGTGAGTTAAGGCTATTTTTCTCTGATTACCGCTAAGTTTTCTTCCCTAAATACTCTACCTCTTCTTGGCAGAATTGAAGTTTGTCTTTGCTGACTTTGTGTCCTCCTTTAGCAAGTGCTGTTAACACGGTAATAGAGTCTTGCTCACATTGCTCTTTAGTAGGGCTAGCAATCAAAATATCATCCATGTATTGAATGATTGTGCTCTGTACATTGAGATGATGTAAATCTTCTGCCAAAATTCTATTGAATACTGATGGGCTTTCAACAAAACCTTGTGGTAAACGAAACGTGTAAGTGTAAGTGTACTGTTGGCCCTGAAATGTGAATGCAAATAAGTGCTGTGAGTCGGGGTGTAAAGGTACGCTAAAAAACGCTGAACATAGATCTATTACTGTGTACCAGTGGGTGTTTGGTGGGATGTTTGACAAAAGTGTGTGTGGATCAGGTACTATGGGAGTTTCTGCATCGACTATGGAGTTGACAATGCGCAGGTCATGTACCAGGCGATAATCTGGAGAATGTGGCTTTTGGATTGGATAGATTGAAGTATTGCAGGGGCTTTTGGTTTTAATTAACACTCCTGCAGTTATCAAACCCTCAATGGTGGGCTTGATGCCTTCTACAGCTTGTTGTTTCAGTGGATATTGCCTATTGCCTTTTGTAAGGTAATATGATATTAGGTTTTAGCTTGATCTTAACAGGCTGTGCAGATTTCACTAATCCTATATCTGTTTTGTGTTGTGACCATATTTGCATGGGTACTTGTTTTAATAGATTTATGTGCTCTGCTGTGAGTGGTAGTTGTTTAGGGGTGTCATTAGATACTAATAATTTCCTTGCTTGTCCTTCATCAGTGGTGCTAAGAGATATTCTAATATACTGTTTATCAGGAGAAACATGCAAGTATTTATTCATGGTTTGCTGCCATTCAGGGATCTGCAGCACGTCTTTCATCATTGGTCCTAGATTGTGGGATTCATAACCTTTAGCTATTAACAGAGTTATGTGAGGAGTAGATTTTGGGACTGAGAACCATTGTTGCAGTTCAAGTGAGAGTTGCACAGCTGCTGCAGCTCCTTGTGGACCTTTGGTTCTTGTGCTTCATGGAGCTGGCTTTGTGCCCAAATTTTGCAGTTTTGCATCCACTGGATCCAATATACAGCTGCATTTTTCAACAGCACTGTGTCATTTATCACTAGGGATGGCATCATTGGCGGTGGTGGAAGATTGTGAAGGGATCTGGAGGCAGATCTAGCCAAATTCCATCTGGAGTACACATGACACTGGCTTTTAGAGAACACAGAATGTCTCTCCCTAATAGATTAATTGGCGTCTGGTCAGAATAAAGAAGTGGTGCGAACAACAGTTTTTCCTGCTATCAGCATGGGGACCGGTTGAGTGAGGGGAACAATTTGGGTTTTCCCAGAGAAACCTATAGTTTTTATTGATGAGCCAGAAAGGGGAAGATGGGAGTCAGAACTTTTTATAGATGAATAAGTGGCTCCCGTGTCTACCATAAAATCATGATCTTGACCTTGAATGGTAACAGTCACTGTGGGCTCATCATGTGGTTGTGATGAAATTGCAGTTGCCATTACATCCCCCTCAGGCTTCTCTGGGCTCCCCTAAGGCCAAATTTCTAGCCAGTCCTGTCCACGGATTATCTGGACAGTCTTTTCGCTGATGACTTGTTGGCCACATCCCCAGTATACATCTCTGTCATTTGGACTTGCATTCAGGTGGGGTGTGAATTGAGAACGGTCTCCTTGTTGTAGAGGGCGTCCATTCCATTGAGGACGACGAAATGGGCCTCTCCTGGGTCCAGCCAGTCCTCTAGGACGGTTAGCATATGAACGTGGTTCTGGATGTTCAACATGTACATGAATAGTCGGCGGCAACGTTGCTGGTGTAGTTCCCAGCTGATCCGTTGGCTGTGGCGCTGGTACTTGGAGCTGTGGCTGCTGTGGTGGTTGTGTAACTGGCAGCTGAGGAGTTGCCTTGACTTTGAACTGTGCTCGAGGCTGCTCCACTGTGACCACAGGTGCTTGAGCTTTAGCTTTTTCCTTTTTGTGTTTGGAGCTCAATTCAGATAGCTGCAATTGTGTCAACTTGTTGGACATCAGCTTGTTAGCATCGTCATTCTCTCTGCTTTTCTTTTCTCACACTTTCTACATGATGTATGAGATGTTCTGAAAACAGTGGCCAGTCCATTTTCATCAGTCCAACCACATTTTCCAGTCGTTTCTGCACTTCTGCTGGCATGGCTTTCTTTATCATTACCTTGAAAAGGCTTTCGGTGGTGCTGTTGGCATTCCATGCACCGCCAGTCTCCTCTCGCCACTTTCACTAGTTGGTATGCATGCAGAAATCCCCTCCTTGAACCGCCACCTTACTGTGGTGGAGGGGTTTGTGTGCCCGAATGATCCTAGGAGCTATGTTGTCGGGGGCATTACGCCCTGGTGGTAGGGTCTCCCATGGCAAACAGGTCCTAGGTGACAGGGCCAGACTAAGAGCGGTGGTTTCACAAGCCCACCATGAAGAAAGAATCAACAAGGACCGTTCACGTCGCCCGGATTGGCGTTACTGGGCCCCACCCTGGAGCCAGGCCTTGGGTTGGGGCTTGCAGCAGGCGAGCGCCTGGTGGCAGGCGGGTCTTTGCCCACGGGACCCAGGCCGGGCTCAGCCCGAAATGGCGACGTGGGCCCGCCTTCCAGTAGGCTCACCACCACCTGCAGGAAGGTCCATGAGGGGCTGGACCCTCCACTACTCTGGAGTTGCCCAGGCTGAGCGGGCAAGCTGGTGTGGGCTTGCTTATAACTCCCCAGCTCAGCCGCCACGTGTTGGAGTTCACCCCGGTGAACGAGAGGGTCGCTTCCCTGCGCCTTCGGGTTGGGGATAGGTCTCTTGCTGTTGTTTGTGCCTACGGGCCGAACAGCAGTACAGAGTACCCAGCCTTCTTGGAGTCCCTGGGAGGGGTACTTGATAGTAGTGGTCCGACTGGGGACTCCATTGTTCTACTGGGGGACTTCAACGCTCACGTGGGCAGTAACGACAGTGATACCTGGAGGGGCGTGATCGGGAGGAACAGGCCTCCTCCTGATCTGAACCCGAGCGGTGTTCTGTTGGACTTCTGTGCTGGCGGATGGGGACATTGAGTCCGAGTGGACTATGTTCTCTGCCTCCATTGTCGACGCGGCAGTTCGAAGTTGTGGACGCAAGGTCTCTGGTGCCTGTCGTGGTGGCAATCCCCGAACCCGGTGGTGGACACCGGAAGTAAGGGATGCCATCAGGCTGAAGAAGGAGTCCTATCGGACCATGTTGGCCTGTGGGACTCCTGACGCAGTTGACAGGTACCGGCAGGCCAAGCAAGCCGCAGCCCAGACGGTCCTGGAGGCAAAAACTCTGGTCTGGGAGGAGTTCGGTGAGGCCATGGAGGAGGACTATCGGTTGGCCTCGAAGAGATTCTGGCAAACCGTCCGGCGCCTCAGAAGGGGGAAGCAGTACTCTGCCAACACTGTTTACAGTGCTGGGTGGGGAGCTGTTGACCTCAACTGAAGAAATACTTTGAGGATCTCCTCAATCCCACCGACTTGCCTTCCAGTGAGGAAGCAGAGGCTGGGGACTCTGAGGTGGACTCGTCCATCACCCGAAGCCGAAGTCACTGAGGTAGTTCGTAAGCTCCTCGGTGGCAAGGCGCCGGGGGTGGATGAGATCCGCCCTGAGTACCTCAAGTCTCTGGATGTTGTGGGGCTGTCTTGGCTGACATGCCTCTGCAACATTGCATGGAGGTTGGGGACAGTGCCTCTGGAGTGGCAAACTGGGGTGGTGGTCCCTCTTTTTAAAAAGGGGGATCCGGAGAGTGTGTTCTAACTACAGGGGGATCACACTTCTCAGGGGAGAGGTCCTGCCTCAAGTGGAGGAGTTCAAGTATCTCGGGGTCTTGTTCACGAGTGAGGGAAAGATGAGGGAGCGTGAGATTGATAGGCGGATTGGTGCAGCATCCGCAGTTATGCGGTCGGTGTACCGGACCGTCGTGGTGAAGAAGGAGCTGAGTCGAAAGGCGAAGCTCTCGATTTACCGGTCAATCTACGCTCCCACCTCACCTATGGTCATGAACTTTGGGTAATGACCGAAAAAGGACAAGATCGCGGATACAAGCGGCTGAAATGAGTTTCCTCCATTGCAGGGTGGCTGGGCGCTCCCTTAGAGATAGGGTGAGAAGCTTCGGTCACTCGGGAGGGACTCGAGAGTAGAGCCGCTGCTCTTCGCATCAAGAGGAGTCAGCTGAGGTGGCTTGGGCATCTATTTCGGATGCCCCCTGGACGCCTCCCTAGGGAGGTGTTCCAGGCGTGTCCCACCGGGAGGAGGCCCCAGGGGAAGACCCAGGACACGCTGGAGAGACTATGTCTCTCGGCTGGCCTGTGAACACCTCGGGATCCCCCCGGAAGAGCTGGAGGAAGTGTCTGGGGTGAGGGAGGTCTGGGCATCTCTGCTCAGACTGCTGCCTCCGCGACCCGGTCCCGGACCAAGCGGATGAAGATGGATGGTTGGATGGATGCATCCAGAAATTTTGCTGGACATTCATTTTCTTTCAACATTTCTCCTTCTAGTTTTGAAGGATCCATTTTTTCTGGGTAATGTTTTCGTAGCTCTCTCCATTCTTGGTTGCGGTGTCCATTGAAACCAACATGGGGTCTGCAGTATTTCCTCCGATCAATGTGTTCAATCCCACTCCAAGAAGGATTTCTTCTGTAGAGTGTTTTCCGATAATGTGCATGAGCAGTGCCTTAATGTCCCCTAGAGCCAGAGTTATTCCAGCTGTACTTTCTTCCAAGGCTGTAATCCACTTGTTGGCTCCGTCAGTGAGGTCTGGCAGTCTGTCTGCAAGACCTATCATGTCACAGAAGGACCACGGCACATATTGTCTCTGACCATTGGGTCGGGTCTGGACCAAAGTCGATTATTAGGTTAGGTCTCCATCACCTCCGCTGTCACTGCAGTCGTCTCGTGAAGGGAGCTGTGTCCCACTGCGAAGTCTTCCTTGGTGACAGTTTTGGCGGTTTCAGAAGTAGTTTTTTCTGCTTGTGGGTTTTCTTGGCCAGCTGTTCACCAAACCATTCACACTTATTTGGGTGTTGGACTTGATCTTCTTCACCTCTTGTTGACTTAACACGTGAAGGGCATCGTCAATATTACTCAACTGTTGTTGCACGTGTGCTAAGCTGCTGTCTTTGTGTGATGTCATGGTTCCCGACAGTCGTAATGTCACTGGTTGTGAGTCTGGTTTCTCTGGCAGCTTCCTCAGTTCCTCAATTATTTCATCAGCCTGCTGCTCAAGCTTGTGTAGGCGGCGTTCCAGTCCGTCATCATTTCGCTGCGTGAGCTGAGCTTCCAAGTCTTTCCACTTTGGGGTGCTTTGAAGATGCGGGCATGTTTCGCATGTTCTGAGCTGGTGGGTGATCTCTGTCCACCTGTGATGCAGCTTGCCGTTTTTCCAATGACAATTCCAGTTTTCGTATTTCTTCCTGTACTTGTTGTTGTAGCCTGAGCTCTGTTTCTCTTTCCCTTTCACACCAATGTCTTTCTACAGCCTCTTTATAGTGCCTCCTGTCTACTTCTGATTCTGGAGTCTGGCTCCTTGGCTTTGGTTTTGGGTCAGTAGACTTCAGAGTTATTGTACTGACACTACTTGCTTCGCTTCCCACACTAGTAGGAGCACACTATATACACTGGCTGTCTCTTCTGCTTCTTCTGGCGATGTTTCCAATTTTACAGTAAATTTGCCTGTCACCTTCAATGTAATTTCTCCCTGAAGCTGTTCTTTTGCTGGTAGAAGAGGGTACAGCCCTGACGGGGGTGTTGTGTTGGATGCATAAGGGGGTGGCTCATCCTGCCATTGTGGGGCTGAAGGCTGTCCCTGCTGTTTCTTTTCTGTCTCAGATTGTGTATTATTGTCGGCAGGTGCCTTACTCAATGGCTTATGCTGTTGCTTCTCTTTCCCTTGCTCTTTGTCCTAGTGTCTCTTGCTTTATGGTGTTTGATGTTGGCTTCCACTTCGTCACAACAGGCTGCCATGAAGGTTCCTTCCTTTAGGCCACTGTAGCCTTCCGGTGGTTCTCTTGTGCCACTTCTTCA
>CM041554.1:29285500-29303485 GCA_023238725.1 Scortum barcoo
TGGACAATAAACTGGACTGGACAACACACACCAGCCACCTGTATGGGAAGACACAAAGCAGGATGTACTGCTGCCTTCCTAAGGAGACTGCGGTCCTTCAACATCTGCAGCAAACTTGCTGGATGTTTTACCAGTCTGTGGTTGCCAGTGTCCTCTTTTACACTGTGGTGTGCTGGGGGGGCAGCATATCCAAGAAGGACACATCCAGACTGGATAAACTGATCAGGCGGGTCAGCTCTGTGGTCGGCATGAAGCTGGACTCTCTGGTGATGGTGGCAGAGTTGAGGACTCTGGACAAACTGCTGGATATTATGGACAATGCCAGCCACCCTCTGCACACCGTCATCAGCAACCAGAGGAGCCTGTTCAGTGAAAGACTATTCCTTCCCAAGTGTAGGACCAACAGGCTTAAGAACTCCTCACTTGGGGGGAGGAGGACATAGAGGAGGACATACAGAGTACTGAGAACAGTAGAGAAGGGGGGGTAGCCATTTACATTTACTTGTGCAACACATGCACACACAGAAATGGACACTTTTCCTTTGGTGCATTGGACAACACACACCAGCCACCTATATGGGAAGACACAAAGCAGATGATGTACTTCCTAAGGAGACTGCGGTCCTTCAACATCATGCAGCAAACTTCTGCACTGCGGATGTTTTACCAGTCTGTGGTTGCCAGTGTCCTCTTTTACACTGTGGTGTGCTGGGGGGCAGCATATCCATTACATTTACTTGTGCAACACATGCACACACAGAAATGGACACTTTTACTTTGGTGCAATAATCTCATTCTATGGTGTAATAACCTCATTCTCATCTATAGTGCAATAATTTTAACCTATATTCCATACAAAGCCATACTCAGTTCTTATATTTATTTATATTAGTTAATTCTTATTCTTTTATATTTTGTATTTCTTTTATATATTTTGTATTTGTATATTAAGCTAAGTGTTTACTGTTTATTTTTTATCTGTGCTGCTCTTTCTATCTGTGTGCTGCTTTTCTTATGTGCTGCTGGAAATTTAAATTTCCCTGAGGGAGTCATCCCAAAGGGATCAATAAAGTTAAGTCTAAGTCTAAGTCTACCTAAAACTCAATTGGCTATGGGACACACCCTGAGACTTGATCACCTCGGGTGGGGCCTTCCTCAGGTGAGGGTGTCTAGTGATAATGGCTGAAACACCCGATGATCCTGGGGTCCACTACTGATGATGTGTCCTGAAATTTACAAACAGTCTGGACATACACAAAAAAACACACCTTTAAACCAGGAATTAAAGGAGAATGACTACTAAAAAAGAGAAAAAACAGACAATGAAATGCAGATTAAAACCAGATAATTCCATAAAACCAGATATAATCCAACAGTAGAAATACAAATTGAAACACAGATTCAAAACACATCAACTGTCAAGAATTAAAACCTGATAAAATCCAATTATGGAAACTGAAAATCAAAACTCAGATTCAAAGCAAATCAGCTTTAATATTCAAGACTCAAAACAGATTCAGTCCAAACATGGAAACACACATGGAAAGTTCGGAAAGTCAGATTCAAAGCAAATCAGCTGGAAGATTCAAGCCATGCAGATGGACTGGAAGAGGACTTCAACTCCACTGGACAGCTTCCTCTTCATCGGTCCGCCTCCTCCGGCCTTCACCTGCAAGAAGAAGAACCCAGAAGTGAGAAACTTAAATCCATTAGAGGAAGAATTACATGACACATAAACACTCAATATTTGTTCTTTCTCGGGTAATGTGGGAGTGAGAGCTGCGGACGACGTGCGTTCAATCGGCCCGTGCACCTGCCTTTGGCTCCCCATTCCAAACTGCCCAGTCGTTGGACGAGCCATCGAGATATTCATACATCCTAACCCTAACCCCAGAAAGGCATATCCTTTGTCAGACTCACCACACACACTCATCATGGTTGAGAAACTATTTTTGTTCAATCCAGCCTGCTGTCATGTGCAACAAACAGCTTCCTCTGCCCCTGTTGGCAAGTACAGTGTATGAAAGTCTAGTTTTAGACAAGAAAGTATCTTAATGAATTGATAACTCCTTATCATCCGACTAGAGTGCTGCGCTCCCAAAACGCAGGCTTACTTGTAGTTAGGGGCAGAGCCCAGTTTTCAGGGTTTCCAGAAGTAGTCTATGGGGGAAACCTGAGGAAGAGCAGAGAGATCCCTTCAGCTATCAGGCCCCTGAACATCATCATTATGGAATGGGTCTCTGGTCACAATAAACCTATAAAAGCTCCCAGTCTGGGTCCGAGAGGCAGACACAGTGTCAGTGTTTAAGAATAGACTTAAAACCTTCCTTTTTGATAAAGCTTATAGTTAGGGCATGGGCACAGGCTCGCCCTTAGTTATGCTGCTAATGCTATAGGCTTAGACTGCCGGGGGGCTCCCATGATGCACCGGGCACCTCTCCCTCTTCCTCTGTCTCTCTGTCTCTCTTGCTTCTCTGCTTTCCTCTGCTTCCTCTACTCTTATTATGGTAGTAAGTGCAAACTGGAGTCACCTTATAAACTGGTAAAAGTGGCTAAAGTGGTTAAATTAAACTGGTTAAAACTGGTTAAAGTGGTTAAAGTGTTAAAGCGTTGGTTAATGTGAATACTCTTATGTCCTGTAAAGTGCATGTTACTGCCGGAGCCCCGGTGGTCCTCTTTGTTCTCTCCAGTCTTGCAGGTTCCTCACTGATTCTGGTTGTGGTCCATCTGTCTGAGGTTCACTGGCCTGGCCTGGGTGGGGACATGATCTGTGCTCTGTGTGTGTGGAGAGAAGGTCGAGTGGCCCAGAGCTCCATATGAGGACATCTAGAGATGCACCTGGACTCACGGACTCATTTCCATTAGCTGTGATACCTTCACACATGGACTAAACCCATTGAACTCAGTTTATCTTACAGCTTTATTACGACCCATGTTTAAGTCCATATATGACTGATGATGATGTTCTCTGTACATGTGGCATCTATTGCACGTCTGTCTGTCCGTCCCAGGGAGAGGGATCCCTCATCTGTGGCTCTTCCTCAGGTTTCTTCTTTTTCCCATAAAGGCTTTAAAGGGTTTTTTGAAGTTTTTCCTGACCCGGTTCGGTTCGAGGGTCTCTAAGGACAGAGGGTGTCACAACTGTACAGATTGTAAAGCCCTCCGAGGCAAACGATGTTTGTGATTTTGGGCTCTAAATCAATAAATTTGAAATAAATTTGATAATGTTAAATGAGAGGATTCGGCTGCTGGAATTGCCAAATACTGGAACAACAAATGCAGCTGACAAATAGTGAATGCTTTCTAAGTCAAGACAAATATCAATTTTAATGTTATTTGCACACAATTTGCAGGAGGCCTATGTTTGAGTCTTTCCTTTGCTGCTTTTTCTTTAGTCTCTTTGGATAACAACTATCTATATGACTTACAGCCTTCTGACCCTAGTAATACCAGCAAGTCAAGCCATGGGTTTTTGCCAAAAGTTCTTAAAAGTGAACCAAAAGGATCTTGCCTTCGGCAGAGCAGACATGTTATCTAATCATATTAAAATGTCTGCATTTCAGTTGCCAAAACTGAGATCTCTTGGATGCCACCACAACATTCTAAGACCCTCACAGCATGCATGGAATGGTATGTCACAATTAAAGATGTTTATAGTAATCCATTCTACTTTTAGATAAATAGACTGTTGTATTTTCTCTTGCTATAATAGTTTGATTATGTTTGAAGTTGTTTTGTATTTTCCCTTTATAGATCTGTTTTGTCATATTCTAAGACAACCACCAGCATTTAACTGATTGAGGGCAAAATGGTGAGTTACCAAATATTTGTCAGCATGTACCCAATCTGTTGCATTGGTTATGATAATATTCTGGCCTCTTTTCAACTTCTGCAAGTTATAATTGGTGATGTAGTTCTAGTATTTAATATTATCTTGTTGATGTAGGTTTTGATGAAGTATGAGAAAACATATCCTCACATAGGAAGCTACTGTACTATCCTTTGCATACATTTTGGCTGCCTTGTGCATTTCTACTGTGTGTTTTGGCAGGGATATCAGCATCCAGCACTGGGCAAAGTAAACAAAGCCACATTAGAATGCAATTTGGTGCTTTCTAGCTGGAACTGGCAAATGCAAATGCAGGAGACAAAATTTCCCAGGATGTGCAGAAAGTATATGACTGCTTCCACTTCTGTCATTTCTGTCATTATCACAGCAGCAATGTGGAGAGAAACAATGTTGTGTAAGTCCCTGTAGTTAAATGCTGTTAATCATTTACTGATTAACAGAATTTTTTTTCTCATTTCAACCAAACAGAAGTTAAGGTCCCTTACTTTATTTGTGGTGTTGTTACTACAGCCCTTCTTAAGAAGACTAAATTATTCAATTTGTTTTCAACATGTGATAAGTGTTTTCAGGGGGTTGTGCGTGGAAGAAGAAAAAGACTTATCCTGAAAGAAATGTGAGACTCGGCACATATTCAATGGCTCATCAACATGGCTTCAACACTTTTTCCATGTAACCTGCAATCATCATGTTCTGTTCTGTTCTTGTTCCATCATCAATCCATTTTGTCATCTGATAGGCATCTCAACACCTTCCCTGAATCACCACTGTGGACGAAGATGACCATTCACGTTCATTCATAGTAAACTAGGGATAGGGTAAAACTGAGACAAAGGGTACAATCAACCCTTTTCACTTTTTTAAACCATACCGTAAATGCATGCAGTGTGCCTTCTGCATCCATTCATGTGACATAACAATTTATTAACTTGTCATTCCTTAATTTTAACAGTAGAAATAATAATGGATTGCTGTGTACATCAAAAAATCAGAAATGCTACAATAAGCTCATTTGAAATTATACATTAAGTTGGGCATGCAGACACTAAGAGAGTCAAATAGACATATTTATAGTATAAAGTATATTCCATGGGAACATTTTTCATCAACTTATTACATACCAATGATGCTCGTAGCGTGAAGCAGCTGAACTTCGAAGCAACTAGTAACTACAACAAAGGAGCCAGTTTTCACTGTACTAGGTGGAAACTTTCTGATGACCTCATCAGCATGTGACATACACAACTCACAAATAATGATTTGTTGTGCCACAAGGGGTTGACAAACATACTGTAATTAGTTAACAATATGTTTTGTGTTTAATGAAGGGATTAAGGCAGGTATTAAAAATAATATCTCCTTACAGATGTCAGACGTGTAGACAAAGTGAGTTACAAAGCAAATACGGTAATCACTAGTCTTTTTCAATATAAGCTGCTGTCATGTGCAACAGCGATAGGGAACAGTGTATGACTGAACTTTTACACAAGAAATCATAATGTTAAATGAAATGATTTTGGCAGGAATAGCAAAATCCACATGGTGCCCTGAGTGAGATAATATTCTGCCATCTTTCCTCTTTGTGTTGTAATTTTTGATGTAGTTTTTTTTTATTTATTTTTTTTATTGTTGATTTGGGTTTGATTTGCCGTAGTATGAAAAAATGAAAATTTGCAGTGCAGTCTGTTCATTCCTTTTTTTATCCCAGGCTCAAAAAAATACATTCAGTCTAGGAACCTCAGTGCCAATGCTGAAAAATCTTGGATTGTAGACTCACAGACTGCATCTATACTTGAAGGCTAACACGGGAGGCTACAGTACCATCTTTTCCTTCACATCCTTCTGCAATTTGAATTGTGTGTTTCAGCAGGAATATTTGGATCCAGCACTGGACAGTAGAGCAAACAAGACATGCCACTGCACTCATTTAGCAGTGCCAATTCATTTTTTTCACCAAATTGAATCTTAATTATTCATTTTGACTACTGAGAATAATGCGTTATTCCCTGTTCTTTGTTTGTGGTGTTATAGCTATAGCTGTTATAGCCATTCTTACAGACACATCTTATGGACACATCTATTAAATAAGATTATTCAATTTTGCATCAACTTATAACACACAGATGATGTGTTAAACTGGTGAATTTGAAGCAACTAGTAACTATAAAGGAGCCAGTCATTTTCACTGCATCTCATCAGCAAGTGACATACACAATTCACAAATAATGATTTGCTGCACCACAAGGAGGTGAACAAACTGCAACTAGTTATCCAGCAGGTACATTTGAACATGAAACCACTTTTTCTGTCACCTGCTGGGGAGTATCTTATTTGAAATTAAACTTGAAACCATAAATCAACATAATGTGAAATGGGCAGGTATTACAAAATAATATCTCCTTACACATGTAAGTGTTTACAGGGGGTGTGTGGAGAAAACAAATGCATATCCCAACTTTCTTTGGACCAGGGGTAGGGTACTCCGTCGTCAGTCAGTCAGTGGGTTGACGCAAGAGACAAAAACAGCATATGATAAAGTTTACTTGACCTGCATTCTTTAGATTGTAGGAGTACCCCAAGAAAAACATCACACAGGTAAAACCCTAACAACAATTAAGTGACCTAGCTGGGTTTGGAACCCTGAACCTGTTTACTATGAGGGCAACAGCACTGGCCACTGCACCATCATGCTGCCTTGGGTAAGTGTCATAAGATAATATTTTTATTACAGGTGCCTGGCACACATAGCACAAAAATATTGAATGCTTACTCAGTAAATACACATTTTTAACACAATTTGCAGGAGACATTTGCTAGTTTTCCTTTTTGGGTGATTGGATGGCAGCTGTCTAGATGAGTTGCCGTGCTTGCAACAGAAGACATGTCATCTAATTAAATTACAGTTTCACTTCTAACGCCAGGACCCTTTGGAAGCCCTAAATGTGCAAGCAAGGAATTAAAGCTATTAAAGATATTTCAAGATAGCTATAGCAAAAAAAAAAAAAAGTGCTTTTAGACAACTGCAGTTTAATTCTCTTAGAAGTTTTTGTCTTTGTAGATCTTTTGCCTGTAATTAACAGGTACATTTCAATAATGGTGAGTTTCCAAATTGTTGTCAGCATTTGCACAACATGATGAACATGGTAGGATTATGGCCTTTTTTCAACCTGTTTGTGTTGTATTTTTTGTAATTTTTTATTTTTTCACATAATTTATATTAAAGAGGTTTTTGGATTCTTGATGAATGAAATGATGAATCTTAATACAGTTTGTGTTTCAAGTCCAACAGAAGAAATGGGATTTTTTTTTATCCCTGAGTAATACATTCAGGAACCTCAACCCCTAGAGTTGATTTTGGATTATGGACCGTTATTGAAACGTCAAATTGTTTGATGCCAAAATTAAACTGTGATGTGTGAACTTAAAACTTCCAGTGCACAATACTGAGAATGGACTAGGGGTTTTAATGAGTGAGTCAAAATATTTTGATAAGGTAATTGATCTTTTGTGAAAGACTATGCAAAGTATTATTGAAAGTAGAGCAATTAACACATATCACACAGATCTTTAAGTGTCAGTTGCAAAACTAACCAAAGTATAGTCAAGCAGTGTCTTTGCCGGCCAGGTTAGGTCTTTTATTGCAAATCAATCGAGGAGGTAGGATACAATGGCAAATCCTACAAAATTATACTGAAATATAATTGTAGGGGTTTTTTTTTTCAACAGGTATATCAGGATCCAATGCAGTATGTCCCCCACATCAAGCAGGAAACAGTAAACTGGTCATGAGCAGTTTACTAATAAAATGCATGTCAGGTAACAATGTTTGCAGGTTGCTGGTAGAGTATGTGACCCTCACTACAGTGGTCATGGGTTCGATTCCAACCTAAGGGCATTTTGCTGTATGTAATCTCTCTCATGTTTCCTGTTTGTCTCCATCAAAAATAAAGTTTAAAAAAAGTTTCTGTCATCAAATGAAAACACACTGGTGTCATGTTTTTGTGTCAATATCAATAAAAGTTTTGCTTCTCTCTTCTATGTATTGTGTAAAGCATTCTTGTTTATTTTTTAAGCAGACAGGACACACAGAGAGAAAAGACAGGGAAGACACACAGCAAAGGGACCCCTGCCAGGAGTCAAACCTGGGATCCACTGCACCAAGACATCAAGGCCTAGATGACATGTGTGCGCACACTCTACCACTGAGCCACCTGCACCACTATGTTAGTCTTTTTAACATAAAACTGTAACAACACAAATCTTGATATGGATTCCTTTTTTAACAAATGTTGATCTAGCAGCATGGTCATGTAGACAATTCAAAGTGAGTTGGTGCAATGGAGTAGATAGCTCAGTTGGTAGAGCGCATGCCCATGTATGCGTATGAGGCCAGGTTTGTCACTGCAGTGGCCCTGGGTTCAATTCTGACCTGGGGCTTGTTTGCTGCGTGTCATACTTCTCTCTCTCCCACATTTTCTGTCGTCTCTTCAGCTGTCCTCTATGCTAATAAGGCCCAAAAAATAAGCAACAAAAGAATTGTGGTTGTGTTATGTGCTTAACTACAAACCAAGTTCCTTGTTGTTTGTGCGTAATTGTAATAATAAGTAAAATGGGAGGGGAGACCAAATTGGTCCAGGAAGTGGGGAAGATCTGTCACTGCTACCACTGTACCGTTTATCCTTTTCCCCCAGCACCGAGGAGAGGAATAATTTGATTTTAAGAATGTAATGACTAATGGCTTATTCCTAATGGCAAGCCCCTTAGTTGCGATGCTCTATCTGGAGCTTTATTTAAGGGTATTCAGGGTGTAACAAGTGTTTTTAGGGTGAGTGTGAAATATCCTGAAACAACTTTAAGACTCAGGAAACCCACTGGTCCTCCTGGTATATCATGGTGTATGAAACTAAACATTTTAAAATTTAAAGAAGGACTCAACATAATGTATAATGTAAAAACAAACAAGGGGGATCTTTCCAGAGGGAATCTTTAAGTATCAGACAGACATCTCTAGCTTTTACAACTGGAGATGTCAAAGCATTTTCTTTGCTACCCAGGTTGTGAGAGTGGCAAATGCTACAAAATATCACTCAATCTGTTTTGTCACTCAATCTGCTGTTTTCAGAGAAGCTGCCACTGCTCTGAAAACAGCAAGTCGTTCTCACAAAGTGTTCTTCATTTCAAGTAGCTGTAGAGTTGTTTTGACATTTTCAATACAACACAGTAGTCTGTATTTCCATTCAGTGAGTGACACTAGTTAGGACACACACCACTCAATGTGACTGTATCTCACAAAGTAAAGTACTTTTGGCCAATTCACTGTACCGTGCCATAAACAACTCAGGAAGCTGTCACTGCTCTGAATACAGCAAGTTGTTTTGTTTTGATTTCAAGTAGCTGTGAACGTTTTCAATACAACAGTAGTCTGACAACAGTATTCTGCATGGTTAAGTTCAGTGATTGGGACACACACCACTCAATGTGACTGTATCTCACAAAGTAAAGTACTTTTGGCCAATTCACTCTGTACCTGCCATAAATACCAACTCAGGAAGTTGTCACTGCTCTGAATACAGCAAGTAAGTCTCACAGCAAAAGTTGTTTTGTTTTGATTTCAAGTAGCTGTGAACGTTTTCAATACAACACAGTAGTCTGCATTGCCATTCAGTGAGAGTGACACTAGTTAGGACACACACCACTCAATGTGACTGTATCTCACAAAAAGTAAAGTACTTTTGGCCAATTCACTCTGTACGTGCCAGTGTATAAACAACTCAGGAAGCTGTCACTGCTCTGAATACAGCAAGTTGTTTTGTTTTGATTTCAAGTAGCTGTGAACGCATGGGTTTTCAATACAACACAGTAGTTTCTGCATTGGTTAAGTTCAGTTGACACAGTTAGGACACACACCACTCAATGTGACTGTATCTCCTAACAAAGTAAAGTACTTTTGGCCAATTCAATCTGTATCTGCCATAAACAACTCAGGAAGCTGTCACTGCTCTGAATACAGCAAGTGTTGTTTTGTTTTGATTTCAAGTAGCTGTGAACGTTTTCAATACAACACAGTAGTCTGCATTGCCATTCAGTGAGTGACACTAGTTAGGACACACACCACTCAATGTGACTGTATCTCACAAAGTAAAGTACTTTTGGCCAATTCACTGTACGTGCCATAAACAACTCAGGAAGCTGTCACTGCTCTGAATACAGCAAGTTGTTTTGTTTTGATTTCAAGTAGCTGTGAACGTTTTCAATACAACACAGTAGTCTGCATTTGTGCATTGCCATACACAGTAGTCACCATTCATTCAGTGAGTGACACTAGTTAGGACACACACCACTCAATGTGACTGTATCTCACAAAGTAAAGTAAACTTTTGGCCAATTCACTCTGCGTACCTGCAATAAACAACTCAGGAACTGTCACTGCTCTGAATACAGCAAGTTGTTTTGTTTTGATTTCAAGTAGCTGTGAACGTTTTCAATACAACACAGTATTCTGCATTGCCATTCAGTGAGTGTGACACTGAGTTAGGACACACCACTCAATGTGTGACTGTATCTCACAAAGTAAAGTACTTTTGGCCAATTCACTGTACCGTGCCATAAACAACTCAGGAAGTTGTCACTGCTCTGAATACAGTTAGCAAGTTGTTTTGTTTTGATTTCAAGTAGCTGTGAACGTTTTCAATACAACACAGTAGTCTGCATTGCCATTCAGTGAGTGACACTAGTTAGGACACACACCACTCAATGTGACTGTATCTCACAAAGTAAAGTACTTTTGGCCAATTCACTGTACGTGCCATAAACAACTCAGGAAGCTGTCACTGCTCTGAATACAGCAAGTTGTTTTGTTTTGATTTCAAGTAGCTGTGAACGTTTTCAATACAACACAGTAGTCTGCATTGCCATTCAGTGAGTGACACTAGTTAGGACACACACCACTCAATGTGACTGTATCTCACAAAGTAAAGTACTTTTGGCCAATTCACTCTACGTGCCATAAACAACTCAGGAAGCTGTCACTGCTCTGAATACAGCAAGTTGTTTTGTTTTGATTTCAAGTAGCTGTGAACGTTTTCAATAATACAACACAGTAGTCTCTGTGCATTGCCATTCAGTGAGTGACACTAGTTAGGACACACACCACTCAATGTGACTGTATCTCACAAAGTAAAGTACTTTTGGCCAATTCACTGTACGTGCCATAAACAACTCAGGAAGCTGTCACTGCTCTGAATACAGCAAGTTGTTTTGTTTTGATTTCAAGTAGCTGTGAACGTTTTCAATACAACACAGTAGTCTGCATTGCCATTCAGTGAGTGACACTAAGTTAGGACACACACCACTCAATGTGACTGTATCTCACAAAGTAAAGTACTTTTGGCCAATTCACTGTACGTGCCATAAACAACTCTCAGGAAGCTGTCACTGCTCTGAATACAGCAAGTTGTTTTGTTTTGATTTCAAGTAGCTGTAGTAGCTGCTCTGAACGTTTTCAATACAACACAGTAGTCATTCATTGCAGTGAGTTAAGACATTCAGTAGGAGTTAGGACACACACCACTCAATGTGTGACTGTATCTCACAAAGTAAAGTACTTTTGGCCAATTCACTGTACGTGCCATAAACAACTCAGGAAGTTGTCACTGCTCTGAATACAGCAAGTTGTTTTGTTTTGATTTCAAGTAGCTGTGAACGTTTTCAATACAACACAGTAGTCTGCATTGCCATTCAGTGAGTGACACTAGTTAGGACACACACCACTCAATGTGACTGTATCTCACAAAGTAAAAGTACTTTTGGCCAATTCACTGTGTACGTGCCATAAACAACTCAGGAAGCTGTCACTGCTCTGAATACAGCAAGTTGTTTTGTTTTGATTTCAAGTAGCTGTGAACGTTTTCAATACAACACAGTATTCTGATTGCCATCAGTGGTTAAGTTCAGTGACACACACCACTCAATGTGACTGTATCTCACAAAGTAAAAGTACTTACTTTTGGCCAATTCACTGTACGTGCCATAAACAACTCAGGAAGCTGTCACTGCTCTGAATACAGCAAGTTGTTTTGTTTTGATTTCAAGTAGCTGTGAACGTTTTCAATACAACACAGTAGTCTGCATTGCCATTCAGTGAGTGATTACACTAGTTAGGACACACACCACTCAATGTGACTGTATCTCACAAAGTAAAAGTACTTTTGGCCAATTCACTGTACGTGCCATAAACAACTCAGGAAGCTGTCACTGCTCTGAAATACAGCAAGTTGTTTTGTTTTGATTTCAAGTAGCTGTGAACGTTTTCAATACAATACAGTATTCTGCATGGTTAAGTTCAGTGACGCACACCACTCAATGTGACTGTATCTCACAAAGTAAAGTACTTTTGGCCAATTCACTGTACGTGCCATAAACAACTCAGGAAGCTGTCACTGCTCTGAATACAGCAAGTTGTTTTGTTTTGATTTCAAGTAGCTGTGAACGTTTTCAATACAACACAGTAGTCTGCATTGCCATTCAGTGAGTGACACTGACACTAGTTCAGGACGACACACCACTCAATGTGACTGTATCTCACAAAAGTAAAAGTACTTTTGGCCAATTCAGTAATGTAACGTGCCATAAACAACTCAGGAAGTGCTGTCAACGCTGCTCTGAATACAGCAAGTTGTTTTGTTTTGATTTCAAGTAGCTGTGAACGTTTTCAATACAACACAGTAGTCTGCATTGCCATTCAGTGAGTGACACTCAGTTAGGACACACACCACTCAATGTGACTCATTGGACTGTATCTCTGATCTTATCACAAAGTAAAGTACTTTTTGGCCAATTCACTGTACGTGCCATAAACAACTCATAAAGGAAGCTCAAAAGTGTCACTGCTCTGAATACAGCAAGTTGTTTTGTTTTGATTTCAAGTAGCTGTGAACGTTTTCAATACAACACAGTAGTCTGTATTGCCATTGCAGTGAGTTGACACTAGTTAGGACACACACCACTCAATGTGACTGTATCTCACAAAGTAAAGTACTTTTGGCCAATTCACTGTACGTGCCATAAACAACTCAGGAAGCTGTCACTGCTCTGAATACAGCAAGTTGTTTTTTTTTGATTTCAAGTAAGCTGTGAGCGAACGTTTTCAATACAACACAGTAGTTCTGCATTGCCATTCAGTGAGTGACACTAGTTAGGACACACACCACTCAATGTGACTGTATCTCACAAAGTAAAGTACTTTTGGCCAATTCACTGTACGTGCCATAAACAACTCAGGAAGCTGTCACTGCTCTGAATACAGCAAGTTGTTTTGTTTTGATTTCAAGTAGCTGTGAACGTTTTCAATACAACACAGTAGTTGCCATTGCCATTCAGTGAGTGACACTAGTTAGGACGACACACACCACTCAATGTGACTGTATCTCACAAAGTAAAGTACTTTTGGCCAATTCACTGTATGCGTGCCATAAACAACTCAGGAAGCTGTCACTGCTCTGAATACAGCAAGTTGTTTTGTTTTGATTTCAAGTAGCTGTGAACGTTTTCAATACAACACAGTATTCTGCCATTCATGGTTAAGTTCAGTGACGACACCACTCAATGTGACTGTATCTCACAAAGTAAAGTACTTTTGGCCAATTCACTGTACGTGCCATAAACAACTCAGGAAGCTGTCACTGCTCTGAATACAGCAAGTTGTTTTGTTTTTGATTTCAAGTAGCTGTGAACGTTTTCAATACAACACAGTAGTCTGCATTGCCATTCAGTGAGTGACACTAGTTAGGACACACACCACTCAATGTGACTGTATCTCACAAAAGTAAAGTACTTTTGGCCAATTCACTGTAACGTGCCATAAACAACTCAGGAAGCTGTCACTGCTCTGAATACAGCAAGTTGTTTTGTTTTGATTTCAAGTAGCTGTGAACGTTTTCAATACAACACAGTAGTTTGCATTGCCATTCAGTGAGTAAGTTAGGACACACACCACTCAATGTGACTGTATCTCACAAAGTAAAAGTACTTTTGGCCAATTCACTGTACGTGCATATAAACAACTCAGGAAGCTGTCACTGCTCTGAATACAGCAAGTTGTTTTGTTTTGATTTCAAGTAGCTGTGAACGTTTTCAATACAACACAGTAGTCTGAATTGCCATTCAGTGAGTGACACTAAGTTAGGACACACACCACTCAATGTGACTGTATCTCACAAAGTAAAGTACTTTTGGCCAATTCACTGTACGCTGCCATAAACAACTCAGGAAGCTGTCACTGCTCTGAATACAGCAAGTTGTTTTGTTTTGATTTCAAGTAGCTGTGAACGTTTTCAATACAAACACAGTAGTCTGCATTGCCATTCAGTGAGTGACACTAAAGACTAGGACACACCACTCAATGTGACTGTATCTCACAAAGTAAAAGTACTTTTGGCCAATTCACTGTACGTGCCATAAACAACTCAGTACTCAGGTAGCTGTTGTCACTGCTCTGAATACAATACAGCAAGTTGTTTTGTTTTGATTTCTGATTTCAAGTAGCTGTGAACGTTTTCAATACAATACAGTATTCTGCATTCATGGTTAAGTTCAGTGGGACTTTTGGGACACACCACTCAATGTGACTGTATCTCTCACAAAGTAAAGTACTTTTGGCCAATTGTACTTTCGTGCCATAAACAACTCAGGAAGTTGTCACTGCTCTGAATACAGCAAGTTGTTTTGTTTTGATTTCAAGTAGCTGTGAACGTTTTCAATACAACACAGTATTTTGCATTGAATTGCCATTCAGTGAGTGACACTAGTTAGGACACACACCACTCAATGTGACTGTATCTCACAAAGTAAAGTACTTTTGGCCAATTCACTGTACGTGCCATAAACAACTCAGGAAGTTGTCACTGCTCTGAATACAGCAAGTTGTTTTGTTTTGATTTCAAGTAGCTGTGAACGTTTTCAATAAAACACAGTAGTCTGATTGCCATTCAGTGAGTGACACTAGTTAGGACACACACCACTCAATGTGACTGTATCTCACAAGTAAAGTACTTTTGGCCAATTCACTGTACGTGCCATAAACAACTCAGGAAGCTGTCACTGCTCTGAATACAGCAAGTTGTTTTGTTTTGATTTCAAGTAGCTGTGAACGTTTTCAATACAATACAGTATTCTGCATGGTTACAGTTCAGTGACGACACACCACTCAATGTGACTGTATCTCACAAAGTAAAGTACTTTTGGCCAATTCACTCTACCTGCCATAAACAACTCAGGAAGTTGTCACTGCTCTGAATACAGCAAGTTGTTTTGTTTTGATTTCAAGTAGCTGAACGTTTTCAATACAACACAGTAGTCTGCATTGCCATTCAGTGAGTGACACTAGTTAGGACAACACACCACTCAATGTGACTGTATCTCACAAAGTAAAGTACTTTTGGCCAATTCACTGTACGTGCCATAAACAACTCAGGAAGCTGTCACTGCTCTGAATACAGCAAGTTGTTTTGTTTTGATTTCAAGTAGCTGTGAACGTTTTCAATACAATACAGTATTCTGCATGGTTGCCATTTAAGTTCAGTGGACACTAGTTAGGACACACACCACTCAATGTGACTGTATCTCACAAAGTAAAAGTACTTTTTGGCCAATTCACTGTATGCGTGCCATAAACAACTCAGGAAGCTGTCACTGCTCTGAATACAGCAAGTTGTTTTGTTTTGATTTCAAGTAGCTGTGAACGTTTTCAATACAAACACAGTAGTCTGCATTGCCATTCAGTGAGTGACACTAAGTTAGGACACACACCACTCAATGTGACTGTATCTCACAAAGTAAAGTACTTTTGGCCAATTCACTGTACGTGCCATAAACAACTCAGGAAGCTGTCACTGCTCTGAATACAGCAAGTTGTTTTGTTTTGATTTCAAGTAGCTGTGAACGTTTTCAATACAACACAGTAGTCTGCATTGCCATTCAGTGAGTGACACTAGTTAGGACACACACCACTCAATGTGACTGATCTCACAAAGTAAAGTACTTTTCATTGCCAATTCAGCTAAACAACTCAAGAAGCTGTCACTCTGAATGTACAGCAAGTTGTTTTGTTTTGATTTCAAGTAGCTGTGAACGTTTCAATACAAATACAGTATTTCTGTGCCATTCAGTTAAGTTAAGGGACACACCACTCAATGTGACTGTATCTCACAAAGTAAAGTACTTTTGGCCAATTCACTGTACGTGCCATAAACAACTCAGGAAGCTGTCACTGCTCTGAATACAGCAAGTTTTTTTGTTTTGATTTCAAGTAGCTGTGAACGTTTTCAATACAACACAGTAGTGCTGCATTGCCATTCAGTGAGTGACACTAGTTAGGACACACACCACTCAATGTGACTGTATCTCACAAAGTAAAGTACTTTTGGCCAATAATTCACTGTACGTGCCATAAACAACTCAGGAAGCTGTCACTGCTCTGAATACACAAGTTGTTTTGTTTTGATTTCAAGTAGCTGTGAACGTTTTCAATACAACACAGTACTCTGCATTGCCATTCAGTGAGTGACACTAGTTAGGACACACACACCACTCAATGTGACTGTATCTCACAAAGTAAAAGTACTTTTGGCCAATTCACTGTACGTGCCATAAACAACTCAGGAAGCTGTCACTGCTCTGAATACAGCAAGTTGTTTTGTATTTGATTTCAAGTAGCTGTGAAGCGTTTTTTTCAATACAACACAGTAGTCTGCATTGCTATTCAGTGACACTAATTGACACACACCACTCAATGTGACTGTATCTCACAAAGTAAAAGTACTTTTGGCCAATTCACTGTATGCCATAAACAACTCAGGAAGTTGTCAATGCTCTGAATACAGCAAGTTGTTTTGTTTTGATTTCAAGTAGCTGTGAACGTTTTCAATCAACAATACACAGTATTCTGCATGGTTGCCATTCAGTGAGTGACACAGGACCACTCAATGTGACTGTATCTCACAAAGTAAAGTACTTTTGGCCAATTCACTGTACGTGCCATAAACAACTCAGGAAGCTGTCACTGCTCTGAATACAGCAAGTTGTTTTGTTTTGATTTCAAGTAGCTGTGAACGTTTTCAATACAACACAGTAGTCTGCATTGCCATTCAGTGAGTGACACTAGTTAGGACACACACCACTCAATGTGACTGTATCTCACAAAGTAAAAGTACTTTTGGCCAATTCACTGTACGTGCCATAAACAACTCAGGAAGCTGTCACTGCTCTGAATACAGCAAGTTGTTTTGTTTTGATTTCAAGTAGCTGTGAACGTTTTCAATACAACACAGTAGTTCTGCATTGGCCATTCAGTGAGTGACACTAGTTTAGGACGCACACCACTCAATGTGACTGTATCTCACAAGTAAAGTACTTTTGGCCAATTCACTCTACGTGCTATAAACAACTGCCATAAAGCTTTCACACTGCTCTGAATACAGCAAGTTGTTTGTTTTGATTTCAAGTAGCTGTGAACGTTTTCAATACAACACAGTGTTCATTCTGCTATTCAGTGAGTGTAACACTCAGTTGGACACACACCACTCAATGTGACTGTATCTCACAAAGTAAAAGTACTTTTGGCCAATTCACTGTACGTGCCATAAACAACTCAGGAAGCAAGTTGTTTTGTTTTTGTCACTGCTCTGAATACAGCAAGTTGTTTTGTTTTGATTTCAAGTAGCTGTGAACGTTTTCAATACAACACAGTAGTCTGGATTGCCATTCAGTGAGTGACACTAGTTAGGACACACACCACTCAATGTGACTGTATCTCAAAAGTAAAGTACTTTTGGCCAATTCACTGTACGTCAATGCCATAAACAACTCAGGAAGTTGTCACTGCTCTGAATACAGCAAGTTGTTTTGTTTTGATTTCAAGTAGCTGTGAACGTTTTCAATACAACACTGGATTAAGTTCAGTATCGCATGGTTAAGTTCCTAGGGCACACCACTCAATGTGACTGTATCTCACAAAGTAAAATACTTTTGGCCAATTCATTCTGTACGTGCATAAACAACTCAGGAATGTTGTCACTCTCTGAATACAGCAAGTTTTTGTTTTGATTTCGGTGAAGTGAATTTAATACAACACAGTATTCTGA
>CM041554.1:29303985-29328985 GCA_023238725.1 Scortum barcoo
AGTGTAATAAATTGATGAAAAAAAGCATAACAATTTATAAAATTTAAAAGCAAAAGCATCAGTGTACACAAAGTAGCAACACTTAGAAGTATAAAGTGTACTGAAAACAGCTGAAAGAACAGTTTTATATTAGAATGGGCTATTTAACTTAAAGATGCAGAATGAAGAGTGCAAAAATGTTAAAAGCAAAAATGTAAAAGTATGCTAAAATGGTAGAAAATAGCTTAAAAGTATAAAGGTAGAGAATAGCTGAATCAAAGCTTAAATGTGCATGCTAAAAGAGTGCTTAAAAGTATGAAGGTAGAAAATAGCTGAATTAAAGCATCTGAAATAATGAATAAATGTGTACATAAACAGTGCTTAAAAGTATGCAAAAAGGTAGAAAATAGCTGAATCAAAGCATAAATGTGCTGAATGCTTAAATAAAGAGTGCTTAAAAGTATGAAGAATTAAAGTAGAATTAAACTATAAAGGCAGATAAATTAGCTGAATCAAAGCATAAATGTGCATAAAGAGTGCTTAAAAGTATGAAGGTAGAAAATAGCTGAATCAAAGCATCAACGTGCATTACGAGTGCTTAAATGTGCTTAAACAGTGTAAAAGGCAGAAAATAGCTGAATTAAAGCATAAATGTGCATAATGAGTGCTTAAAAGTATGAAGGTAGAAAATAGCTAAATTGAAGCAGAAATGTGCATTAACAGTGATAAAATGTGTTTGAAAGTATGAAGGCAGAAAATAGCTGAATTAAAGCATAAATGTGCATAAAGTGCATGCATAAAGAGTGCTTAAGAAGTATGTAAAAAAGGTAGAAAATAGCTGAATCAAAGCATAAATTGTGCATAAAGTGCTTAAAGTGCTTAAATGTGCTTAAAACAGAAAATAGTGTAAAGGAAAAAAATAGCATAAATGAATTAAAGAAAATAGCTGAATTAAAGCATAAATGTGCATTAACAGTGCTAAAGTGTGTTTGAAAGTATAAAGGCAGAAAATAGCCTGAAATGTATGAAGTATGTGGAATTTTTCAAGACATATTGAATGAAAGGCTTGCGCTAAACTGCATAGCTGAGTAATGAAGTTGAATGATGCCTAAAATGAATGAAAAATGTGGAACAGTTAAAGGTTTTTGAATTATTATGAAAAAGCAGTTGAAGAAGTATTAATAGATAGAATAGAAAGATTGGAAAAATGGAAAAGACTGTAACTGACATGAATGGGATTCAAAAGTTAAATAATACCTATAATACTGCATTAAAGGAAATCTAATTCTGACTTAAAAAGGTCCTGTTGAAAACTTTGAATGAGTAAATAAGACTTTAAAAATGCTTCACAAACATTGAAGGGAGGTGTCTGAGTACTGTGTGTGTGTGTGTGTGTGTGTGTGACTTAAATGTGTGTGTGAATGTGTGTGTGTGTAAATATGTGTGTCTCTGGGTGTGTGTGTGTGTGCGTGTGTATCGATTTAGTTTGTAAAAAGTTATTTGAATAAGTGTCTTTAATTGTGATGTGTGTCTTTAATCATGTGTGTGTCTCTGTGTGTAAAACTGTGTGTGTGTGTGTGTGTGTGTTTGTTTACTGTGTGTGTGTGTGTCTCTGTGTGTGTGTGTGTGTGTGTGTGTGTGTGTGTGAGCGCTGGGATTTCCTCTTGTAAGTAAACACACAGTCAAACTGCAGTAATGACGTCATCTCAATCAGCTGTGTGTGAAAACCTTCAGTCACTGGTTACCATGGTGACTGCATGCACTATTGCCTCTGACAGCTGAATTCACAGAGATTCAGCTGAGGTGCACCTTTCGAACTCCTGCCTCCTGTGGCCAGACCATAAGTCCTATCCTCGAAAAGTGATGATACCATCAGACAGACAAGAGTCTCATGAACACAGTGATGTAGATTTTATTGTGTGTGGGGCTAAAAATGTGGTCATGAGAGCAGTTTGAAAAAGAAGTATTCTTCAGCTTTTTCCAACTTCTCAGGTCTGATTTATAATGGGAGTAGAGTAGATGGGGCAGTTGGTTGGTGCTCCTCTTGCTTGGAGGGGTCTGGAGCCAGTTTGCTTAGTCCTAGTCCAGCCCATTTGCTTAGTCCAATTCTGACACATGTCTGCGATCAGCACAAATTTTCCTGTAAAATGGATGTAAAAAATGATCTATGTAGAGTAAACCTTGTGGGAATGAGAGCGAGTTAAAGAGAGACACTTTTCACAAGATTTTCACAGCTCCTCTCCACTCTAGCTGATGATGTCACCCACTCTAGCTCTGAACATTCCGCCACATACACACTCATTATAAAGTCAGAAAAGGACTGAAAAAAGCTGAAAATTTAAACTGTGATTTTGGAAAAAGTATAAAAGATTTCAAAAAGCTGAATACAAGTTTAATAGTTGAAAGTCTTGTGATCAATTTAAAGTTTAAATGGAGTCTGTAGCTGAAAGTATGTGGAAGGAGTAGAACTTCAAAGTTGAAGAAGTTGAAGAGGAGCTGAAGAGTTTCTCCATTCATTTCAATGAGCAAAATTTTTTGCAGAAAAAGAATTTTGAAAAAAGTTGAATATTTTAAAAAGTATAAAAGGTAGAAATGAGAAAAGTAATAGCACACATGTCCTTAAAGAGCTGAACATTTTGATGTTTGAATGGTTTCTGTAGCTCAAAGTATGAAGGAGTTGAAAGCTGCCGAAAAAACGGAAGAAGAATAAGAATCAGAATAATAAATAAAGAAACACAATGAACAATAGTGTGAATAAAGAACAGGAAACAGAATAAGAAATTCACACATAATCACACAAAGTAATAACAAAGAAAACACAATAGTGTGAATAATAATAATAACTAGAAAATTGCATTTCCTGCAGAAAATGCGTGTGAATGCTGAAAGCTGAAATGAATTTGAAAGCGTGTGAATTGCTGGAAATGCAGAAATATGAGATGAATTGCCTGAAAAGCTTTACAGTAATTTTTAAACTGCTGAAACACTGGTAAGTCCAGCAGAATTGGAAGCTGAACTGCAACCCATACCCTTAAAGAAGATAAGAGCTGGAATAATATTAAGTAGAAAAGCTTAAGTTTAATAAATTGTTTGAAAAATGTATAAATGGAAGAAAATAGCAGAATACCATAATAAATGTCCTGAAGAGCTGAACACATTTATATTTGAATGGGTTCTGTAGCTTAAAACAAGCAGAAGCTAAAGCTGACTAAAAAGGATTAAAGTACAAAGCATTGCTGAAAGTGCATGAAACTGATTCTTCCTCTTAAGAAAAAAACTTATAAATGTGGCTTAAAGAAGCTGAACATTACGATGTTTGAAATCATTTCTGTAGCTGAAAATATGCAGAAGTAGTAGAAAAGAAAAAAAAACCCTACATATAATCAATAGTTATGAAGACTACACTAACAATGGTATGAATACTTGTAGCAACTGAAATTAATCAGCTTTTTTAAGCCATTCATCATCCATCCAGCCATTCATTGGAAAACAGATAATAGAGGGAAAGGAAAGGATGAAATGAAAAATTAATAAATGTGGAAATTAAAACAAAAAATATAAATTGTAAAAAAACAAAAAACAAAACATACATTGTTTAGATCACATTATAAATCAGAGATCATTCATAAAAAAAAAATAATAATAATAATAAGATGTGTCCAGGTACTTTCCAAGAGTCAGTAGTGATGTTGTTTGTTTAAATCTGTCCATTGTTGGCACAATCCAAGAGGGTCAGTCAGAGTAAACGTCCAAAGGGTCGTAACGTTATGAACTTTGACATTTCCATTGGCTGTAGTGCTGCTGTTTCTGTCTCTTTTTGTCTTTTTGTGGTGAGGACAGCATCACAAGTAGCGACATAACGGAGGAGAGGCCTTTTTGAAAAAAAAAAAAGAGAGTGCAACAGCCAGTTTGTTTAGTTGTTAATACAAAATAGCATGCAGAAACAGTGAATGCCAACAGCGTTTTATGTCAGTTGTTTGGTCAAAAAGAGGAGCTTACCTTTTGACAAACCGTCTTTACATGGGGAGCTTGATGCTGCATTGAGGAGGAGCTGGCTCTGAAAACAATGACTGATCTGCAAGCTGTTTGGTTCCCAGCAGTGGTGAACATGATCACTTTCCAAAGGAGCAACAGTACTTAGACTCCAGTGAACTGAACTGTGTACAGCAATGCATGCACAGATGGAGATGTGGCAGGCAGGAGCATGAAGTTGTTCCTGGCAAGAACAGAACAATGTCGTAATAAATTAAAGACTATCAAACAAAACACATTTAAAAGTTACATAATATACAACAATCAAATACCTTGAAGTCAGATGAAGAGGCAGAAAGACCATTTTCTGTCTTGTTCCATTTCACACAAAGGTTTTGGAAAGTTGCATGATGTCCAGCTTCATTTACACGTCCAGCTCTCTGTGCAGTCCTGAGTGTCTCCACTGTGAGTGGAGAGATCACAGTGGAGGAGGAACTGAAAGAAAAAGTTGATGAAAGAAATGACAATATTATACTACTAAAGTCGAGAAAAACAACAGTGTCATCAAAATGGTTGGCTTAATACAAAGTGAAAACATCAGTGAACAAACAAAACATTAATAAGCACATATATGAAGTGAAGTGTTGATCAGAAAACAATACCTTATACTCTGTTGTGAGGAAACCTCAACACTGACGGGGAGAACCACGTGTTTCTGTAGCTCCCAGCAGTCATGGGTCCATTGTTGATTTACATTAAAAGATGGAGTTGCAGCATCTGGTCTGGTGATGGTGATGAGCTGAATTCAGAGATTAGGACGAGGCAAAGGCTGGCAGCTGTTATCTCATCCTCTGCTTTGAAGAATGACTGGGACTAGCAGGAAGTAGAACATGTCTGTTGTCCAGCAGTGATGGGTCCTCTTTCCACTGACAGTGAAGCGTCTGCAGCAGGAAGCATGATGTCTTGGTTGTTATGAGCTGATCCTCACAGGGCTGAAGAAGGTGAAGCCAAGGCTGGCAGGTGTTGTCAGGAGAACTGTGTCTCCTGTCCAGGGGAAAGTAAAGTAAATGAATGAACAAATGAACAAATTATGGTCTCTGGCAAGGCCACCTGCCCTGTCAAAGAGTGTAACATGGGGAAACATGGGTAGGATGGACATGTGGGAGTTTCAGCTGGTAGGTCTCTGTACATCAGAAAGTATACATTACATCAAGAAGGCATACTTTCTCATGTATTGGTGCTACAGTAAACTTTAGCAGCTGTATACAGTGGTGTATACTAATCAACACAGACAATGATGGGGAGACAGTCCATGATGTCCACTGAGTCCAAAAGGCTTCCCAGGTTTGACAGGAATGAGCTCACATTGTCATCTCAAAATCTGTAAATAGCTGCAATCAGTGCAAAAAAAAAGTTCACATAAAAAAAAAATAAATAAAAAAATCTATTGGAAAATCGAAAAAGAGGGAAAGGAGAGAATGAAGTAAAACATTAATACATGAAATAAAATAAAATATATGAATTGTAAAAATACAAAACAAAACATACATTGTTTAGATCACAGAAAACAGAGGTCATTAATAAAAAATTAATAAATAAGCGGGCATCCAGGCACTTTCCATGGGTCAGTCGTGCATTTTGCCATGATGTTGTTTGTTGAATCTGTCCATTGTTGGCACAAACCAAGAGTGTCAGTGTCAGAGTGAACGTCCAAAGGGTCGTGATGTTATGAACTTTGACATTTCCACTGGCTGTAGAACTGCTGCTTCCAGTTCCAGTGTGGTCTCTTTTTGTCTTTTTGTGGTGAGGACAGCATCACAGTAGTGACATGGAAGAGAGGTCTATATGAATACAAAGTTCATAAAACAAAAAAGAAAAAAGGTACTTTGTGAAACCAAGGTCCATGGTTATTAAACTGTAACTGTTTTCTAGTAAACTATACGTATGTGCCATGCAGTTTGTTCAAAACAAAGCTTTTAGACATCAGACATATAGCGTCCTTTCCTTGATATTCTTAAAATAAAATTATGATAATTTCTGTACTTTACAATATTGTTCAAGCCTAAAGGCTTTTCACATTGTGCTTAGGACTAGGCTGATGCACTTCCAAGTAACCCTGGACTGATGAAAACATGAGCTTTAGTGTCACTTGTGTGATTTCGCAGGTTAGATGGCAACCAAGGGAACATTTTTTTCAAATCAAATATTTTTCACAAGGCTCATTTTATCATCTTATGCATTGTTTGCATTCTGAAGACAATACCATCAGCTTGGATTTCACAGTCTCAAATTTTAACACTGGGCATACACAAGTATATAGTTTATATGCCAGATATTCAATGGGGTTTACATCAGCCTGCACTAACAAAGCACATGTGAAAAACCTTTCAATATACCCACGAGCTGAAATCCCACAGTAATAAATGAGAAATGAGAAATCCATCCTCCCTTCCATTTTTTAATTCAGTTGCATGTAGCAACTGAATTTTTTTCCCCCTTTCATTTAAGCCATTTATCTGCTGGAAAACAGATAACTTGAGGGAAAGGAGGGAAAGGAGAAGAACGAGGGAAAGGAAGATGAAATGGAAAAAAAATAAATAAATGAAATATAATAACATATATAAATTGGAAAAAAAACACTAAACATACATTGTTTAGATCATATAAAACAGAGATCATTCATAAAAAATAAATAAATAAGTGGGTGTCCAGGTCCAGGCAGGTTTCCATGAGTCATTAGTGTATTGTTCATTACTGTTGTGCAACACTGATGGGTCCTGTTTCCATGAGTGAGGCAAAGGATTCAGTGCATTAGGCAGGAAGTAGAACATCCCAGCAGTGATGATCTTCCATGATGCAGAGTCTCTGCTTCAAAAACTCTTTCTCTAGCTTCCTCTTCCTCTGCTTCATTACAGTGAGATGTATTGTTCATAGCAGAGTATGCTGAGGCGAGGCAAAGGCTCTCAGCTGTTATCTCATCCTCTGCTTTGAAGAATGAACACTGGGTCCAACAGTGATGACAGGAAGTAGAACATGTCTCGGGCACCTGTTGTCCAACAGTGATGATGATGATGCATGATCTGCTTCGGGCACCTCTCTTCCTCTAAAGTCTGCTTCCTCTTTCTCTGCTTAATGCATGAATACTCTCATATTATGGTAGTAGTAAAAACTGGAGTCAAACCTGGAGTCACTTTTATAAACTTAGAAACTTGCTTCTAAACTAAACTAAAGTGGCTAAACTGGTTAAAGTGCTTCCTCTTCAAAGCTGCAAGTGTCAAAACGGTTCGTATTATGGTAGTAGTAAAGCAAACTTATTATGGTAGTGAATCGGTTAATATGAATACTAGAAACTGGTTAAAGTGTCCTGTAAAGTGCATGTTACTGCCGGAGCCCCGGTCCTCTTTGTTTCTCTCTTGCAGTCTTGCAGGTTCCTCACTGATTCTGGTTGTGGTCCATCTGTCTGAGGTTCACTGGCCTGGTGGGGACATGATCTGTGTCTGTGTTGTGGAGAGAAGGTCCCGAGTGGCCAGAGCTCCATAGCTCCATATGAGGACATCTAGAGATGCACCTGACTCACAGACTCATTTCCATTACCTGTCACAGACTCATTTCCTGTGATACCTGTGATATCTTCATACATGGACTAAACCAATGAACTCAGTATAGCTACAGCTTATTACGACTCATGTATAATTCCATAATATGATTGATGATGTTCTCTGTACATGTGGCACATGCACTGGGATCCCTCATCTATTGCACGCACTGTCTGTCCAGTCCCAGGGAGGGAGGGACCCCTCCCAGGGAGAGGGATCCCCCATCCCTGATATGTGGCTCTTCCTCAGGTTTCTTCTTTTTCCCATAAAGGGTTTTTAGGTTTTTGAAGTTTTTCCGGTTGACTCGGTTCGAGGGTCTAAGGACAGAGGGTGTCACAACTGTGCAGATTAAAGCCCTAAAGCCCCGAGGCAAACAATGTTTGTGATTTTGGGCTCTAAATAAATAAATTTGAATTTGAATTTGATGGGTCCTCTGCTTTGAAGAATGACTGGGACTAGCAGGAAGTAGAACCTCCATGTCTGTTGTCCAACAGTGATGGGTCCTCTTTCCACTGACAGTGAAGCATCTGCAGCAGGAAGCATGATGTCTTGGTTGTTATCAGCTGATCCTCACAGGGCTGAAGAAGGTGAAGCCAAGGCTGGCAGGTGTTGTCAGGAGAACTGTGTCTCCCTGTCCAGGGGGAAAGTAAAGTTAGATGAATTATGGTCTCTGGCAAGACCACCTGCCCTGTCAGAGACCGTGTCAGTCCATGATGTCCAGTGAGTCCAAAAGGCTTCCCAGGTTTGACAGGAATGACATCACACTGTAATCTGGAGGTCTGTATACGGCTGCAATCAGTGCAAATAAAAAGTTCACAAAAAAACAGGTACTTGAGAAACCAAGGTCCATAGTTATTAAACTGTAAGTGTTTTCTAATAAAATATAACTTAGGGCACAATAATATATATTGTCACTATCAGTAGTAGGAAGTATGTGCTGCAGTTTGTCAAAACAAAGCTTTTGACATCAGACACATAGCGTCCTTTCCTTGATATTGTAAAATAAATATATGACAATTTCAGTCACTTTAAAATATTGTTCAGCCTGAAGGCTTTTCACATTGTGCTTAGGACTTGGCTGATGCATCCAAGTAGCCCTGGACTGATGAAAACATGAGTTTTAGAGTCACTTATGTGATTTCACAGGTTAGATTGCAAGCAAGAAAACATTTTTTTCAAATAAAATATTTTCACAAAGCTCATTTTACCAAGTTAGGTGTTGTTTTCATTCTGAATACCTTCAGCTTGGATTTCAAAGTCTCAAATTTTAACACTGGGCAGACACTAGCATAAAGTTTATATGCCAGATTTTCAACAGGGTTTACATCAGCCTGCACTAACAAAGCACATGTGAAAAAACCTTTCAATATACCTACCAGCTGAAACCCCACAGTAGTGATTAATATTTTAGAAATCCATCCTCCCTTCCATTTTTGTTCATTCAGTTGAATGTAGCAACTGAAAAAAATAAAATATATAAATTGTGTATATAAATTGAAAAAACAAAACAAAACATACATTGTTTAGATCACATAAAAAAGAAAGGTCATTATTCATTAATAAAAAATAAATAAATAAGCGTAGGTGTCCAGGCAGTTTCCATGAGTCATTAGTGTATTGTTCATTACTGTTGTGCAGCACTGATGGGTCCTCTTTCCACTGACAGTGAAAGCCGATTCAGAGATTAGGACGAGGCAAAGGCTGGCAGGCTGTTATCTCATCCTCTGCTTTGAAGAATGACTGGGACTAGCAGGAAGTAGAACATGTCTGTTGTCCAGCAGTGATGGGTCCTCTTTCCACTGACAGTGAAGCGTCTGCAGCAGGAAGCATGATGTCTTGGTTGTTATGAGCTGATCCTCACAGGGCTGAAGAAGGTGAAGCCAAGGCTGGCAGGTGTTGTCAGGAGAACTGTGTCTCCTGTCCAGGGGAAAGTAAAGCGTAAATGAATGAACAAATTATGGTCTCTGGCAAGGCCACCTGCCCTCTCAAAGAGCATAACATGGGGAAACATGGGTAGGATGGACATGTGGGAGTTTCAGCTGGTTGGTGTCTGTACATCAGAAAGTATGCATTACATCAAGAAGGCATACTTTCTCATGTATTGGTGCTACAGTAAACTTTAGCAGCTGTGTACAGTGGTGTATACAGCTGCTGAACTGAAGGAGGTTTTGCCCTGTGCATTTATCAACCCTGATTGAGACCCACCCTCCCACTGATAAATGCACAGGCCAAAACATGGTAAATTTACCTCATAACAATATGCTTACCTGAGAAATATGTGACCTGTTATATCATCCGATACTCAAAACACAAAATTGAAAACCACACACAAACTGTAATTCTGCTGAAAAAATAAGCCTAAGCCTAACATTGCCCAATAACAAACCTGATGCTCAGAGGACTTTTGTCTTAGCTGCCATTTTGAAGAGCAGATGGAGGAAGCTTAAACAGAAAGAATGATTGTGACTATTGATATGTTATCCCTACAACAGAATAGAGACATAAATACATTTTAGACATAAGAATGGGATCCAGCAGTGTGTTATTCTCTCAACAAGGTTCTCTAACATATTTTACAGCAATCAATACAAGTTTTCAGGTGGGGGATCCTCTGGTCCACCCACCCTCCTCTCCCAGCCTCAGAGAGACTGGGTCAGCCTGGCCAGGTGCCGATGCGTCAGGCTGAACAGAGGACACCCCTACTCTGAATAATTATGGACTATCATATGTGGAATTTAAATATGTCTGCCACACTCGTTGCATTCATTATCAGTAAACGTAGTCATCACAATATACTCTTCATCATTTTGTCATTGCACCTTTCAATATTTTCACCGTTCATTAACATCATGAACTATGTTATTGGTACATCTATCACTCAATTTGTGCTTCTCAATTAGTCTCTTACTTTGTGGTCATGGTTTCATAAAAACACACTGTTATGCTGTATGTTGTTTTTGCACAAAGTTTGAATCAACTGCTTTCTTAACTTTCTACTTTCTCTTCACTAAAAATATTGCTGTAAGTACTTTTAATTTTTTGTTTATCTTTAAAACTAATCTGACACCTTTATGAACTTTTAGAGGACATTACACAGTATACAGGGTCATGATAACTGTAATAGGTTCTCAGTACACCAGAGTGGAGACAGTGCTGTGGTCGAGAGATGAAAATTAGGTCCAGCAGTGTGTTCTTCTCTGTGGTAGCAGCTGTGATGAGTTGTGCATATCCTCTGGACTGAAACAGCTCCAGTATCGGCTTACTTGCATTGGAGAAGATATTCTCGTTGAAATCGCCGCAGACAATGATGGGGTGACAGTCCATGATCTCCAGTGAGTCCAAAAGGCTTCCCAGGTTTGCCAGGAATGAGCTCACGCTGTAGTCCGGAGGTCTGTATACAGCTGCAATCAGTGCACTCACTGGAGCTACAACCTTTAGAGCCAAAAATTCAAGATCAGTTACATTATGTACGTACTGTTTCTCAAGCACTTGAAAGTTGTTTTTTACATATACAGCAACTCCACCACCACCTCTATTGGCCATTTGAGGAAAATTTGTGTAAGAACAGGTGTCTGTTGCGTTTGAACATATTGTAAGCCATCTAAATGGAGACTGTCTGCAACAAAGGAGCCTTGAAGGTGAGTTTCTGTGAGACACAAAATGTCTGCGAGACACAGTTCATGATGACTCTTGATGTCGTTGACATGAGATGGCAACCACCTCTGTGTTATGGTGCACAATGGTCAGAGTGTCAGGTCTGTTCAAAGTTTGTTTGATATGAAGAAGAGGCATCAAGTGGTCCAAGTTGGCTTGTCTCATTGTCTCTAGAGCTCCAGTGATCTCTGGGTTGGCATATATTTTACTCTCATCAAAATCCAGTAGGTGCAGTCCACTGAGAGAGGTCACTCTACTGACAGCCACATAAGCCATGCCAGGTTCAAAAATGTGTTTCAGTGAGACTACAGCTGATGTCCTTGTCATACCTTGAACCTTATGTATTGTACAGGCAAAAGCAAGTTTGATGGGAAACTGTCTGCGTACCACCCCTTTCTGTTTCAGATTCTCCTCTGATCTCTCAATGTACACTAGGATTGTCAGTTGTTCCCGGTACTCTGTTGCGGTAATTCCTTCCAGCTGTTTCATCATCCATCTTGAGCCCAAGCATAACAACATATTCAGAGCCATTTTGTTCAGACGTTAGCACCCTGACTAGTGTAGCGAATGATCCATTCACCAATCCTTGAGACACATCTATGTTTCTAGTGAGCATGACACGAGCACCTTCAGCAACATTTAGTGTGTCTGGTAACTCATTTTTGCCCCCTTTAAATGGTTTGGCTTGTCGTTCCATTCTTCCAGAGTGTGGGTCCTTTTTGTAATCATCTGCTTGAATGTTGGTGACATGAGAATGTAGCAGAGCTAATATTGCAGAGTTGTGTGAATCTACTTGTTTATTAGTTGCAAAAATATGCAGGACATCATTTGGACAAAATGCTGGTTCAGTCACAGCCTGTGACAGCAAAGCTCTGTCTGCTTCACACAACTTATCTGACTTTTCTTTCATACGGATCCGGTTCAACATCTTTGCAAAGGCAACATCATCCTTCTGACGCATGATCTCAGTCAGAGTGATAATCTGAAAGTGTTCCTGCCACAGGTCAATCTCACATGGGTCATACACACAGAGGGCCTTAGACTGTCGCACTGGTGGCAGCTGATAAAAGTCTCCAACTGCAATTACTGACATTCCTCCAAAGGGTCTCTGACTGCCTTTGATCTGTTTGAGTCTTCGCATCCACATATGCAAAAAGGGGCTTTGACACCATGGACACTTCATCAATGATGATTATTTCAGCATTTAAAAGTTCTGATCTGAACTTCATCCAGCTGGTTGCCAAGTCCTTGAAATGGAGGTTTTAGGCTTCTCGGCAGCTTGAGGAGAGAGTGCAGTGTTGAGCCTGTTATATTAAAGGCAGCAGTTCCAGTGAAAGCAGTCAACAGGACAGTAGGGTTTGATATGTCAGCCTCCTCAGCACGTCTTGGCAGTTTGCACAGTAACTTAGATGCTTCTGAGTAGATACACTTGATAAGATGTGACTTGCCGGTTCCAGCACCACCATTTATATAAAAGAAGAACTGCTCTGGATGCAGACCACAGATACGCTTTACGCACCAGTCTCTCACTGCATAGAAAACACATGCTTGTTTCTGGTTCAGATTCTGATTACATCTGACGTAAGAGCGAGTGTGGGGTCGATTGCAGGCGTCTCTCTGATGACTCTGGCCTCTGTCACAGCATTAGCCCTGAATACTGTATTCTGGGACGTTCTCTTGTTCATTTTCATCGTCTGGTTCTCTTACCTCCAGTTCTTGAATACACTCCAACCTCACCACTTCAGATTCAGGTGCCAGATTACACCATTCATCAATCACACCTCTGTTCTGTTCAAACTCCTCAACTGCTTTTTCAATTTCCTCACTGTTTTTCTCATATTTGTCTCTGTTTCGTTTGACAATATGTCTGACATACTCAGGATGCCTCTGAACCTGGTAGTTGAAGCCAAGCCAGCTTTGTAGAAGGACTCATATGTGGGTAAATACTCTCTTTTCAGTTCCTGGTCTGATCGGTAAGGAACGTACAGTTTCAGTAATGTGCCATAAAACTGCTCGGGATATTTTCTCCTGTGATGTGCGATGAAATCTGATGATTGCAGGCTTATCGGTTTTTCTCCTTTGAACAAATCCCATGTCATTAAGCAGTGGCAAAACATGTTTACCTTTTGCCTCTTGGACCATAGACAATTCTGCATGTAGAGGCAAAATCAGCCAAGCACATCTCCTCAAACTCTGGTGTTTCAGGTCTGGCTTTATATTTCTCTGTCAGAGACGTCATCCAAACATTTACACTTTCAGGTGTTGTGTTCTCTAGGTATGACAGGGGGCGACTCATTTTCACCGGGTTGTCATCTGTTGGTATGAATACCAACGCCACGTGAGCACTTCTTCATGTTAATGCCACATGCACGAGTCACACACTCCTGAGCACTGACCTCTCTCTTTTTTGGAATATGCCTGCATGATTTCCCTCATTTCATCACATTCATTGACATTGTCTCTATTAGAGTTCTGAATGAGTGTTTTGAGATAGTCACTTACAGAGTTCTCACTTTTGCATATGTACGTGCAGATGTAATGTATTAAACTGTAATAATTCAGTATGAATTGCACGTCGATGTTAGCGTCCCAGGCATCAAGTAGATATGGGTTGTATCCATTTACCCAGCAGTCCTTCGGATCACGCTTCAGTATCACTGCATTGGACTGGTTCATCATGTGCAGGCATCGCTCATACTCGCTGAGTGTTAAATTACATCGTGCCAGGAGCTGTTCTAAACTCATGGAGGCAGTTTCAGGCTCATTCAGCAGCAGGTTCAGTGGTCTGAGTTTTGTCTTTGCTGCTTCCAGTCCCAGTGAATCATCATCACCTGCAGGTCTCGTTATCATTGTCTGTCTAGAGGGAGGTTTGGGAAATCCAAATCGACATCCAGAGTTCACACTTTTGAAACAGGTCCGTGAGTGGTTTTTACTGTGTATCTGCACTTCTGTTACTTTCTTGTACAGTTCAGGTTGTTTGTGTGGGTCAGGTAGCTGAGCTGTGATGTATTTGGACACAAAATCACACACAGTCTGATCACTGGCTTCCTCAAACACTGGTGCACCTTCCACCCATATATATGAGACAGTGAATGTGTGGGCTTCCTCTGTGCTGAAACTCCACTCGGTAAAAGTAGTCAACAACTTTGCCAAGAGGCTGTGCAGGAGACAAGATTAAATCTCTGTATAAGGCCTCAACACGTTTATCAAACATGCGCATGGTTGTCACAGGATTGCTTCTCAGTATGTCACATTTTGTGGACCAGTCGAGCTCATCAAAATGAACTTCCTCACCCTGCTGAGTTTTTATTGCCTCAATCACCTCGGGCCAACGCATCTCAGCTGCTGAAAACGTACAAAAGAATGTCGGAGTTCCCAACTGTCTGATCATGGCAAAAAGATCTCTTGTTGTTTTCTCCCAATACGCTGGTGTTCCTCTCAGCGGCTGCATGAATCTGATAGCATCTTTATTTCGCACCAGTCTCTCAACCTCCTGTCTGTCTTGCAACATTCCTGAGGTTATTTTGCGTCCATCTCTGGTTAAAGGTTTCCCTTTACGCAGCTGTATTGTCATGCTGGAAGTGGCCAAGTGTATTTCAGTCACAAACTGAGCAAAGAATAAATAGTTTGTGTCTCTGTGTCTCTGGCAAACCGATCATCCACACCAAAAAGCCTGGTTTTGAAATAACTACTCTGGGAGTTAATTTTATAGGTCTCTTTTCATCCAGTGTGTTTTGACCAGTGGGAAACTGAACTGGGAAAGCCATGGCCTTCCAAGTTTAGGTGTTTTAAAAAAGCTGACTGGGACTGTTTCGTTCTGCCTGGGGCGACAGAGTAGATTCCTTCACTAAAACACAATATCTCCTCTGAAACATCGCGTGGCTGGAAGACATTGATTCTAGAGCAAGACCACCATTAGGCATGTCACCTTCCTGTTCTGGATCATCTCTCTGCTCCTGTGGTTGCTCATCACAAAGCACCATGTCATCATTTTGTGGCTCATTCATTTCTGCCTCATTCAGTGCATTAATCTCAAACCTGTCAATATCCATCAAATCATTCTTCATCATAATCATTATCCGTCCATGTTTTCATCCACATCATCATTGTCATTTTCATCAGGAAGTGTGGGGTCACATAACTCACTCGGCCTCATCTCTAATAGTTAATGTCCTCATACTGTGGGTGAATGTGTTTGAGTTTATGCAGCGCCTGCAACAGTTTCGACCAGGTAACAGTCTGGAACAGCTGATGACCTCTGTAACACAATCGTCTCTTCAGTTTCACTCTCATGACCTGAGACTCACTTCTCAGTCTGGGTAGAGCATCGACTGTTTCTTGGACTTCAGAGGGAACACATACTACATTTCCATGTATTGCTCTCTGTCGGCCTTTGGGAAGAGGAATGATTTTGGCAAATGCTATACACTTTGCTATGAGATGTCTCTCCAGTACGTTGAGATCACACAGTTCAGGTGGAATGTCAGCAAGCTCCAAGTTGTTTGCTACAGCGAGGGATGGCATGACTCCATTTTTCAGATGATTATGGCAGGTGTAACAAATCCACTCTCTCCTTCTCTCATCAGGCACCTTGCACTGTTCATTTCTGCATTCATCGTCACAAACATGAACATATTTTCCTGTCAGGCATGCTGCAACCACATCTGGTATTTTTACTGTAATTTGACCTTGTGCACAGTTGTACTTGGTTTGGAAATGATGCCTTATGACATACAGTGCACACATAATGTAGGACCGGCCTTTATTTGTGATCTGAAAACCGATATGGCTTCTTTGATCAAAGTGCTATCACTCTCACATGCTGCTCTATTTATTCTTCTGTATTTCCTTCTTATTTTCATTGCACATCTCATCTTATGCATACACCTAAATGCAGGATTGTTCTTATACCTGTCTCGCATTCGCTGTCTCATCATTTGTTGGTGTCTTACCCTGAATGCTTGGTCATTTGCATATAACGCTGAGTGATGTAAAATCTCTGTCTGTGCCTGAATTCATCATGGTCTTTGTATCGGTTGGTAATGTACTCTTTTTGCCTCTTTCTGAATTCATCATGGTCTTTGTATCGGTTGGTGATGTACTCTTTTTAGCCTCTTTCTGAATTTTCACCATGCTCTTTGTATCAGTTGGTTATGTACTGGTGTTTCTTCTTTTTATGTTGATATTGTCTCTTAACAGTTTTTCATATACTGGTTGTGCCTCTTCCTGACATCAACATTTTCTTTGTATCGGTTGGTGATGTACTGTTGTTTCTTCTGTTTATGTTCAGCATTGTCTCTGTAACAGTTTTTCATATATTGTTTGTGCTTTAACCTGAAGTCAGCATTTGCTCTGTATTGGGTTTTTATATTATTTCTTTTCTTTTTTTGTAATTCAGAATTATTTTGATATCGGTTGGTACTGTAGTCTCGTTTTCCTTGTCTGAGATCTGCATTAGAATATTTCCTGCTTGAGTAAGATTTTTTCTTCGCTTTGTATGTTTCATTTGAAGCATACTTTTCCCTTTCTTTCCTCTTTTGATTCTCCTTTCTTTGTGATATCCTTTTCAGAGAGCAATAGACTCCTCTTAAATTTTCTCCTTTTCTGTTTACAAAGTTTTGACAATTTACAGGAGGGGATATCATTCAAGACACTATCAGAGGCAGTGTTTATTAATGTAGTGGAAACACCATGTGATGTGACAGAATTCAAGCTGAACTGGCTCGATGGTTCTGGTTTGGTTTGGGTATCAGGGGGTATGACATGAACATCTTGTTGTCTCACAGATGATACAGAAGTGATGTTACCGGAGCCTCCTGGTCCCTCTAATATGTTATGGGAGACATTACTGTTTGTTTGGCTCTTGATGGTTCAGTTTCCATATCAGTGGATATCTGATGTACACTGTTAGCTGAGGTGTTTGAGAGATGTGTTACAACAGTCTTTACTTTTTGAACACTTACAGTTGATTCATTCTGAAGAGCATCATCCAACAGAGCAGTTGATACAGCAGCAGGGTGAGTTGTAGGCTGACTCTCAGTGTCTGGGATAGCATCACTCTGGTTGATTGTGTTCACATTGTAAAACTCCACAGGCTTCAACTCATAGTTACAGGAAGACTGTGTGCCCAATATCCTGTGATACTTTAGGAGCCTGTCAATCATATCACTGAGATGTGTGAATGTCAGCATGACAGCAGTACCAGGACTGTATGAACCCACAGGAAGGGGCAAACCCTCGGCTGTTCTGGAGTGCGGATCAAAGAAACCATATCTGCCTGACCTGGTTCTGAACACTGCAATACACAGCTGTGACATCAATAGCAATGCATACTGCACATCTGATAATAAGCAGCTCAGTCCTGCCTCCAAGGTCCAAAAAGCCATCGACAGCTCCAGGTAAAGGTTCTCCTAATGTGCCGTACCTGGAAAGTTGTGTCATGTCTGCATACTGTATGTACCTGCGCGTAGTAGGGACTTGATCAGGGAGCTCATCAGTAGCCAAATGGATGTGATTAGGGACCCTTTTCCTGGCCTCCTCATACATTATATTACCTTTATCCAAAACAAGGTCAAGGTCTGCTGTGGTGATGTTTTCATTCTCATGGAGGAATGCAAGAAATGTGAGTGAGTTACAGGTGCACTGCTGATTTCTGGATTTGCCATATTTTGGAGAAGCCTGGCTGCGGGATGCACACACACATCGTACAGATGGCTGGTCTGTCAGGTTCACACAGGCTGCATGAGAAGGCGCTTCACACGGATCATCACTGTGACGTCCCCTCTGCACAACGTCAGCATACGATACCTCTGGTACACGTGGAGCGTCACTTTCACCTGACGGGTTCACCTGGTGAGCGTGAGGAGACCCCGCTACACTTGACACACCGTCACTGTGACGTCCTGTATTTACGTCAGCAGAATATACCTGTTGGCGCACATGACGCATCACCTGGACCTCCCTGTTTCACTGTGTCAACAAGACAGGCTGCAGACGTCTTTCCTTCTCCGCTGCTCTCAGAACCACGTCCTGTTTCCTCAGCTGTTGTCTGACTGACTCGACCTCTGCCAGCGGACACTCGCGCTTGGGAGCTTGGGACCTCTTACTCTTTCTAGGCATTTTTGTTGCGCCACAATTTTTACGTACACAACTAAGATATTACACACAATATAACTGATAAAAGATTACTGTTAGCACAAAATGTTTAGTAGATAAAACCTGTCTGCTTTCAGTAATTAACCAAAGGCACTTTGAAATGCTATATTAAAGCAAAAAATAATTTATAGGTTTCAAAAGTATTATATTTATATTTAATATTATATTACAGTAACAGACTATTAACAATGACTAAATTTATATACAACTTTGAATAATTTAGAGTAAAAACTAGAGTATTACAACTATTTAAGGCTGACACAGTAAAGGATAAATTATGTTAATACCAGTTATTCTTAAAATATATCAACACTTAAAGATCCCACCAAATAGTATAGATTAAATATTAACTGATACTCAAATACACAACCACTAGTGCTATATCAGCTATGACCTGTCCTGATCCTAAACTCTTTGCACTTACCAGCAGATAACTAAATGCTATGGAGGTAGTTATACTTTTAGTGTTGGATAAATATCAGTTGTTTATAATAAATCACAGTATATATATTTTCAAAAGCAGGAACACAGTTGTTCTGGCAGTCTGATGACAGCTGAGAGCTTCTGGTAGCTGAAGAACACTGGGTCTGCAGGCAGGAAACAGCCACTCCAAACCAATCAGCTTCCTCCACAGAGATGTCTGGATTTTTATTTCAATATATCTGCTTAATCAACACAACACTTGTATACACTGAGTGAATGAAACAATGAACAACAATGAATAATACTTAAATATTAATAAATAAATATTAATACAATGTGTGTGCTGGTATTACTTTTCCAATTATTTACACTTATTTACTTGTCAAGTAAACAAATATGTGAAATAGATATCTGCAGTGTACACAAACCTTTGGGTACAAACCAACAGGGCTCCACAGCAACAAGGTCCAAGAAGAACTATACTTTTTGATAGTTGTTTATGGTATTAATATGGATTTTCACTCCAATTATTTCTTATGTGTAGTGTTTTACAAGAACAAAGCGTTATCTTTAATTATGTGCCTTGTTTCAACAAATTATGTATTTATTATGTACAGTATTCAATTTGGAATTTCACTTTTCTCTTTACAATCCAATGTTTATGATGAGTGTGTTTTTTTTTCCAATTAGAACAATAATTGAAAGAAACAAAATCTGCTTTGTTCAATGTAATGTCCACACTGCTTTTGTAAAAATACTTTCTTTAATAATTAACCTACAATTATTATTTTATTTCCAAATAGAATATATGGAGAAAAATATGGACAATGTTATGGATTAGTGCCAATTCATGATCAAATAAAGTGTGAGAGAGAGACAGGAGAGGCAGAAAAGTTGTGAGCAGAGACTCACAGAACCAATAACAGATTGATAAGGTACCAGTAACCTTGAGAACCAAAACCAAATTCCAGTAATCTGTAGTATAGTGAAACCATCAATCATATATATTCAGTAAGCAAATATCATGAACCATGAATAATAGGGTAGTTAGTTGCCAAAATGTAGATAGAGCTGGATAGAGGTAGAGGGATAGAGAGATAGAAAAACCAAAATGTAGATAGATGTAATAGATGGGACAGGAGAGATAGAAAACCCCAAAATTTAGATAGATGTATTAGATGGGACAGGAGAGATAGAAAACCGGTTATTAAGGGGGTGAGTGGGTAGATGGGATAGGAGAGATGGAAATGAATCTCAAAACAGACAGAGTGGACAGAAGGGACAGTAAAGACAGAGCTGATAGGTGTAGAGGGAGATGTAGATGTAGAGGGAGATGGAGAGAAGAGCTGGAGAACAGCACACCTGCAAGACAAAATGGAGATACACATTAGATGGATGATGCACAAATAAACAGAGTATTTGCTTTGGATATGTTTTTTAATCGCATAGCCCTGTGAAAATTGCCTTATCAGCATTGATATAATGGAATTGACTCAGTGGGGCTGTTTTAGTGGCGTAATTGTTTCACTACCTTTAGTAAGTGTGTTGTTCTAAATCTGTATTCACTGACTTCATCATACAGTGTTAATTCAGATGATCTTGCTGCTGTGCATAATCTGAGCAGGAACAACAATTACTGAATGAAACATCCATGATTCTTTATTTACTTAAATTTCAGATCAGTCTGGCAGGTGTGTGGGCGGGACCTCAATACTGCAGCTCCTTCCTCAACCACTACTGCGCAGACTTTGGCTGCAATGATTGCAGTGCCCCTATCCTAGATATGTTCGCCTCATTTTTGCAAAGGGAGAGGAAGCGGTCTACGGTGTGAACTTACTGTTGAATATCTAAGGAGTCGCCAACACTGATGGATAGCAGTAGAGTGGAGGAGGCCAAAAGGAGTGGGAGGGAAGAGAGAGAGATTTATTGTTTCATTTTACAAGACAAGCAATTCACAGCTCTGTTCATTATTGTATTCATTCAGTTATTACAGTTATTATCTAAAGTGTCACTGTTTTTTGGCTAGTGTAAGCTAAATATTCAGATTAATTAAATAGGTGTTTGGTCAAGTCTTATGCTAACTTTGATGTGAAAAAGTCTCTTCCAGTATACTTTTCAACATGCACAGAATAAAACATTTCCAGGCGTAGTTCACACTTTAATTGACTTTTAAAGAAACCAGGTGGCCTACAACTTGTGACACTTAAAACTTGTTTCAAGTAATTGGAACAAATGTGTGTTTTGATGTCAAGTTGAAACAAAGGGATTGATTTATATTGAATTTCAGAGAAAAGTCAGGTTGATTCTTTTTCACATAATATTTTAAGTTTGATGATCTGTTAATTTCACTTTAGATTTTCCTATACTTACCAGCGCAGATGCCTATTAATATTCTTCTCTTTTCCTAAAAGAAGAAACAAGATAGAATTATTACTTATCTTGTGTATTGTGTATGTGTTCATGTGCACACAGGGATTCACAAACTGGTGGCCAGCGTGCAGTAACACTGGAAGATCTATCAAGAAAAAACAAACCCCAGCTTAGAAGCAAATTAAGTGGATTTACATACTGCAAAATACAGTACTGAATTATTACTGGTGCTGACTAGCATCATATTTTGAGGATTTGCCTGTCAAAATGAAGTATTTAAAGTCAATCAATCAATCAAGATATTTTATTTATCCCAGGGGGAAATTGTGGTGTTTCAGTTGCTCTGATACAGAGAACACAATAGAAATAATAATTTTATAGAATATGTACAAAACATAATATATACAATAATAGAATAAACATAATATAAATATAAATGCTGCTTATTGCACAGATGAATATAGATCTAAAATAATGCTCAACCAGAATATTGCAAAAGGTTATCAGCAGAATGGTGTCAGTAAGAGGAGTTGTAAAATCTGATGGCCACAGGCAGGAATGACTTCCTGTGTCTTTCTGTGATGCATCTTTGGGGAATGAGGGGGGAATTACTGAATGAGCTCCTGTGCCTGAGCAGTACATCATGGAGTGGGTGGGAGACATTGTCCAAGATGACATGTGGCTTGTACAGCGTACAGCGCCCTCCTCTCTAACACCACCGTCAGAGAGTCCAGCTCCACCTCCACAACGATGGGGGGGGTAATGATGAGAACACTACAATGATGATCAATATCACCCAACATCTTCATTAGAACTCAAATAAAGCTTTTATATGACAATAATGCAATTTGCTTAGTGTCTGGGGCTCACCTTTAGTTTACAAAATTGTGTAAGTTCAACAAGGTTGAAGGCAGCTAGCAGGCTAAGAAATGTAAGATACAACCTGTCCAGTTTATAATTATGGGTGCTGACTAACAGCTTAAATGGTAGATAAACGCACAGCCCAGCAAACATTAGCTAATAAAAAGTGTACTACTGCAACAACATTAACTTCAGACATTTGTTAGGTTTTGGTATTATGATGAGTTAGTTAAAAAGGCCTTCTCTTTGAATTTCTGTCTGCTGAGGGCCTGAATGGACAATACTAACGCTAGCATAGTCGATGCTATTAGCCTTAGCATCGTCGATTCAGGCGAACAACATTTAAAAAATGGACTTTGTTATGCGGCATAGACTAAGATATATTTCTGATATCAGAATTATTTTAATACCATTAAGAAATTAGTGTAATTTCATGACACGAAGCTTCAATTTGTAATGTTTCGGCATCAGGAGCGGTTACTTGCCGTTACTTACCACGACAGAGTTCACAGCAGAAGAACGGATTTCTCGCGCTGCGCAGCGGTTTCTGAATGAGACGTTCAGGTACAGTAGGATTTCTGCTGCCGGGCATCAAGTCACTGAGATACGAAAAACTACACAGACTACAGACAGACAGAGAGAGAAAGACAGACAGTCAGACAGAGAGACAGATGAAGAGTTTTTTTTAATCTTGCAAGATAAAAGTGTGGTATTGAAATGCTAAAAACACACCTGATATTATTTATGAACATACAACATTAAACTAAGGAGTGGCCCCAAAATAGCCACTGGCCTTATAGAAGAGCTTTTTAAAACGCTAAAATAATTATTAGAACAGTAAAATTTGTCAAGTCTGGACATGGATAAGAGGCTGTGTTTAGGTGGAGCCAGGTGTACTGTCTGAGCCTCTTGTGGAAATTTCTCTGCACATCATTCAGCTCATGTGCTTCTGCCAGACGTTTTGGCACCGGCGGAGGCGGAGACATCGTAGTACGTGGCGGCGAGCCCCCGCAAGCGCCGCCCCACCGGCAGACACCTGCCGGCCCGCCCCCTCCCTGTCCGGGCAAGAGCGAAAGAGATGCTCCTCCATCCCACCAAACCCACCAACATATACGAAACTTTACGATATATGAAACTTCATATATAATATAATTAATATCACCAGATGAACCGAGAAATATAAACATACAACAAGAAGTTTGAAAAATCACTCAGCCAACACGCTCTCACACATCAACTCCCAGAGAGAAAGACAGACAGACTGAGAGAGAGACAGAGAGAAAGACGAGACAGACAGGCAGACAGGGAGAGAGAAAGACAGAGACAGACAGAGAGAGAAATTTAAAACATTCAAGAAAATTAACTTTAACAAGTTTAAGTCTGTAATTTCAGATTTCAAGTAATGAATACAATGAAATAAATCTGCCTGGATACAGAGACATGGCACGCGCGCACTTACAGTTGGAGTACAGTGTCTCGCGCATGAAACAGCATCAGCGGCGGGAATATTAAATCTCAGCTGCGTCATTTTCAGTGAAGACGAAGACTGACAGCGGTTGTCAAACGCTGAGACAGGTGAGTGTCTCTTTTTTCTTATTAAAATTAGCTAATAGTAGTTTATGATTAATTATAGATTATATACTTTGTCTAATATTGAGTTAATATTAATATTTAAATATTATTTATTAATATTTAGCAGTGTCCTTAAGATTTTATGCTCATGAAAATAGTTCAGCCTAGTTTCCTTTTTTTTGATAAAAATGTTAGAAGTAAAATGAAAATTACTCACAAGTGAGTCTATAGCCGGTAAATGTAACCTACTGACGTTTCGACAAAATGTGTCTGAAGAAATTCCTAAAACTAATGTCGAAATAAGACGGTAGAGAGGCTTTTTACCTGTGTGTGCCACTAACCGGCATTTGAGGATGGAGAGACAAAGACAGCCGTTGGTGCGCAGACAGTGAAGGCCTAACGTTTCCTAAAGAACAATGTCAGCTGACTGCCTGAGGGACTATAGGCTGTTATAGGCTATGCATTATATGAAAAAGACAACCTTAAGTCTGAAAGGTATTTTGTGTCTCCTCTCTCTGCTGTGTGCTGTGGTCTTCTATGAGCATTATGTCAAATTAACGTGTGTTTGTGTGTGTTTATTTTAGATGGCGCTTCAAAAAATTTTGTGTTTCGTCCCAGAGACCCCATACTCCCGCCCCCCTCCAGTCCACATCACTGTGCTGGAGGTTAAGGAGCACCATAAGGTCCTCTCTTGGGTCTTTGAGGACACTGAGGCAAGGCCCTCAGTGTCCAAAAAGAATTTGACGGCCGTGATTAGTGATGGAGTGACCGTCACTAAGATCACACTTTTCGAGGCTTTTTCCTCAAAAGTAAAGGCGGGGCAGGCCTACGTGATGCGGGGATACAGTCTTCGTGGCCACTGTCCCCCGTACTGGCTCAACATCACAAAGGACACGGTCTTCTTCCGATCTGCGCCGGTGGAGGTCTCTGCTGCCCTGAGGGAGGAGGCGGTGAAGCTCCTCTGCCCTGCCTCACGTTTCACGCAGTTAGGTGACGTGAGGAGGGCAGAGGGGCTGGTTACTGTCCAGGGAGAGGTGGTAGAGGTCAGTTAATTCATCTAACAATGTTTTATCGTGGTCTTGTGAGTATTATGTGCAATTAACACCATCTCTTACCTCTGTTGATCAGATCTCCACAATCAAGAGGGCGCAGGTCGGGAGGGACACCGTGCCTCTTCGGACAGTGGCCATAAAGGAGGTAGGCTATAAATTTCATTAATGAGTTATGAGTCACCTAGGTCCAACCAGATTGGGTAATATAAACTAATGCACATTAGTTTAAGCAAGATAGTAACTTATAGTACATTTTCGTTCATTTTATTATTTTTTTTTAAAGGACCAAACCCAGGTTTCCCTCAACCTCTGGAGGGAGGCGGCCGTGTTTCCCCTTCAAGTGGGTGAGCAGATCAGGCTCACCCA
>JAKKUS010000025.1:0-16000 GCA_023238725.1 Scortum barcoo
AGAAATCCAACAGATGAGATACAAGCGAATAAAATTCTTTGTAAAATTTGATTTTCTAAATTAATATTTACTAATTACATTATAGATTATTATATTCACATATTTCTCATATTTGTACATTATAATGCAAAATAATACATGTTATAACTCATTATGTAGTATTACATATGTAAGATTTAAATGTTGCTCAGGATGTCTGAGACGAGGCACAAAAGAGAACAACTAAATGCTCTGACCCACTTTAAGAAACAATAATGGACTGACTAATGAGTGTAAACACTCACCTAGGATGTCACATCAGCCTCCCCCTCCCCCTGGGCACTTGGTATTAAATGCGGTTCTATTGACGGTGTTATGTAATATGTACTTAAATGTGGGTCACTCACCTCTCGACTCTCAATAACCAGTTCACTGACACAACGCATGAACATGTTTTCTCCCTGGCTGTCTTTCTCATTGCTGCAGAACGACACATACAGTGGGAATTAGAAACAAACATTATGAGAAACACCACCAGATACAATAAATAGCTGAATCGGAAACGGAATAACTATCTGTACAGAATAGGATCAAATAAATGTGAGACTGTGATAGTGTTGGGTTACTTACCGTAAGAAGTAGAAGTACTGCAGTGCTTCCCGTGGATCAGTGGACTCAAACTTGCGAGTGTACAGCATGAGCAGACGGATAAAGTTGAGGCGCCGCACCATGGGAGGGTCACCGGGCTCCTGACTCACTACACACAACAGGCAAACGCATTTCATGAAAAAGTCCTTCTCAGGTGTCTGCACCACCCTATGAAATAAAGGTGAATATTACACTCACACAGCTGAGCGCTTTGGCCAGACGACTTCAGCAACAGCCGCAGCTCGTAGAGGACCAGCGCCACATGCACAGCGTGACTCCGAAGTCTCTCAACGCGAAACAAGAAAGCCACCGCTGCCTCAAACTGAGCTGTCAGGAACAACACCTGGAAATACAGGAAGGGCTGCTGGCTCGCCGAGAAATGGGACTCTCCTGTAGGACAGAACATAGGAGAGAGAGTTGGTTCAGAACAATAAATGTCACTATTAACACATCTCTGTATTACTTTTACCTACATTTACATCCAGAAGGAAAGACATCATTCCTTTAATATCTAATGTGGACCCACATATTTCATTTTTCAGTGTCATTGAGAGAAAAGCATTTTTTTTTTTGAATAATCAAGAAACTAAAATAATAAAAAAAAAAACTACCACTTTAAATGTAACAGTCAAAAAACAACAAAAGTACTTTCCTTTTTGGACAAAAGACAAAGCAAGCAAAACATCAAGTGTATGTTACCCAACAGCCCATATTTCAGTGTTTATAAAATGAAGCTTAGAAGAAGGTGGAAACAACAAGTTTTACTGTGATACATCTCTGAGACAAATAAGCAAAGACCTACATGGAAACAGCATGAGCAGCTTAACGAACATTGAACTGCACCAGATCCTTCAAGACTGATGAACAAATCTCACGGCAACAGGGGAACATCAAATTCTTAAACTGGCAAACTGAGACACTAAACTAATATACCCGAGTTCCTTGTAAAGTCCTTGTAAAAAAAAAAAAATCTACAAAAGTAGAAACGGAAGCGAGGAGGGATGTGTCAATCAAGCAACTGACACACTATCCTGAACAGAGGTTTAATTAAGATAAATAATTAAATTATCTGTGTGGGTGTTTAAGTATTTAATGAAAAGCAAATTAATGACTACCTGACAGTTACTATAGAAACTCCTCTAAAGCTACAACTGAATTTATTCTAATTTATCAAAACATTTAATGGCACCACTTTAAGACTAGGTCGATACGTGCCACATCAACCTTTGACAGTTGCTATGGCAAATAACGTGAGAATTTGAAAACATTTTGTCAAGCGCAGGTACTTAGTCATCAAGTTTACTTTTTAATTATAATCCTTAATCCTCTTGCTGGCTTTTTATAACCTTAATCCTCTTGCTGGCTGAAAGTTTGAGGAGTAGAACAGGGTGGACCATGTCAGCCATTTTAAAGCCTTATCTCAGACTTACAGCACTTTAGTTCAAAAAGCAAAAGCACATGAGAGATGAAGAGGAGAGAGGGAGAGGGCGATGGAGAGAAGAAAGAGGAGGAAGGAGGAGAGATATAGGAGCGTGCGTGTGAGGGGGCCGGGGGTGCAGCAGAGTGTGCAAACAAGAAACGAGAGAGAATAAATGCACGTGAGAGGAGAGAGCATGAGAAAGAGGACGAAAATCAGCGGGAGGAAAGAGGGGAAACGACAGTGCAGGCAAGAGGAGAAAGAGGGATGAAGGGATAAAGGGAGAGGATGGAGATACGGCAAACGCAAGAAAAGAGAAGCCGAAAAGAGACGAGGCAGGCGAGCGCTGGCTGTGCGCAGAGAGAAACGTTTGAGAGGCTTTGGGCGTTACGTCCCGCTGTGAAGCAAGATGGAGGACAACGAGGAACGCTGTGCCAGACAACCGAGGGAGCCGAGAGAAAACAGAATGAGGCTCCGGGCTGTGCTTCCTGCAGAGCAGAGGGAGCGGGAGAGAGGGGAAACGGGAGACGGCGAAGGCCACGGAGAGAGGAAAAGAGTGCAGCCTTATCTGAACGGAGCAGGATCGGCCCGTGGAGAAGGCAACACCCAGGGGAGAAAACTGTTTTCTCAGTCTGTGGGAGTGAAGGCCTAATGCCCTTACGCTCCCCTTTTTATGTATCAGGGGAGGCATGTTGTTGTTTAAAGGGAGTAGTGTTGTTTTGGAATGAAAGGAATTAAAGCCAAAGTGTGTCTCATTTAAAGTGCTGAAACGAGACGGGGGTGGGATAAGGTGTCCCTTAAACTTAATAAGCTCCCAAAACTATCTGACAAGCATTCAAACTTCATGTAGAAGTGAAAGGCACATACAGGACTTGAGCTTCTCACTAAAGCTCTCTTTTTCAGCTTTCACAAAACCACTGCAGTCATTTTTCCTGTGTACATCTCCATGTGCAACAACATGAATGCCTTTGAGAGGATACCATCCAAAGGTACGCTCCTTGTCCTCTCGTAAAACATTCATCGTGTTGAGACATTAAAGACACTACTCTTGAGGAGAGATCAGCGAAGCAGGGCAATGCAGCCAGGACGAGCCTGGTTGGACGGCACACTGGACGACGTAATTTGTTTCAAGCATACTGAATATTTTTACCCACTCACTCTTCCCAGAGTTTGCAGCTGTGTCTTTTTACTTTACTGACGGCATTTGATAAGGCCTACAGCATAGAGATGAAAGTGAGAGGCATTTATTTATTTTTCTGTAGCCAGCAGATGACTGACAGTTGTAGCACTTGAAAGTCAAAAACTGTCCTGGCTGAATCATGAGCACAAAGAGATGAGAAGCTGTGTTGCTATTTCTACATTTGGCAGCATTAAAATCAATTCACAAACAGATTCTGGCTCAATTTCTCACAAATTCATGAACTTTTGTTCCTGCTACTTTGCTACTGCTCTGAGTCACACTTACGGCTGGCTTGTTGTTCATAGCAACAGTTGCTGACGCTCATGGGTATTGTAGTGTTTAAAGCTGTTCGCCATACCAAACTGAAGGGGACAACAAAACGTAATTTTACAGAAAAAAAAAGTATAGATGAGAAAAAAAACTAACTTGCTTTAGTTTTGTTAATTTATCCAGGAGACTTGCATGTGTCTCTGCTGAGGAACATTGAGGTTATTATTAAAAAAAATATATATATTTATAATATTTTATAATGTAAAAATAAATTAAAATGAGAATTTTCAGTGGGCAAAATTACTTCCAGATCCTGCAGCTTAGCACATTTTGCTCTTTGACATTTCGATTTTTTCATGATTCTGCATAGTGAGGTATGCAGATTTCAAATGTGGGGAAAAAAGAGCCCTGGTATCACACTGGCACACTGTGGGGAAGCAAAACTGACATCAGAAGAGAAAAAGCTGCATCAGTGTATTTTTAAAATATAATGTGTGAAAGGGTGTAGAAGAGCTTTGGTTAACTAATGTCATTTGTTTTATACATTTACCTGCCCTGCATCCAGAGTTTTAACCGTTTTTAGGCTCTTAAACAAAAAGGTAATAAAACCTTAGAGCAAGATTAGACGAGCTCTGATTTCTAAACAACGTACAGATAAGGTTGTAATTTCACCACATCTGCCACTGTGCCCCCTTTGCAACAGCTTCTCAAATATTACAGAGAAGAAATTAAAGCAAATAGGTGGGATTGATGTATCAAATTTGTCAGTAAACTAAACATTAACATAGTTTTGGTCATTTATAGGGCTGAAACACAAATGCTGTTTCATACCGTAGTCCTCCAGCAGCTGCTTCTGTAGCTGTGGCAGGGTCAGTCGGTCCTGAGGAGAGCTGCTGCCGTCATCATCGAAACACACCTGGTTCAACTGCAGGTACAAAACACAGTACCCATGGAAAAATAAGTAAAGAAATACAACTATGGTTCACAGCTAAAAAAACAAAAACAAAAAACAACATACATATTATAATACAGTAATGACCCACACAAGTCAAACAATTGCAAACAGTGAAGCTTCACAGTTACCGTTTGAAGACGATCACTAAGTGGGGCCAGCTTTCACTCCGTGCACTGTGCTATTGCTTGAAATTCACAAAATAAAGCGAAAAGAAAAGTGAAAATTGAAGTTTACTGTACCTTGAGCCAGAGGTAGTCTTCCGTCTTGTCTGCCACCTCTCCGTGGTTATCACTGATGTCACATTTCCCGATGAGGCAGTAGACGGCTCTCTTGTAGGGGTCAGCGCTGTTTCTCAGCACTCTGCGGTAGTGGAGGCGGAGCTTGTTCTCAGAAGTTGGGGAGAGGCTGCGGCAAAGGGATGGAGAGGCCAAAGAGATGAAAGGAGAGATTATGATACAGTTTGAGCTTCCTTGAACCATGTGAGCATCTCAACGTATACAAATACATGAAGACGAGGAGCTGAGGGGTTTCTCACCGTCTGTCAGGGCTGTTCATGTACTCTTGAAACCAGGTCTTGAAGTCTCCAAGCTGATGTTGCACTCTGTTCACAACCTGCATGGCTGCATTCAGATCTCCACAACGCAGGCAGTAGTAGATCACAGCCCACACCGGGTGGCCCTCTATCTCACCGTCCTGTTGCACAAATAAAACAGCTGTGACAATATTCAACTGACTCATTTCTTACTTTTATGGCATAAATTTCAAATAAGGTCCTGTCCCTATAATCTGGTTTTGGCTGTATGTAGGACATGATTGAAGGAAAGCTAACGTTTGCGCACTTATTCCATGCTACAAAAGTTTACTCAAAGACAACATTTTGACCCTATTCGGATCTTCTTCAGGTCAAAGTGTTTGAGGAGTGGAAACCACACCCGTATGTATACATAATGCACACCAATAGGCTGACGAGCTCTATGATGGAGTGTGTGGTTAACTATACGAACCACTCAGGGATAAAACAAGATAATAAACAATAGTAAAAAACACTGGGAGAAATACACATTATCAAATATCTATCTTAATTTATAAAACATTCTATCAAATGTTTCATACCATACGTCAGAAACTACATAACTTATGTACAAAAAATATATTAAGTTAGAGGCAGAAGAGGGAAAATGTGTGTAGGGCATGATGAGATTTTTTAAAAAAGCATTAAAAATCTGTGTGTGTGTGTGTTACCTGCATGCCAGGCAGCGGCCCTGGTAGTTTAATGTTGAGGAAGCTGCGGACAAGTTGGTACGTTCCTGGCACTCCTCCTAGCTGGGCCTGATGGAGGTTCCCGAACACAGTCACCATGGTGTAGTTTTTATAACTGAAGGAAGAGAAGAGAGAAGACGCACACACATATAAACTGAGTTCATCATCATGGTCACGTTCAGCTTAAATTTAGACTCCTGCGTGTCAAGCGCTATCTTAGATTGACTGAAAGGTTAACCTCTTTAAAACCCAGTGCACTTTAGAAAACAAAAACAAGCGCAGTCACCTGTTCTCGAGGAAGCTGAGCGCCTGCCGTACAAAGGCCATCTGCATCTCAACAGAGGTGCGACTTTTAAGGGTGTCTTTGGCTGGAACCAGCAACACATCTGTCATCTGCTTCACCATCAGCCACATGTCCGATACATTCTGGAGAGAGGGTGACGATCACAGTTACATAAAGACATGCACAGGGCAAACAGAGCGCATAGTAGATGATGGAGCACAAATAATCAGAATCAGAATAATTTATTTATCCCTGTGGGGAAAGTTGGTAAATAAGCTATAGATTTACAGAGGAACAAAAGAATTTAATCTGGGAATAATAATTGATTTCATGGTGATGATGTTCTTACCTTGTCATCCAGACTGTCTGCTACAGAAGCACACAAGTCTCCCAGATTAGGCTGAATGTGACCATTCACTATCTTCTCATTGAAAATGTAAATCTGATGGTGGAGATAAAGGAAAAAAAAAAAAAAAAGAAGAAAAAGAAAGAAAGAAAAAAGTTAGAGTTGGTATGCTCACCAAATTGTCAAATGCTTCATTTCAACATTTGCAAGTTAATGTCCACCTACACCTCCATCCTCAGCTTCAAAATTGAAAGCAAATACTACGACCATCGAGTGAAATGGTTCACAACAAAAAACAGGAAAAAAAGAATCAAGATGTTTAAAAGGTCATCAAAGAGGATGACAAAAACTAGACAAATGACACCGCACGCAATGTGTCGACACATGGTCTGAGGAAGAGCCACGTTTAAAGCTCTGCGTCATGTAGCAGATCAGAGACAGACAGACAGAGAAAGAGAAGGTCAGGCAGGATGATGAGGGAGGAGGGATGGTAGAGAGACAGAGACGGAGCGAGAGAATCACCCCCCTCCCCTCTACGCTCAATCAATCGATATGTTTGATCTGCCACATCCTGTCTCACTGTGACCCCATTTTCACAGAATGATCAGACAGAGGGCATCACAAACAGACTCTGCCTGCAGTCCAGTCACAGTTTACACATCTGGGTTCAACTCACTTTAACTGCAGGGTGGGTAGATTTATATTGAAGGATCAACACCTTTAGGTTGGTATAAAACCTTTATGTTTAGTAGAAACATCTGAGTGTTTTGCAGCAAATTCATTTTAGAAACTCTCACAGGCAGATATTATCTTTTACTTTATTAAGAATGAAAACATTTTTCCTTAATTTCCACATTTTGTCGCAGATGATTATTTTTAAATAAAATAAAAACTATTGATGTTTGCAACAGAGCCTGATGTGTAAGTCAGGAGATAACATTAGCTTATCACAAAAATAGCAGTATCAGCATATAGGTCAGTCTGTAAGTGACGAGAAAATACACTACAGGAGAAAGATTTGTTGATTTAAAAATGTCACCATTAACACCTTGTCCAGCAGAAAACAGATTTTTTTTTTTTAAAGTGGATATTTAAACTTTACTTTGAAAAAAAATATATTGTCAAATATATTTCTCATCTCTCTAGTGACATTGTGGCACTGAGATGAATGGGCTGAAATGTATAATTTGAAATGTATAATTTTTACTGAATGTCACTACGTGTAGTTTCCATGTACATCACAATGATTCAACTGACTGTGACCCACCTGTCGTCCATAGGCAACCTCCACGCTGTCCAACGCACTCCTCCCAGGAGCTGTCACTTCACTCACAAAGCTGGGCTACAATAGACAGGAGGGAGCACACTTAATGACTTAATAAGTAGACTGCACACACCAAGTAGAATTTCTAAAAGGAAGTTCAATAAAGCTAAAAACAACAGGCATGCCAATCATGTACCAATGAAACTGTCAAGTATGTCTAATGTGTCAACATCATTATATTAATCCTTTTTAATACTGAATATTCTGTGTTTTTCCAGCCCAGATAGAAAGGACAACTTGACCACAGTGTTTCCATGACTGTTGCCCAGCGCATGCTGGGATAGGCTCCCACAGGATGACACAAGGATGAAAGTTTTTACTTTACTCTGGGAGAAGATAAAAATAGTATCTCTGAGTCTCAGATGAAAGTTACTCTGGTTAGTTCGGATGAGTGGGTAGACAGCTACGAGTACACTGTCAAGAAATCTAACAGAGATCTGACAATTTCTTTAAGGTAGACATATTCAGTCTAATAAATCAAAATAGATTACAATATAGATGTTTTTTATGTTTATGGGACTGAATTCATTGGACATTGTTGTTAAAAGTCCACAACTTTTAGCACTAAAATGAGGTCACTATTGACTGACACGTAAACTGAGATGGATTTATAACAATACAGAAATTAGATCTGAGCACTCAAACTTAGTCCCAGGAACATCTGTGCTGAAAACGTGTGTTAGAGACAGTTTGTCTCTCTGGGTAAAGATACATTTTTCTTTGGTCATCTCGTCTTCCTCCTTAACCAGCTCTGAGCTGTGTGTCCTGTACCTCCACATCTTGACTGAAGTCCAGTGCGTCCTCTCCCGCTCCGAGTAGTGTGTGTAACACTCTCTGCTTCACCTGCTCCCACTGGACCAGCATGGACTCACGGTGGTACTCTTCAGCCAACAGGAACGTCTGAAACATACAAAAGAAGTGGGGACCAGACACCCAGTCATATAACAGCACACAGGTTAGGACAGTCTCACATTTTGAAGCAGCGGGTTTAACTCTAGGACAGACTTCAGAAACATACATGTAAACTGTGTGTGATAATTGGGTTTATCTATGGTGCACTTACACACACACAGACACGCACACACACACGATTTAACAGCAGACCCCCATCAAGATTGTACTAGTCCACCAGGACACAGTAGTCTATTTTAACTCTCCACAGAGACCCAAAGTGAGATAATGGGAACGTGAGATAATTGAATCCTTCAAATCTCCAGCTCAGGGAGATACAAATGTAGACTAGAGCCACCATTTACTTGGTTAACTTGGTCACTGCCTGGATGTCGAAGCGTTCACTCTGAACTTTTCTGAATTACGTAGCTGTAATTTGTCACCATGTGAGGAATCAAGAAATTGCAGTGCATAAATCTAATAAAGAGATTCATTTGAGGGAATTAAACAATGTTTCCATCACACAGATCATTTGTTCACCAGAGAAAAATGTCCTGACTTGTTTTTTGTAATTTTTTTTGTAAAATATCCCACTCAATACATCTCTCTTTATCACAGTTCTTCAACAACCAAATTTTAAGGATAAAAAGTCTTATGTTGAATGAATGAATCTTATGTTCCCACAAAAAAAAAAGAGAAGAAGAGTCAGATTTTTCTGACTCTCAAATACTGGTGTGTGCTTTAATCTGCTTTAATCCAGACTTGGCGTTGGTAAAAGGACTTTAAATCTTAAATAAGATCATATTCATATCAAATGGTTGCTGTGAGACTGGGCAACTCAGACTAAATATGTCATTTATCAGCCCAAGAGCACATTTCATGTGATGTAAAAGGTACAGCAGTGAGATAGAAATCTGCAAGCACATCTTTAACATCCGCCTTCTTTTTAATCTTCAGTGCATTTGAGTTTTCCACCCTTGCACACAAGCCCTTTTTTTCCTCTCTCAGGGAGCAGAGACAGATAATGGGAACGGCAGCTAATTAAATGCAGGGCCTATTAGCTCTGCACATCAGGGAAGCCATTTCAAAACCATTCCCTAAAGGTTCACACCAGAAGGACTTTTAGATCACAGCAAGCAGAAATTACCAAAAATTTGTTTTTTAAGTGTTCCCATGTTGTGCTGTGCTAATGTTCATACATACTGCAGTGCTGAAAAAGCATGCGATTTCGTAAAATTAAATATGAGGCAAATAACCACTGCGGTCTGTTTAGAGACTTTAGAGTCTAATTAGTGTCTCTAAGCCTTCAAATCTGAAATTATTTCACCTGTAAAGACTGAAAAATAACACAAGATGTGGGTTTTGCAGGCCTGTCCGAATCTGGATTTAGATTTAGATCCTGTCCCCCATATGCAGCCCTTTTTTCGACTTGAGAAGCAGTCAGGTGATGGGCAGATACTGACCCTGCGGCGAGACTCCTCGATGGCTGACAGCAGGGCGTTGTCCCTCTCGTTCTTCAAGAAGCCCTGTGGACGAGGCAGAGACGGGCACAGACGGAGGGAGAGGACGAGACAGAAAAGACAGAAACGGAAAGAGAGAGAACGCAGGAGATATTAGTTCAAACGCTGAAGACAAACTGAAGCAGAGATAAACTGTATGCAGAGAGTTCTAGGGGGGACAGATTTAGCAGGCACACAGTCATTTGCTCTACGGGAGATAGGCGCTGCTTCTCAATTTAGCATCCTATTTTTCTCTGCCCTTCCATAGACCCCTGCACTGTCAGGATCAGCCAAACGTATTGTTGCTGTTTTATACAGACGTAGAGGCTGGCCGGCTAAGTTACCATGCTGTTCGCGCGCCATTTTGCTACGAGATAGCACTCAGCAGAGCCTCCATTTTGGTGTCGTCTCAAGATGGCTGCCGCTGCATACACACATGCCCCTCCTCTGGCTCCTCTTGTGAAAATGGTAATTATTCTCATCCTACTCAACTGATAATAAAACTACTTATCTTATACACAAGATTGGAGCTATCAAGTGAGTAAGTGGTACTTATGTAGCGACTCGAGAATGCAGGAGAGAACCCGACAACACTCTTCAGGAGTCGGTGAATGCAAACGTGCATGAGGGACAGACATCTTATGAAACACCAAAATGGTGTCTATGCTGTCGCTGAATGCACTTTGTTACTGTCTTCAAAGAGCAAACACAAGAAGGGTCACTGGCAGAGTTACGGTAACAAAAAATACAAGTTGACATAAAAAAATCTCTTTATTCCCGAGCAGACTATCGTCGTGAATGTGTATCACTTTAATTTATGAACAATGAAACTCATTAGCTGTGATGGAGTCAGAGTGGAGGAAAACATTTTCACAATTTATTCTAAAATATTAAAAAAAAAGCCTTTCCTGTGATCAAACTAAACCAAAACACAGTGGGAATAAAAACATGATTGTCTTTCGTCTTGGCCAAATTCACATTAAACTGACATCCCCAATACAACCACAATGACATTTACAACATATCAGAATGACATGATCAGCATGTGAAGTCACTTAAAGGCATCATTCCTCATCATCTAATCATCTATTTTCCACCACAACATGTCAAAAAGATGCCAAAAACAGTTACTATCAGTTTACCAGAGGCTAAGTTGATGCCTTGATAACAAGTGATCATTTTCTTTATCTATCTGCCTTTAACATGTCTGAAAATAGCTAGAAATGGTTTCTGAGGTGACATCTTCAAAAGTCTGTCTAACCAACAGCCTAAATAAATAAATAAATAAATAAATAAATAAATAAATAAATAAAATTTCCTTATTGATAAGAATATTTCAGCACAAACTAACCACTTATGAAGTACTGAATAGACATTACGAAATTTCACTGACTACGGTGCTTTGTTTGTATTATGTTTAGCCTGGATTCTTTGTCAGCTTTGTTGAGTTAGAGGTCAGTACACCAGCTGTGTCCAAATTACAATTCCTCAGGTAAAAAGAAAAATATTGAAACTACTTATAATGCAAGAAAGCCCCAACAGCAGCTGCACTTTTAGTGTTTATATACTCACAGGCCTTCTACATCTAACAGAATAACCTCTTAAGGTGGTGGAAAGTTGTTACCTTTTGTCATATAATAGCATTTCATTTCAGTGATGACATTTTTGGCACCATTTGTCTCCATGTTTGAAGTATGTAGGATCATTTTAGCTTTGAGCACAGGCACCTGATGAGAGATGTACCATTTCTGAAAGCCAATGAGAGATCATTTTGTTCTATGGGGATGTGGGTGCTCTTGGCTTCCCTCCTCCTCTCTCTCTCGTCTCTCTCTATCTCGTGTCTCTGTCCCCCACCCCCACCTGCTCGTTCCTCTCCCTGCTTCACTCTCATTTTCTCCCCTGCCTTTCTTTCCGAGCTCTGAGCCTTCACCTCTGTCTGTCATTGCGTTCCTCCCCTTCACTCTCACCCCTCCGTTCTGACAAATAAGACCAAACTGGAACCATAATCGTTCACTGTGAGAATGAATAACTTGTATAAAAAAGTAAATACCAAAACACAATTGAACTGAACCAACTGATAATAATGGCACAGACAAGTAAATCTTACCAATGGTAGGAAAGTGCAAAGATCATGTATGATCTAGCTGTGATAATTAACTTGGCCTTAATGTTATAACTGGATCACCAACTGGTGTCTTTTGTCTTATTTCACCTCATTCCTCGCTTTAAGAGACAACTGAATGTGTTACAGCTCGATAACAATGCCTTTTTAATACCGCAGAAGATGTGATATGATCTGACAAAAGAAGAAGTCAAAGCCCAAACACCCAAGAGGAAGTCCAACCAACTCTGATATTCTACTCTGGAAAATAGGACAGTGGGGTACTCTGCTGCTGCTTAGCTGCTGCAGGTGTGGTTTTACACTTCAGGCTGATTTGATCTCGTACAGCAATGTTTTGTCTTTTTTACTTTATAATTCCAGCAGCAGTTTCCTTTCATTATATTTCTATACAGTATATACTTACTTACTTTATTATTATTGCGAACTCCTTCTTGCTCAGTCAAAGTAGACAGCAGTTTACTACGGCTCTAAATGGGTCAGTAATGTGCCTTAAAAATCTAAGAAACAGCAGTCATTCAGGTCAAAAAGTAGCACCAGCAGAGAACGACAAGAAGATCAGCCTAGCTTCCTTACATCTTTGTTTGAAAAGCAGAGTGTGAGCCAATTTCCAAGGGCAGAGATTCAGTTTAACACAAGTTTTTCTTTGTAGTGAGACAATTTTGCTGGAGCCCAAAGAGTACAATAGTTTTTTTCTAAGCTCTTGTCAGCAAGCCAGAAATCAAAGGTGTCTTCATGTTTGTGAAAAGGGGTTTAATTTTGAGTTCTGCAGATGCATGACGTGACATTATCTGGCATTATGAAAGCTAAAACAAAAAGGTTTAACTTGGATTGTGTAAAGTGATTAATACTATTATTCTATTTAAATCGAGTGAGGAGGAGAACTAAGTTTCTTTCTCTCTCCACCTGCCCGTTTACCCCTCTGGTCCATTCTTCATACCCTTGGTTTCCCTCCGCCCACTCCCTCCCTCTCTTTCTCTTTCTTTCTCTATCTCACTGTTTTCCCAGGAGAGGCCGAGAATAGGTCTATATTTAACCACTCTAACCAGAGGAGAGCTCAGGTCAACGCTCACTGGAGAGCTGCACTGGAAAATAGAGTAGAATAGAATAGAATAGAGGCAACGGGGGCTTGTGGGATGTATCTACTACAAGAGATCAGGAGACTGTATTAGTCATTAGTCATTAATGACGGATTGTTCTTGCAGTAAATTGGAAGAGTGGAAATGAGATAGAGATCGTTTCCAGAAACACTAAAGCAATGGTGGCACATTGGGCAACACTGGATAACTCTGCTGGGCACCTGCCTCAGCATTTTTGCTTCAACTAAAGTACAACAGGAGACAAAGATTTTTCATTGCTGTCATTTTGTTGCCTGTTGCCAGCTGTACTTGTACTGCCAACGACTTTGCCTATACAACATTTTTTGTGCCAAATGTAAACTGACAACTTAGCCGACAGCTGTGGCCAAAATTCCCATTTGTCTGAGATAGAAATGCTCTTTACCTTTGCGAGAAAAAAACTTTGACTCAAAATGTGAGGATGATTATTACTGCTATCAAAAATCAACAAACTCTTTATGCACTACTTTAAAAATGCATCTCAAATTTCTACAAACTCTGGATATTAGTTCCTCCTTAAGGATCATGTTTGATGAGGTCCAAATGGTGGAGAGATTTTAAAGCTTTATCACAAAATCATTGTTGCTAACGCAACTACTGCTGCGTAATTGTGATCAGCACTAAACAGCTGAAAGACTTGGTATGTTATTTAGTCTGACACACACAGAACCCAGCATTTTACATTGACTAAACACTGCCAGTGCCTCAATTTTTTCTTGCATTTGTTCCCAAATGATAAAAATAAACATAAAATAGAGAAAATGTGTCATATTAAAGAACCACTGTGACACGTTGAGAGCATAAAAGAAAGCATTTTAGCAAGGACAAATACATGCTTATTACTTTGAACGATCAATTCAGATCTGGGCAATTGGTGTATCTAAAGATGTACGTTTTCTGTTGCCCCACCCCTGTATTGTGTATCCTCAGAGATCTGCAGCTCACTGAACACCCACAGCCTGCTGGCCAGACGGCCCAGAAGCTTCTACAGGAACACAGCCACAGAGAAAAATGTATTAATTTGAGATAAATCAGGAAATACTCCATTGCCATAAAATACAAATAGCAGATGTCGGTTAAAAATAAAGGCTGAACTGGAAAATATGAGGCCTGGTCTTCAAATTAAAAATACACTTGATGGAAGTTTCAATTTCTGTTTCTAATTTGCTAAAATGTGAGGACATTATTGAAGATCAGCAGACACCTGACTATGTCTCTTGACTGGATACTATTGTATATTTTTAATGAAATTACTTAAATTGATTCTTAAATGTATGCTTTTAGTGTGTGTGTATCTTTGAACATGCATGTTAACACGCATGCATGTGCTCATCCTCTGTCTTGACTGAGGCTAATTGACTGAGGGCCTGTGTGTGCCGACAGAGTCACACTCTCTGTGACTGAATGCAATCTTACAGTATGTTCGGTTGGATCAGCAAGTTGGATTTTTCACTCTTTCTACCTCGCTTAACGCTTATTACACCCTATGAGATGTGATGTAGAGATATGGTGTCTCGAGGAATCCAGAGGCTACATAAGGACACAGCCAGAGAGCAGTTTAAGGGGAAATGGAGACAAGGAGCATCGCTCTCTGTGCCAGTCATCATGAAAGTAAGAGTCGGAGGCTTCTGTCCTCATTTGCCATGGCACAATGAGCCACGACCAGTGCCCGAGTGTGTGTATGTGTGTGTGCGTGTGTGTCAGTGTGTGTGTGTGTGTGTGTGTGTGTGTGTGTAAGTGTAGAAACCCCACCCTTCACTCCTTCACTTCCTGTGTAGCAGAAAATACAGTACAAATAAGGTACTATGGCATACATGCACATAATAGTGTATCTATATTGAGATAGTGATGTTTGACTCAAATTAAATGAACAATCATTTCAATCATCTTCATCATCATCATCTCCTCCATGGGCACCACACAGCCGCAGACAACGTAGTATAACCAGAGAAGAGATAAAGAAAAAGAGGTGACAAATAAAGTGACAAAGCACATGCCTGTCTGTGAGTGATTGGTGTGTGTGCATATGCATGTGTATAGGCAATACTTACTCATGCTGAATGCCTGACTGCCTGCCTGGCAGACAGAATGACAGATGAGAAGACAGGATGAGACAAGAAAGAGTAAAAAATTGTTTTTCGTTGCTTTGTCTGTGCCCAGGTATCTGGGCTTTGACGGCCCAGGAGACCTGCGCCGCCCCTCCGCCTCTCCATCCCTCTGTGTCACTGTGCCAGGGCAGCAGCAGTGGCCGCCATGCTGGGGCGTGTTCCCTGTGCCCTTTCGAGCCGGCATGGCGGTCCGTTTGCAACCTTTCCCTGTTCGAAGGCGGGCCAGTGACTCTTGTGCGCGAGCTGGAGTACCGAGTGGAAGTGCCACATCAAGACTCACTGGAGGTGGTTTTATTGTCGGAGGGCCGTACCAACTGAGCGCTCAGACACAGGGGGGATCCACGAGAAGGAACTATGGATTCATATAGAATATCAGCTCCTACCATCAGCTGACACCCCCTCCTCCCTCAGCCCTCATCCATCCCTCTCTCTCCCTCCCTCCTTCACTTCATCCCAGCATCTCTGACCGCCCTCCGCCTCCTCCCCCTCCCTCAGTCCCACTCATTTTCTTCCTTTTTTATCCATCTATGCATCCTTCCTTTCTTCCCTCCCTCTCTCCTCCCTCCCTCAGCTCAATGCAATTATAGTAATGGATTTTTCCCC
>JAKKUS010000026.1:0-19454 GCA_023238725.1 Scortum barcoo
TTTATAATGTTTGTTTGAACATTTCTTTTTCTGTATTGTCTTATACAGTTCTATACAGTTTTACAAAAAAGGGAAAAGGATAAATGGATTCTCAAGGAAGATCACTAAAGCTCTGAAAGATAAACCTCTGACTCTGTCTTTCTTGGGATCCCCATGTTAGCTATCTGTCAACCTGTTTACGTCACGGACACAGACACGTAGGACAGAATATTCATATAATTGTCATGTAAGTCAAATTTAGGACTTTATCAAAGATTTTTTTGGACCATTTTTCACACATTTTGAGCCTCGTTGGCGCAGTAGGCAGCGTATCAGTCTCATAATCTGAAGGTCGTGAGTTGGAGCCTCACACGGGGCAGCTGTTTTCCAACTTTCACTTTGATCCACATTCACTAAGATCTGGATTTCATCCTTCAGTCTGTATCTGTTGGCCTTTCAAATATGAGTTTTTCTAAACATTATTTAATGTGGTTTATGTTTCCAGCAGTTTTAAATGATCTGTATGTTGATGTAATGTTAAAGCACTAACAGATGATGGGGGTCGAGGTCAGATAAAGGAAGAAGCAAAGAGCAGTGGAGGCCAACAGATACAGACTGAAGGATGAAATGTGGATCAAAGTGGACACACATCTGTGTGGGAGTGTTTTCCATTGTTGTGGAGCATTTTTGAAGTGAGCACTTAGCGACAAGACGTGTGCAGGTTCAGCGTGGACAGTTGTATTGTTGAAAATAGCTGCCCTGTGTGAGGCTCGAACTCACGACCTTCAGATTATGAGACTGACGCGCTGCCTACTGCGCCAACAAGGCACAAAATGTGTGAAAAATGGTCCCAAAAAAATCTTTGATAAAGGCTGAAATTTGACAACTTTGTGACAATTATATGAAGTTTCAGTGGTAACAGCTGTAGATGAAAACAAAAAAATCTTCTCACCACGACGACAAAATGAGCCTTTAAATCAAACTCTGTGGTCCCCCTGTCAGTGTGAGACTATTACTGGATTATTATCATTGATAAAGTTATACAGAAGGATAAATTTCCACAATAGTTTTCTGAACAAGAACAATTCAGTTTTATTATACGTGCAATAATTATTTCATTATCACTTATAACACTTGAACAAGTACTCATATTTAAGTTGCAATTTCATGTCCCCTTTATCCCAGTATCAATAATAAACAGATCAATAATTGCATTAATGAAAGATTAGATAAATAGATAGAATATAATAAATAATAAAACAACATAGAAATATAAAGAGAAATGCAGAAAAGAAATAAAAAATGGTATTAACTATTAATTAACTATTTCCTGATGATGTTATTTATTTGTCCCTGTGTATATTTAAAGACATATTTTTGCATTTATTTATTTATGTATTGATATTTAAGTTTCATCTTTTGTATATTTTGTACACAGGTCAGGGGGAGAAACAGAGTTAAATATGGATCATTTCAGATAATCTAATGTAAAGTCCAGAGAGAAGCTGCTGTGTTTGTCAGCTGTGTGTGTGCAGTGAAGAAGCAGCAGCGTCCTCTGCTGCTTTGGTAAAGAGAAGTAAAAAGCTTACAGCACCTGGTATTCCCAGGCGGTCTCCCATCCAAGTACTAACCAGGCCCGACCACTGCTTAGCTTCCGAGATCGGACGAGATCGGGCACGTTTTTTTTTTTTTTCTCTTTTATTATCAAAAAAGCACACATTAATTAACAAACAAGGCTATATACAATTATAACACCCATATTTACATTACCCACCACCCGTCCTTAGTGTAGTATTTACATAAAATATATACATAAACACATAGATGATCAAATGAAATATAATGAATCACATAAATCAAATTGTAACGCACAAGTAGACAGGACAGAAAATAGTGGGATCCCCTTCAGGCCTTTGGGGATGCCTCAGGCCCTCAGGCTTCCCACCAAATAAAAGAAATCAAATGTAAAAAACACAAAGACAAGACAGAAAATAGTGGGGTCCCCTTCAGCCCTTTAGCAATGCCCCTGGCCTTCAGGCTTCCCACCAAATAAAAGAAATCAAATGTAAAAACACATAAAGACAAGACAGAAAAATAGTGGGATCCCCTTCAGGCCTTTGGGGATGCCTCAGGCCCTCAGGCTTCCCGCCAAATAAAAGAAATCAAATGTAAAAACACATAAAGACAAGACAGAAAATAGTGGGGTCCCCTTCAGGCTTTTGGCTATGCCTCTGGCCTTCAGGCTTCCCACCAAATAAAAGAAATCAAATATTAAAACACATATTCAACTTGTACCATGCTTCCCATCACCTTCATCATCTCCAAAATCAAACTCCACCCTCCCATCATCCCCAATCTTAACAAATGTGCTCCCCTCTACAAACCCCCCTGTAAAATCATCTTCTTTGACATAATTTTTTACCAAAGTTATGTCTTTTATAAGATCATTTTTGAATATTCTCCATAGGTCGACTCTCCTTCTCTCATAGTGGGCCAGATTCCTCCTCAGTTTGACAGCAAACCTTGCATGGCTTAACACATAATTTAACAAATTCACATTGGTTCCTTTCACTCTCTCATTCACTCCAAACAACCACAGCTCTTTCCATTCCATTTTCTCCACTAAGTGCCCTCCCCAGCATCTATTTATCATCTCTTTGACTTTCTTAAAATATTGTTCTAACTCACTACACTCAACAAACTCATGCATACATGTCTCCACACCCACACCACACACATCACATTCCTTCTTCACATTCGCATCAAATCTACTAATAACTAAATTATTAAACACCCTGTTATGACGCAAAAGAAAATCAAAATTCTCACACTCTATACTGTTCCACTTCACTCTTAAATTCATCCATATCTTCCTTACATCCATATTGTTCATCACTCTCTCCCACACTTTTTCCGCAGCCGGTCTTCTCACTCCCTCACTTCTTAAACATCTATACAACACTCTCGTTTTCACACTCATCAGACTCATTTTATTCTCTCCCTCTCCCACATACATTTCTATCTCTCCTTTTTCATTCATCTCAGCCTCTCTCTCAATCATTCTCACCCATTCTCTCGGCATCCCCTCCTTGATTTTTCCCATCAACCCCTCAGCAGTTCCCAAACCCATTTCATCGCCCCTTTCCCTCACCTCGTCAACCATCACCTGTGCCTTCATAAACCCCGGTACGTATTCATAAACTAAATCCCTCACTGTTCTTATCCCTGCTCTCCATAACACCCTGTTATAAATTGTGTCCCCTTCAAACTTGATTTTTGGATTTAAAAACACTGGTTGTTCCCATACTTGCTTCACATTCATACATTCATACTTCACACACTTCACAAACTCTCCCCACGCTCCCAACACCTCCTTGTAGTACTCAGACACACCGCTCATCATACCCTTCTTTAATTGCATATACACTCCACTCTCTCCACACCCCCCACATTTATTAATTGCTTCACCTAAAGACACCTTCCACACATGATCCCTCTTATTCTTTAAATACCTCACCATCATTTTCACCCTTAGTGCTTTCTTTTTCCTTTCTAAATTGATCAGCTTTAACCCACCATCCTCATACTCGTTCTCCATCACCTCCCTGGCTATCCTGACCCCCTTCCCGTCCCACAGAAAATCACTCACCATTCTCTCCACCTCTTTCAACACTCTCTCTGGCACATCCAACACACGTTCATCACATACACAAGCTTGCTCATCACTAACGCATTCACAACAACCACCACCTTCCCCTTCAGTTTCAGCCCCCTTTTCTTCCAAAACCCTAAGGTCTTCCTAATGCTATTCACTATCCCTTCAAACTGCATGTCTCTCCCTTCTCTATCTTCTATCCCTAAATTAACTCCTAACACCCTGAAATAATCCCTTTTCTCTTTCAATCCTATGCCTACTCTATCTGCTCTACCTACTCCTATGTACATGATTTCTGATTTGTCTATATTTACTTTTGCCCCTGAAGCCCTACAATACAACTCTACACTATCTAACACCTCAACTGCACTTTCCCTATCTCTAACTGTGACCGTTGTGTCATCTGCATACTGATATATTAAACTGACCTGTACCCTCCGGTAAATCTATGCCCCTGATCTTATTGTTGTGTTTAAGGAGCGCCGCTAACGGCTCTGCCGACAGTGAGTACAGCAGAGCCGACAGCGGACACCCCTGTCTAACTGACCTCTCTAACCTAAAAGTGTTTGTTACTATCCCATTGATTTTAACACAGCTGACTGCCCTATCATACATTCTCCTAATCCAGCCTACCAACCTATGCCCAAATCCAAATTTCTCTAACACTCTGTATAAGTACCCGTGATCAACCCTGTCAAATGCTTTGTTTAAATCTAAACTCATGATTATCCCTCCTTTATCTCTTTTCATGTATACTATTGTGTCCCTAATACTGCCTATTGTGTCTGCTATGTCCCTACCTGGAATACTATATGCTTGTGTGCTTCCCACCACCGTCCCTATAACTTTCTTTATCCTATTTGCTAACACCCTTGCTAGTATTTTGTAGTCGTTATTTAACATGCTGAGTGGCCTGTAGTTTTCTAATCTATCCCTACTCCCTTTCTTATGTATAATGCTAACTATCCCTATTGACATACTATCTGGCATCTCCTCATTCTCCTCTATCCATTTGAATAATTTCTGTAATATGGGCACTAACTCTTCCCTAAACTCAATATAAAATTCACCTGTTAAACCATCTATCCCTGGACTCTTATTCCTGCCTAACCCTGCTATCGCTGCCTCTATCTCCCCTGTCCCTAGCTCTCCCTCACACATCTCCCTATCCTCATCACTGACCCTAGCTTTCACCTTTTCTAACACCTCCCTCATACTTGCTTCATCTACCTCTTCCTTCCTGAATAATTCTCTATAAAAATTTTCTACTCTCTCCGCTATCCCTACAAACTCCGTAATTATCTCTCCATCCTTTCCTTCCACCTGTTCTAAACAATTCTTCCTCTGTTTTATCTTTTCTAACCCTAAAAAATACCCTGTGCACTTCTCTCCCTCAATCACATATCTAGCTCCTACTTCTAACTATTGCTCCCATGCACCTCTTCTGTTCTATCTCTCTTAACTCATCTTTTATTCTAACATATTCACTTATATCACACCCCTGCCTCTCTATCTGCCCTCTCTGCCTCTCTTTCTAGCTCCTCCTTTAACCTCTTCTCCCTCTCTCTCTCTAACCTATTCTTTCCTCTACTATAATCTATACTGACCTTCTTCATTTCTTTTTTCAAACTCTCCCACCACCCCTTAACGTCCTCTTCATACATTCTCTCATTCTTTCTCCTCATTATACATTCTCTCACTTTCGCTCTATATTTCCCATCCTTCAGCAGCTCACCATTCAGACACCACACTCCCCCCCCCTACTCTCAACGCTATTCCCCAGATTAAACCCCATCACCATATGATCACTAATATTAGTGACTTTAAAATCAATTTTCCCTAACTTCTCTACTATGCCCTGTGTACTCAAAACTAAATCTATCCTACTCTGTTTTAAAACCCCCCTCACCACTTGCCTCCTCGAAAAAACCCTCCCCTCTGGATTCCTCAGTCTCCACACATCAATCAGAACCATTCACTCTCATCATCTCTTTCAAAGCTCTCCTTGACGAATCATTCTTATAACACACACTCGCAGATGCATCCAACCTACCACACCACACATTAAAATCCCCAACTATCACACACTTTTCTCCACACATACCTCCTAACTCCTCAAAAAAAACCCTTCCTTTCTTTCTCCTCATTTGGTGCATATACATTCAATAATTTGTATTCAGTGCCCAGGTGTTCAAAAGTTAATCCCTATCACTCTCCCTTCACCATCATCCACACACTTTCTCACATTGTCAATCACACCTCTCTTCCATAATATAGCCACCCCTCTAGATTTCACCCCACCGTTGTTCACATACATCTCCCCCATCCATTCTCTCTCCATCTCTCTCACACACTCATCATCCCAATGTGTCTCCTGTAAACATATGATTTCTGCATCACTTACCAGCAAGGTTTGCTGCCTCCTAATTTCAGTCCTGAGTCCATTAGCATTAAAGGAGGAGATCCTCACCATCACGAGTATATGTAGAAGGAGAGTCGACATTTTCAATTATTATTTAACATTTTTTTTCACTTTACCTATTCTTTTCACGTCTTTTCTCCCCAGTGGTCTCTTTCCGTGTTTCAGTCACTTTCTCCAGTTTCTCCCCCTCACTGTCTGTGAATGTCCGACAGCACCCAGTCACCCCCTCCCCTTCCCACCCGAGCAGCATTCCCCCCTTTGCCCCGCTCCTCCCTTCACCTCCCCCCAAAGTCACCCCACTCTCCCCCCTGTCTTTTTCCTCCCGGGTCTCCTGCGTCGCTCCTCTCTCTCCCTCCGTCGATCACCCTCAGCACGCTGTCCAGACTGCTGCCGATCTCCTCTTCTCCTCCTCCTCTCGGCTCCTCAGGTGTCTCCTCTTCTCCTCCTCCTCTCGGCTCAACAGGTGTCTCCTCCTGCTCCATCTCCTCCTCATCTCCGTCTTCTCCCGCGCTGCTGTCGACCGGCTCCGTCTCCTCTCCTCCTCTCTCCTCCTCCTCCTCCTCCTCTCCTCCTCATCCAGCCTCTCTCTCTCCTCCTCTCCTCCAGATGCCTCCTCTCCTGCTCCGTGTCCTCCTCCCAGCTGTCGCTCCTCTCCGGCGGTGCACTCTCTGGCGTAGTGCCCCTGTCCGCTGCATCTGTGACATTTAAACTCGGGGCACTCTTTGAAGAAATGTGCCCCGGTTTTAGACACAGCCGACACACTCTCTCCTGCCGGTCGTGGATGACCCGAAAGTGCTCCACTCCTTCCAATGTGTTGAACTTTGTGGAGTATGGCAGGGACCTCACCTCCTCGCTGAACTTAACTTTGAGGTAGCGGGTCCCGTCCGCCACCTCCGTCCCGGGCCACATCCTCCTCCTGATGGCCGACACAGGCCTGACTCCCCACTCGTGTAGGCGATCGATAATTTCCTTGTCCTCCACGTAGACCGGCAGATTAAGAAAGGAGACCACCATCTCACATGGTATTATCACCGTATTATCATTTTGTATATCTTTTGCCATTATTGTTGTATTTTTGTGTTTTATTCCATCGATGAGCTTTCCCTTCCCCTCCTCCGTCCTCCATTGTTATCTCTAGCCTCCCCGCTCCTCTCACTCTGCATCCCATTATTTTTCCACACTCTTTTTGGATAACTTTTAAAGTGTCCATGGTTGTCAGCTTCTCTCCTCCCACTTCCACCATCACCGTCAGGCTTTTACTGTATTTGTTGTTTTTTTCCCTGTTGTCTTTTCCGTCTTCGCGCATTATTACTGTGTCTCCGCCGTTCCTGTTCTCTTTGTCCATTTTTGTCTGCTCCTCGTTTGTTTGTTTGTCCACCCCTAACATCCAAAGATGCTAGGGGGGTTGAATTAGGTATGAGAATTGAGATAAACAGTAATACAGTCTCGTTTTCTGGAAATAACGCGAAAAGAAAAGAAAGAGCAGAGGACAGCGTCTCCTCGTGACTCACACACACACACACATAGGCTCCCCACCTCTGACACGTCACAGACAGGTGACCGGGCGCGTTCAGGGTGGTATGGCCGTAAGCGAGAAAGCAGGGCACAAACAGACCCTTTAAAGATGCTGTAACATCACATTTAGTTACTGAGTGTGTACAGGAAACTAAATCTTCTTACTGTAATGACAAAATCAGCCTTTATATTAAACTCTGTGGTCATCTTATCTAAGGCTAGCGACTTTTTAGCTGTCCAAAAGCTTAAATTTTGCCTAAAACTCTTTAATTAATTTGGTTCAGTGGTTAGCTCCTTTGCTATCTCTTATTAGCAATGGCTTCTCCCTCCTCCTCTCCTCTCTCTTGCTCGGTGTGTCAGATGTTTAGCTACTCCTCTGCCTCCTTTAGCGGAAATGGTACCTGTAATAAATGTAGTTTATATGTAGTTTTGGAGGCGAGGCTGACAGAGTTAGAGAAGCGGCTCTGCACCAATGTTAGCAGTTATGCTAGCGTAGTTAGCCAGTCCCCAGTAGCCGGTGCGAGCCGACCGAGTGCAGGGTTAGCATCAGCTAGCACTCCCCCGGCAGACCCCGAGCAGCCGGGCGGCTGGGTAACTGTTCGAAGGAGGCAGAGCTCAAAAAGTCCACCAAGGTTCACCACCAAGCACTAAGCGTCTAATAAATTCTCCCCCCTCAGCGACCCGGCTGACAAACCAACTCTGGTTATTAGGCAGCTCCACAGTCCGACACGCGTGAAGTTAGCAGCACCGGGGAACATAGTCAGATGCATCCCTGGGGCCAGAGGGGCGACATCGAGTCAAATTTAAACTGCTGGCAAACATTAAACGTAAAAATGGTAAAATTGTAATTCATGTCGGCATTAATGTAACCAGATTAATGTGGAGTCAGTGTGTGCAAGTTTGCAAAAACGATGTCGGACTCCGTAGTTTTCTCTGGACCCCTTCCTAATCTGACCAGTGATGACGTGTACAGCCGCATGGCGTCATTCCACCGGTGGTTAACGAGGTGGTGTCCGACAAACGGCGTGGGCTTTATTAATAATTGGCAGCCTTTTTGGGGGAGATCTGGCCTGATTAGGAGAGATGGTATCCATCCCACTTTGGCTGGAGCCGCTCTCCTGTCTAGAAATATAGAAAGTTTTATTAGTCCTAATTCATGACATACCAGAGTTGGACCAGTAAGCAGAGCTGCAGTCTTACACGCTTCTCTGCGCCTCCATTAGAGCAGCTGCACACCCAATATAGAATAGAAACTGTGTCTGCCCAGCGACCATTTAAACTCTTAAAACCAAAAAGGGGAGTCATTCAAAAAATCTAATAAAAATTAACACAACTGCTGTAGCAACTCAGCAACAGCATCCATAAGAAAATTAAGTGTGGCCTCTTAAACATCAGATCTCTGGCCTCTAAGGCTGTTCTGATAAATGATTTGATATCAGACTCTGATATAGACCTATTCTGCCTTACTGAGACCTGGCTAGGTCAGGAAGAATATGTTAGCCTAAATGAATCCACTCCACCGAGTCACTTCTAACATTCATGTTCCTCGAGACACTGGACGAAGGAGGTGGAGTTGCAGCCATTTTTAATTCAGCCCTATTAAATCCATAAATTCTAGGCCTAAAGAGGGCTACAGCTCATTTGAAAGCCTTATTATTACTCTTTCATCTCCAGCCTGGAGGAGCACAAAGCCAATACTAGTTGCTGTAGTGTACCGCCCCCAGGCCCATACTCTGAATTCTTATCTGAATTTTCAGAGTTCTTGTCAAATTTAGTCCTTGAAAATGACAAGGTAATTATTGTAGGTGATTTTAATATTCATGCGTGGACATGGATAGTGACAGTCTTAGCACAGCATTCATCTCATTATTGGACTCCATTGGGTTTTCTCAGAGAGTAAATTCTCCAACTCACTGTCACAATCACACCCTTGATTTGGTCCTCACCTATGGTATTGATATTGAGCACTTAATAGTCTCCCCCAAAATCCTGTGTTATCAGACCACTACTTAGTATCATTTGAATTCCTATTACAGGACTATGCACCTCTAGAAAAATTAGTGTTCACTAGATGGTTACCCGATTGTACTAGGACTAAATTTAAGGAAGCAATTCCGACAGCATTAAAGTCAGTAAGATTTCCTAGTATCTCTGACGACTCTCATGATTTTTTGAGCTCCCCCCAAATTGACCAACTTGTTAGTAAACACCATGGACTCACTCAGAGGCACTCTGGACTCTGTTGCGCCCCTAAAAAGAAAGATTATAAAACAGAAGAGACTTGGCACCATGGTTTAACTCTGCAACTCGCAAGTTAAAACAAACAACACGACAATTGGAAAGGATATGGCGCTCCACCAAAGAGGAGGACTCTCGCCTAGCCTGGAAAGAGAGTCTCAAAACGTATAGGAAAGCCCTGTGTAATGCCAGAGCAGCCTACTATTCAGAATTAATAGAGAAAAATAAGAACTGCCCTAGGTTTCTTTTCAGCACTGTAGCCAGGCTGACACAGAGCCATAGCTCTATTGAACCCTGCATTCCCTTAAGTTTAAGTAGTAATGATTTCATGAGCTTCTTTAATGACAAGATTTTGAATATTAGGGACAAAATTTGTCAGGATCTGCCCTCGTTAGACTCTGATCTATCTAACTTGCCTTCAGACTCAGGAAATTTAGGAGCAGATACATTAAAACCTGACAATTGCTTAGACAGTTTTATTCCAATTGGCCTTCCCGAATTATCCTCGTTAGTTTCATCATCGAAAGCAACAACTTGTCTCCTAGACCCCATCCCAACTACGCTGCTTAAGGAAGTTTTCCCATTTATTGGTACCGCTGTATATTACAATCTGCTGCATATTATTAATCTGTCTCTGGTGTCAGGCTTTGTACCCAAGTCTTTTAAAGTAGCTGTAATTAAACCATTGATCAAAAAACCTACACTTGATGCAGATGTGTTAGCCAATTACAGACCAATATCCAACCTCCCCTTTTTGTCTAAGATCCTAGAGAAAGCCGTTGCCAGCCAGTTATGTAATTATCTCCACAGTAATAGTCTTTTTGAAGTTTTTCAGTCAGGATTTAGAGCTCACCATAGCACAGAAACAGCACTTGTGAAAGTCACTAATGACCTGTTGACAGCATCAGATAGAGGGCTTCTGTCTGTACTTGTCCTGTTAGACCTTAGTGCTGCCTTTGATACAGTTGACCCATCACATCCTGTTGCTGAGAATGGAAAAACTGCTTGGTATTAAAGGGTCTGCATTAAACTGGTTCAGATCATACTTATCAGATCGGTCTCAGTTTGTCCATATTAATAATGAATCCTCTGTGCATACTAAAGTCTGTCATGGAGTTCCACAAGGTTCAGTGCTAGGTCCAATTCTGTTTATTTTGTATATGCTGCCCCTTGGCAATATCATCAGGAGGCACTCCATAGATTTCCATTGTTATGCTGATGACACCCAATTATATTTATCAATGGAGCCAGACAAAACTGATCAGCTCCTGAAACTCCATGCCTGCCTTAAAGATATAAAGGCTTGGATGACCAGAAATTTCCTGCTTGTTGAACTCAGATAAAACTGAAGTGATCCTATTAGGTCCGAAACACCTGAGGAACACGCTTTCTCCTAAGATAGCCTTGTTGGATGGCATTAACTAACTGGGCCTCCAGGCACCACTGTAAGGAACCTCAGTGTTTTATTTGATCAGGATATGTCCTTTGACACACCCATATTAAGCATATTTCAAGGTCTGCCTTTTTACCACCTGCGCAACATCGCAAAAATTCTGGCACTTTTTGTCCCAAAGCGATGCTGAAAAATTAGTCCATGCATTTGTCTCTTCCAGGCTGGATTATATGTAATTCACTTTTATCAGGCTGCCCAAACAAGTCGTTAAAGACTCTACAGCTGGTCCAGAATGCCGCTGCTGGTCGGGTATTACTCCAGCTGATTGGCTAAAATTTAGAGTGGATTTTAAAATCTTCTCTGCAGGCTCTGCAAAATTTAGACCATCATATCTTAATGAATTGATTTTAAAATCATCAACCGACTATCTTAATGAATTGTGGATTTTAAAATCTGGTCTCTCCCAAAACGGTCTGGCATGAATTGATAACTCCTTAGGGTTTCCAGAAGTGGAGGGCTCTCAGGTTCCCTGTGCCTTAGAGAAGCAGACGTCAGTTCAGCTCTTAAAACCTTCTTTTGATCCCAGTCTGGGTCCGAGTGTTTAAGAATAGACTTAAACACAGTGTTTAGTGTTTATGCTGCTACTTAAAACCTCCCATCCTTTTTGATAAAGCTTATAGTTAGGGTGGGCCTCTCCCTCTTCCTCTGTCTCTTCCTCTTTCTCTGCTTCCTCTTCCTCTACAGGCTATTATGTTATGATAGGTTTAGACTGGAAATAAACTGGTTAAAGTAGTTAAATTGGTTAAAGTGTCAATGCTTCCTCTTTCTCTTCTTCCTCTGCAATATTATGGTAGTAGTGCTGGTTAATGTGAATACATAAACTGTCCTGTAAAGTGCTGTTATGTCTGCGGAGCCCCGGTTCTTTGTTCTCTCATGCCGGAGCCCTTGCAGGTTCCTCATTCTGGTTGTGGTCCACTGATTCCATGTCTGTGTCTGTGTTGTGGAGAGAAGGTTCAGTGGCCCAGGTTCTCTGGTGGGGACATATGAGGACAGAGAAGTAGTGGCCAGATCTCTAGATACTGGAGTCATGGATGACTCATTTCCATTACCTGTGATGATAAACCAATGTTCTCAGCTTTATTACGTATGTATAATTCATGTTCCATAATATGATGATGTTCTCTGTACATGTGGCATCTATTGCACATGTCTGTCCGTCCCAGGGAGAGGGATCCCTCATCTGTGGCTCTTCCTCAGGTTTCTTCTTTTTTTCCCATAAAGGGTTTTTTTGAAGTTTTTCCTGACCCGGTTCGAGGGTCTAAGGACAGAGGGTGTCACAACTGTACAGATTGTAAAGCCCTCCGAGGCAAACGAATGTTTGTGATTTTGGGCTCTAAATAAATAAATTTATTATTTATTTATCTGTCATTGTTATATTATTATAGATTGTATTAAATGTAGTATTATTGGATAGTCACTGATACATTATTATAGAAGCAGCACTTACACTTGCACTTACACGTATCATGCATAATATTTCAAAAATCAATATCTGCAAAATACTGCAAATGCAGTGGAGTAAAAAAATCAATCAAACAATAAAAAAAATCAATAATTGCATTAATGAAAGATTATTATCATTGATAAAGTTATACAGAAGGATTAATTCCACAATAGTTTTCTGAACAAGAACAATTCAGTTTTATTATACGTGCAATAATTATTTCATTATCACTTATAACACTTGAACAAGTACTCATATTTAAGTTGCAATGTTATGTCCCCTTTGTCCCAGTATCAATAATAAACAGATCAATAATTGCATTCAATGAAAGATTAGATAAATAGATAGAATATAATAAATAATAAAACAACATAGAAATATAAAGAGAAATGCAGAAAAGAAATAAAAAATGGTATTAACAATTAACTATTTCTGATGATGTTATTTATTTGTCCCTGTGTATATTTAAAGACATATTTTTGCATTGATTTACTTTATGTATTGATATTTAAGTTTCATCTTTTGTATATTTTGTACACAGGTCAGGGGGAAAACAGAGTTAAATATGGATCATTTCAGATAATCTAATGTAAAGTCCAGAGAGAAGCTGCTGTGTTTGTCAAAGCTGTGTGTGTGCAGTGAAGAAGCAGCAGCGTCCTCTGCTGTTTGTAGAGAGAAGTGAAAAAGCTTACAGCACCTGGTATTCCCAGGCGGTCTCCCATCCAAGTACTAACCAGGCCCGACACTGCTTAGCTTCCGAGATCGGACGAGATCGGGCGTGTTCAGGGTGGTATGGCCGTAAGCCAGAAGCACGGGCATAAACAGACCCTTTAAAGATGCTGTAACATCACATTTAGTTACTGAGTGTGTACAGGAAACTAAATCTTCTTACTGTAATGACAAAATCAGCAAAAATACCAAATGTTTGATGACTCAAGGTTTTCAAATGTCAGTTTTCCTAAACATTATTCAATGTGGTTTATGTTTCCAACAGTTTTAAATGATCTGTATGTTGACGTAATGTTAAAGCACTAACAGATGATGGGGGTCGAGGTCAGATAAAGGAAGAAGCAGCAAGCAAACAGCAATGGATACCAAGGTCAGCACCTTTAATATCAGTGTATGAAAACAGAAATACTTAATGTAGATTTAGGGAAAGGCTTTTGAGAGATTTAATCACTTCTGTCTTGATTAAATACCATTTTTCATTTATTTTCTGCATTTTTCTTTCTTCTTCTATTTTATTATTTATTATATTCTATTTATTTATCTAATCTGTTTATTATTGATACTGGGACAAAGGGGACATGAAATTGCAACTTAAATACGAGTACTTGTTCAAGTGTTATAACTTTACTCTAAAGTGTTGTGGTGAGATTTTTGTTGTTTTGATCTACAGCTGTTCACTGAAACTTCATATAATTGTCAGTCAAATTTCAGACTTTATCAAAGATTTTTTTGGACCATTGTTTGCACATTTTGAGCCTCGTTGGCGCAGTAGGCAGCGTATCAGTCTCATAATCTGAAGGTCGTGAGTTGGAGCCTCACACAGGGCAGCTGTTTTCCAACTTTCATTACTAGTAACTGAATGTGATGTTACAGCATCTTTAAAGGGTCTGTTTGTGCCCTGCCTTCTGGCTTACGGCCATACCACCCTGAACACGCCCGATCTCGTCCGATCTCGGAAGCTAAGCAGGGTCGGGCCTGGTTAGTACTTGGATGGGAGACCGCCTGGGAATACCAGGTGCTGTAAGCTTTTTCACTTCTCTCTACAAACAGCAGAGGACGCTGCTGCTTCTTCACTGCACAAACACAGCAGCTTCTCTCTGGACTTTACATTAGATTATCTGAAATGATCCAAGATTTTTGTTGTTTTGATCTACAGCTGAAACTTCATTGTGACGTTACATTATCAGGAAATGAGAAGGGACTTTTATTTTGAAGGTGATTTCCCGGCAGTCAGGTGTATGCTAGTTTCCTCTCAGGAGAGATTTCACTTGTTGCAGAGTCCCGTTTTGTTGTTTTTCTCCACGTCGTGCCTTGGAAAGCATCGTGTGTAAGTTCAGTTCCTGTTTGATGTCTGTTATAGAGACATTGCGTGTGTGAGTAATTGTGGAAATAGTGCTGTGTAATATTAGCTCACTCTTTCTGTTTAGCCTGTTGCTAGTTAGCCTCTCTCAAGGTAGACTGATGTTTTCTGTCTCTCCTCCTTTTCGGTAGTAGCATATGCTAACCTGTGTTGTGTTTACATTGTTTACAATTAATTTATATTGAAATCACATTTCATGTGCAATTTCATATTTTTGAGGCTATTTACATAAGTTTATGTACATTTATTTACATGCAGTTATGTAAGCTATATTTACATGTGTGTGTGCAGTAATGATATACAGCAGACATGTATAACAATTCGTTTTATAATGTTTGTTTGAACATTTCTTTTTCTGTATTGTCTTATACAGTTCTATACAGTTTTACAACAAAGGGAAAAGGATAAATGGATTCTCAAGGAAGATCACTAAAGCTCTGAAAGATAAACCTCTGACTCTGTCTTTCTTGGGATCCCCATGTTAGCTATCTGTCAACCTGTTTACGTCACGGACACAGACACGTAGGACAGAATATTCATATAATTGTCATGTAAGTCAAATTTAGGACTTTATCAAAGATTTTTTTGGACCATTTTTCACACATTTTGAGCCTCGTTGGCGCAGTAGGCAGCGTATCAGTCTCATAATCTGAAGGTCGTGAGTTGGAGCCTAACACGGGGCAGCTGTTTTCCAACTTTCACTTTGATCCACATTCACTAAGATCTGGATTTCATCCTTCAGTCTGTATCTGTTGGCCTTTCAAATATGAGTTTTTCTAAACATTATTTAATGTGGTTTATGTTTCCAGCAGTTTTAAATGATCTGTATGTTGATGTAATGTTAAAGCACTAACAGATGATGGGGGTCGAGGTCAGATAAAGGAAAGAAGAAGCAAAGAGCAGTGGAGGCCAACAGATACAGACTGAAGGATGAAATGTGGATCAAAGTGGACACACATCTGTGTGGGAGTGTTTTCCATTGTTGTGGAGCATTTTTGAAGTGAGCACTTAGCGACAAGACGTGTGCAGGTTCAGCGTGGACAGTTGTATTGTTGAAAATAGCTGCCCTGTGTGAGGCTTGAACTCACGACCTTCAGATTATGAGACTGACGCGCTGCCTACTGCGCCAACAAGGCACAAAGTGTGTGAAAAATGTCCCAAAAAAATCTTTGATAAAGGCTGAACTTTGACAACTTTGTGACAATTATATGAAGTTTCAGTGGTAACAGCTGTAGATCAAAACAAAAAAATCTTCTCACCACGACGACAAAATGAGCCTTTAAATCAAACTCTGTGGTCCCCCTGTCAGTGTGAGACTATTACTGGATTATTATCATTGATAAAGTTATACAGAAGGATAAATTTCACAATAGTTTTCTGAACAAGAACAATTCAGTTTTATTTTTACATGCAATAATGATTGTATTATCATTTATAACACTTTAACCAATACTCGTATTCAAGTTGCAATTTCATGTCCCCTTTATCCCAGTATCAATAATAAACAGATCAATAATTGCATTAATGAAAGATTAGATAAATAGATAGAATATAATAAATAATAAAACAACATAGAAATATAAAGAGAAATGCAGAAAAGAAATAAAAAATGGTATTAACAATTAACTATTTCTGATGATGTTATTTATTTGTCCCTGTGTATATTTAAAGACATATTTTTGCATTTATTTATTTATGTATTGATATTTAAGTTTCATCTTTTGTATATTTTGTACACAGGTCAGGGGGAAAACAGAGTTAAATATGGATCATTTCAGATAATCTAATGTAAAGTCCAGAGAGAAGCTGCTGTGTTTGTCAGCTGTGTGTGTGCAGTGAAGAAGCAGCAGCGTCCTCTGCTGTTTGGTAGAAGAGAAGTGAAAAAGCTTACAGCACCTGGTATTCCCAGGCGGTCTCCCATCCAAGTACTAACCAGGCCCGACACTGCTTAGCTTCCGAGATCGGACGAGATCGGGCGTGTTCAGGGTGGTATGGCCGTAAGCCAGAAGGCAGGGCACAAACAGACCCTTTAAAGATGCTGTAACATCACATTCAGTTACTGAGTGTGTACAGGAAACTAAATCTTCTTACTGTAATGACAAAATCAGCAAAAATACCAAATGTTTGATGACTCAAGGTTTTCAAATGTCAGTTTTTCTAAACATTATTTAACGTGGTTTATGTTTCCAGCAGTTTTAAATGATCTGTATGTTGACGTAATGTTAAAGCACTAACAGATGATGGGGGTCGAGGTCAGATAAAGGAAGAAGCAGCGAGCAAACAGCAATGGATACCAAGGTCAGCACCTTTAATATCAGTGTACGAAAACAGAAATACTTAATGTAGATTTAGGAAAGGCTTTTGAGAGATTTAATCACTTCTGTCTTGATTAAATACCATTTTTCATTTATTTTCTGCATTTTTCTTTCTTCTTCTATTTTATTATTTATTATATTCTATTTATTTATCTAATCTGTTTATTATTGATACTGGGACAAAGGGGACATGAAATTGCAACTTAAATACGAGTACTTGTTCAAGTGTTATAACTTTACTCTAAAGTGTTGTGGTGAGATTTTTGTTGTTTTGATCTACAGCTGTTCACTGAAACTTCATATAATTGTCAGTCAAATTTCAGACTTTATCAAAGATTTTTTTGGACCATTGTTTGCACACATTTTGAGCCTCGTTGGCGCAGTAGGCAGCGTATCAGTCTCCTAATCTGAAGGTCGTGAGTTGGAGCCTCACACAGGGCAGCTGTTTTCCAACTTTCATTACTAGTAACTGAATGTGATGTTACAGCATCTTTAAAGGGTCTGTTTGTGCCCTGCCTTCTGGCTTACGGCCATACCACCCTGAACACGCCCGATCTCGTCCGATCTCGGAAGCTAAGCAGGGTCGGGCCTGGTTAGTACTTGGATGGGAGACCGCCTGGGAATACCAGGTGCTGTAAGCTTTTTCACTTCTCTCTACAAACAGCAGAGGACGCTGCTGCTTCTTCACTGCACAAACACAGCAGCTTCTCTCTGGACTTTACATTAGATTATCTGAAATGATCCAAGATTTTTGTTGTTTTGATCTACAGCTGAAACTTCATTGTGACGTTACATTATCAGGAAATGAGAAGGGACTTTTATTTTGAAGGTGATTTCCGGCAGTCAGGTGTATGCTAGTTTCCTCTCAGGAGAGATTTCACTTGTTGCAGAGTCCCGTTTTGTTGTTTTTCTCCACGTCGTGCCTTGGAAAGCATCGTGTGTAAGTTCAGTTCCTGTTTGATGTCTGTTATAGAGACATTGCGTGTGTGAGTAATTGTGGAAATAGTGCTGTGTAATATTAGCTCACTCTTTCTGTTTAGCCTGTTGCTAGTTAGCCTCTCTCAAGGTAGACTGATGTTTTCTGTCTCTCCTCCTTTTCGGTTGTAGCATATGCTAACCTGTGTTGTGTTTACATTGTTTACAATTAATTTATATGGAAATCACATTTCATGTGCAATTTCATAATTTTTGAGGCTATTTACATAAGTTTATGTACATTTATTTACATGCAGTTATGTAAGCTATATTTACATGTGTGTGTGCAGTAATGATATACAGCAGACATGTATAACAATTCGTTTTATAATGTTTGTTTGAACATTTCTTTTTCTGTATTGTCTTATACAGTTCTATACAGTTTTACCACAAAGGGAAAAGGATAAATGGATTCTCAAGGAAGATCACTAAAGCTCTGAAAGATAAACCTCTGACTCTGTCTTTCTTGGGATCCCCATGTTAGCTATCTGTCAACCTGTTTACGTCACGGACACAGACACGTAGGACAGAATATTCATATAATTGTCATGTAAGTCAAATTTCAGGACTTTATCAAAGATTTTTTTGGACCATTTTTCACACATTTTGAGCCTCGTTGGCGCAAGTAGGCAGCGCGTCAGTCTCATAATCTGAAGGTCGTGAGTTGGAGCCTCACACGGGGCAGCTGTTTTCCAACTTTCACTTTGATCCACATTCACTAAGATCTGGATTTCATCCTTCAGTCTGTATCTGTTGGCCTTTCAAATATGAGTTTTTCTAAACATTATTTAATGTGGTTTATGTTTCCAGCAGTTTTAAATGATCTGTATGTTGATGTAATGTTAAAGCACTAACAGATGATGGGGGTCGAGGTCAGATAAAGGAAGAAGCAAAGAGCAGAGCAGTGGAGGCCAACAGATACAGACTGAAGGATGAAATGTGGATCAAAGTGGACACACATCTGTGTGTGGAGTGTTTTCCATTGTTGTGGAGCATTTTTGAAGTGAGCACTTAGCGACAAGACGTGTGCAGGTTCAGCGTGGACAGTTGTATTGTTGAAAATAGCTGCCCTGTGTGAGGCTTGAACTCACGACCTTCAGATTATGAGACTGACGCGCTGCCTACTGCGCCAACAAGGCACAAAATGTGTGTGAAAAATGTCCCAAAAAAATCTTTGATAAAGGCTGAACTTTGACAACTTTGTGACAATTATATGAAGTTTCAGTGGTAACAGCTGTAGATGAAAACAAAAAAATCTTCTCACCACTACGACAAAATGAGCCTTTAAATCAAACTCTGTGGTCCCCCTGTCAGTGTGAGACTATTACTGGATTATTATCATTGATAAAGTTATACAGAAGGATAAATT
>JAKKUS010000027.1:0-38527 GCA_023238725.1 Scortum barcoo
ATGGAGAGTCTTGACACAATGTTAGTGAAGATAGGTGAAACCCTGAAGGCTGTTGTTGAGAAATCTCAGGAGTTTGTTGACTCCATCAAGTCTGACTATTTAGATGCAGTGTTCATCAACATCAATGCTCTTTATCGTAACCTCATCACAGTCACAAAGAATGTTGTTGACCAGATCTCTGCCCTAAACATGGAGCAGCTCAACAATGCATTTGAATACATGATGGACATGTTCATTTATGTAGTGGACCAGTTCAATAACACAGTTTATGGTTTTCTGCAGCAAGCTTCAGAGGAGGCTCAAGCCTACATGAAAGTTAGTGAAGGACGGCTTGAAATTGACCTTCCATTTCCCTTCCAACAGTGAAAAACCCTCACAGATTGAGTCCATATGAAACACTACCATCTGTTCAAAAGACGTACTTGGAAGGAGTATGGACAATTATCTCTTTAACCATATTTATAACAATGAGTTTAACAGAAACACCCATTGTGTCATTTTAATTTGATGGTTTATTGTGTACAAACATTGCAAATGTAAAGTTTTACTGAAACACACCTTTCTGAAAGAGTGAAAAGCATCAATAAAATACACCAATGAAATGTTTAAATGTCTGACTTTTTGTTTCTTAATAATTTTTGGTGTTCACTCATAAACCTTTCATCTCTTAAAGTAACTCATCAAAATGAAACTACAAAAGAAAGATTATTACTTCCTGTGACAACACAGTTTGTGTGAAATCAGTGAATTTCATTAATTGAAATTTTCATTATCTTCAACTGAAGATCTGTGAAATGGACTAATTAGCTGATTTAGTCACAAAAATTGTGAAGTTACCAGTTATAAGTGATGCTAGTGGAAGTCTACAGTCGTGAAAAAATTAGGACACCCCATTAAATAGTCAACGCTTTATTAAAAAATGTTCACATAACAATGTCCAATCTTGTTTTTATTTATTTATGGAAAAGAAAGTGATTTAATTGTAACTAAATTAAACAACATAAAATTATAATTACATATTTTCACTCATCAAACAAAAGTTAGGACACCCTACCCCCTAATAACTAGTGTTACCCCCTTTTGGCTGAAAATAACTTCAGTGAGATGCTTCTTGTAGCCATCTACCAGTCTCTGAGGAAAGTTTGCCCCACTCCTCAATGCAGAATTCTTTCAGCTGTGAGATGTTTGAGGGGTTTCTTGCATGCACAGCCCGTTTCAAGTCACCCCACAGCATCTCAATGGGATTAAGATCCGGGCTTTGACTTGGGCCATTCCAGGACTCTCCACTTCTTAGTTTTCAGCCAGTCCTTGGTGGATTTACTGGTATGTTTTGGGTCATTGTCATGTTGCAGTGTCCAGTTCCGCTTCAGCTTTAATTTTTTTACAGATGGTTTCACATGTTCTTCAAGCACCCTCTGATACACAGTAGAATTCATGGTGGATTCTATGATGGTGAGCTGGCCAGGTCCTGCTGCAGCAAAGCATCCCCAAACCATGACACTTCCACCTTTTTCCTCCATTAAAATACGCATTGTTGTTCATATCTTTTGTTTGATGAGTAAAAATATGTTAATTTATGTTGTTTAATTACAATTAAATCACTTTCTTTTCCAGAAATAAATAAAAACAAGATTGGACATTGTTATGTGAACATTTTTTAATAAAGTGTTGACTATTTAATGGGGTGTCCTAATTTCTTCACATGACTGTAAATTCTTGAAAACTGTATTCTTGTACATTTATGTTGTTATTGTCAACCAACTATGCAGTAAGTTATGTAAGACTAATCTATGGTACATAATGGCTTTGAAGTCAGTATACAATATGTACATAAACAGGCAGATGAAACAACATTGGCAACAAATAGCATTTATGTACAAACGACCAGCTAGAGGACTTTCATGTAACTTACTGTAGAGCTTAAGGATAAACTGTGCAGAGATTATGTTTGTAGTTGATTTTGTCATTACAAAAACAACAGACAGCAACAAATAAGTATGTGTATTTCAAATACACATAAAGTACAATAAATACAAATACAAAAAATACAAGTCTCATTCTCCTCACTCCTGTATCCCTGATCAAGCTACACCCCTGCTATCGATCTGTCATCAGTATTACCTCTGCAGCGTATAAAACCTGGCTCTTTACCCATTCTTCACCGAATCATTGTTTCGGCTAGAATGGTAGTCCATAAAGTCCAGAAAGGTGATATTTTTTTAAAATACACATGATAATATGACATTCTGAGGTGAAAATAAAATTTAATTAGCTGAGTTATCTCCTTTATAAGGTGGTTAATTTCAGGGGTGCCATATAGAAGGTAAATTCCCAAAAGAAGGTTAGTTTAATTTCTTTCAATATTAAATCATTAATGTCCATCCATCCATCTTCTAAACCTGCTTATCCTGAGCACATAAATCATTAATGTAGCATCATTAATAGAATATACTATAATAGAATATTTTATTTACAATGTGTCAATTAAACGAGTTTCTATTTCTGTTTATTTCAGTTTCCCTGTTTTTGGCAAAGTAAAGTAAACATCCAGCACCAGTGTTCTGAATCATAATCAGTTAGTATAATTGCAGAAGGGGCATGGGAATTTCTTTTTCATTATTAAAATGATTCTTTTTATTATGAAAAAAAGAAAAAAATATTAAGTCCTTTTCAACGGAATTCAAATACTATTCATTCTATAGACAGTCATATCAATTTATGTTAATTGAGGAGGTTTGTATTGAAGTTATATTAATTTTAAGTTATTCATGAATGATAAGAGAATTTTCCATTTAAGGATTATACCATTTAAATTACATTTAGGCGATAAAAGATGGACTTTAGCACATTTCTTAAAGAGGCCATCAAATAGTGAATTCCACTGTATGAAGAATGTTGCAAAAATCCCGGGCATTCAACATTTTGGATCTTTAGGGGCTTCATAGCAGACTCACATTCCAGATTGCATAGAACTATGTATTGTGACTATTAGTTCTATTGAGTTTTTTTTTTTTTTAGCCATATTTCCTTGGATCGGGATAATTTCTCTGCTAACCCCGAGCTAACTCCAGCCAATCCACACGTCTTCCATCCCAGATTTACTCTCATCCTCCTCCCACAGTCTCATTTCTCCACCTTCATTGCCTGTAAATCCAGCAATTAACCTTTTCTAACCAATTACATATGCTATGTTGGGTTAACCTTGTTGGTCATAACAATGTGAGCTACAATTTGAGTTGGATTTTCAATACCTCAACAGAGATTTACAAAGGCATACCAGTATGCTTGATTATGGAAAACCATCAGAAAGATGTAGGTGTTAGTGTTGTCACAATACTGGAATTTCTAACTTCGATACAACACCTTGTAAAATATTGATACTCGATACCAACTTTGATACCATGGGGAAAAATGGACAACATTGCATGTTATTTAACTATTCAAGAATAAATTATCTCATTAAATAATCTTAGAAATATGTAAAGTTAAAAGTACTGTGTGTTAAGAACAGCAGCATCTAAGTTAATTTACTTTTGACCGTAGTCAAAGTTTTTTTCTCACAGGTGAAACAACTGTCTGGCTGACAACAGGACAACTTAACTTTAACTGTTTATTGGGCCATCTTGTTTAATGCTTCAGTGAAACGGCAGCTGTTAAAACTCTCAAAACTCTTTCTAGAGGTTGGTGAGTTGCTCCTTTAGGTGCTTTGTTTAAAGGTGCAGTCGACTGAGCAGAGTCCTCTCTTTGCCTTAACATTTGAACCAGTACAACCTTGAGCCCCACTTTAAATATTCATTTGTCCTATATAACATTGATATGGACTCAACTACTTAATAGAGGTGTGAATCGTCACTGGCCTCATGATAGGTGATAATGATTCACCTGTCTATGATTTGAGAACACAAATGATTTTCAGCTCTCTAAATACTGGGTGTGTTTCTATCACTTACTGATGTTCTGACATCTCCCAAAATATAAAAGTAACGTTTGCCAAATGGTCATCCACAATTCAATACAAGTCAGTAATGCTAAATACATCTGAGTCTGTTACACTATAATTATTTTGGAAAAGTTCACAATCATGTTCTTACCAATCTGAGAGACTCACCAACAACACTGGAGAGGTTGGGATGTGTTGATGTTGTAGCTACAGAACCTGCCTGATATGTACAAGAAAGCATAGAGCACATAATTAGTCAGTCTGCTCTAAAATGATACATCTAACTGAAGATACATCATCCTAACATTTGTCAGCTCAATCAGCAGGTCATGCTGATGATAATAACTGACGTTTGAAGAAGCTGCAGCAGCAAAAGCTCCCAAAAAGCCGCAGTGATTTTGAAATTTGAAAAACTGAACTATTTCAATATTGTCAGATCAGCTGCCATATTACTGTTGTGAACACTGCTGGCCAACAAACTAGGAGACATAAATGTTTTCAACATGAAAGTAATCTTCAGTAATATCTGTTAGGTAAAACAATGTGCACATACGTCTTTCACAGTCACAGTTAGAAGTCTGATAAGACAACTATTGTGAATAGTGTTACAGACGTGAACCATTCCTGAGAACATTTATTTAGCTGTGAGAGCACAGACACACGTCAAACCAAGATGACTGTCTGGAAACTTCACAAAGGTATTGTTAGCAACTCTCACTAGCACTAGCACTTAGTGTTAGCATCAGAAAGTTAGCTTGGCTTCAATGTCACAGTAACAGTAACGGACTGTTACTGCAACACATCTTGTCTTTGTGGTTAATTTAATAGGAAGGAATAAAACATAAATCAAACAGTGTTAATTAATTACCTGTCCAGCAGAAATGTGTCTAACTCTCCATCAGTGTGAATCTTTCAGCTCTCTCCACCTCTCAAAGGCTCGGGTGTTTACTCTTGTTTTATGTTTTTTTGGTTTCATCAAATCCTTTTTCTTTAGTTTCTTTTCTTCATTGGTCATATTCTGTTTCTTCTTTCTCAGTATCAGCAGTAGCTGTCAGAGGAGGGAGATTCAGTTTTCAGTATGAGCATGATCTTGAGAGTGCTTGCAACTTGTGTTCACAAACTTTGATTGACAATGCATCAGACACTCCTCCTGCTGTGAGTGGTTGTTTAGACCCAGGCGTGGTGGATTATTACAAATTTTAAGGTTTTAAAGGCAGAAGGCAGGACCAGAGGAGGCTGATTATTATCACAGATGATCTGTCTCATATTTTACTGTCAGGACATGGTGACAGTTTTAGTGAATATGACTAAAAGTAGTGTTTAAAAAAAATGTTACCTACTGTATCTTTAACCCTTTAACCTTCTGTTCGACCACATGGTAGAGCACATTTTGACTCACTATATCTTACTGAAAAACATGTTTTACTTAATTCCACCTGTTTCAGCCATCTCTGCCACTCGGTTGAGATATGTTAGCCTAGAGACAAGTTTGTCTCCTCACAGGAAGTTAGCAAGAGCAAAATCACTCCTGACATGAGGCCTCTGTTTGCTGTAATTTTCAAAAGTAAGCGAGTAGGTCCTCTTGACCCGCGCCAGACAGCCACTTGACCTTTAATCTTTATTCCTCATTCAAATCGTGCATCTTCCAATGAGACATGCGGGTACAGACTGTCAATCACCTGGGGTGGCACCTGAGGTGTCCAATCAGGTTCCAGAGGTGGCATATGCTACCCTGGCCACCACCCTAGAGCTGAGATTTCGACTGGCATCGCAACTGTTTGGTCGGGTTCTGTTAAAAAAAACATTGATTGTTGTTATTAGTGCCCCAAGGAAATAAAAAATATATAGAAAAATGATTTCATTGCTTTTTTTTTGGTGAGGACTTTAAAGGGTTAATGTGTTGTGTTAGCACCTGTCTTTAGCACTGCTCTGTAGCATTTTTTGCTTGTGGGCTTGCTTGTATCTTTCTTTTCCTTGCACATTTGCCTCAAATGCGAAGTACTCCATAAATAGTAGTATAATATAATAATAACAGCGTATAAATATAAGATGTAGCATGAGTACATAATATTACTATGGTAATATAATGATAATAAAATATTAGATTAATAATAATATATAGTAAATGTTGTATAAATAGTATAATATAATAATAATAGTTTATAAATTTAGGTAGGTCAAAGGACAATTTATGAACTTCTGAAATCCCTACCTGATGCCCTGATTTAGTTGAAGTGATCCAAGTGATCATCAATATCAGCATGTCAATACTGATGATAAACCCCATGACAGACAGGTACCATCAAAAGAAATATAATCATAGCAAACCAAGATATTAACAACCAAGATACAACCAAGATAAACCAAGTAATTTTGTTAAATGTGATATGACGCAACAAGACAAGGGGGACAGGCCACAGTGATGACCAATGAACATATAAATGCATAAGAATAGAAGCTTCGCAATTTTAAAAAACCTCTTTGATCGGTGTAGGGGTGTGCCCTGCAAAAGAAGTTGCACATGCATCAGCTGAATGAGTGATATACAGTCCTACCAATGGTATTACACTTGTCCACTGCTCTACAGGTGGCCAGCCAAGGCAGGGAAGAAAAATACAGCAAGCTAGTAAGTAGAAGATTCCTGATCATTGTTTTCATTGTCATCTAGTGTCGTAAACTGTGTTTTGTCAAATCATGTTATAAATATGCTCATATCAAAAACTATTTCAGTTTAACATGATAAGCCTACTTGGATTAAACACTGTAAGTGAACACTATCAGTAACTCTGAGGTATGATGAGTCAAATCTAATATTCGATTCCCTCCTGTTGGTGAGAAGTGTGCTTTTATTACAGGTGTTTGAAAACACAGATTTTGCAGTTAAAAAAATAATGATTGACCATTCAAAAACTGAGCTAATCATCTAAATATTACTCTTTGGGTGTGGATTAATCAGATTAACTACAAGAAAACAACCCAACAACTGTCAGTTTTCATTCAATGTCACTAAATTTGGTTGGTGTACAAAGGTACACGACATCACCCTTTTTCCAATTGAGCCACATCCATTTTAATACAGAAAGAAAGCTGCAAAGAAAAATGAATAATGAAACAAAACTGTGGCAGCAGTAACTTTTGCAGAACATTCTGTAATCATGCAGAACCCTATCAATCAAAGAAAGAATATGGTGGGAAAATTGACTTACAAGGTGTTTAAATCCTTTTTTAAGAATCCTAATATTTTCAGAATGCATTTCAAAAAACTAATATGAAAACTGCCACACACATCTCTGGAACGGTTATGTCTGAAGATGATCTCACAATGCTTTTGGTATAGCCTCAAGTGGGAGACGAGATATGTAGTTGTGAATGTAAGACCTAATTTAATGTGTGCAACATCATGTCTACACAGCACACAGAGACTGTAGTCCACCGCCCCTCTGACAAGAGCTTGATAACTTGTTCCAGTTCAGTGTTACAACTCCTTATCACTGGCTAGGTGGTACAACTCCACAGTTTCTGGGTTGTGCTTTGAATAAGCATTTTAACGATAGGATTATGCAAGATACGGTTCTCAGCTTTACACATAAAATAAAACAGAGAAACTGAAAAGGGAGTGTTTTAGATTGTGAGGTTTTATGTTTAACATTGATATTGTTAATAGAAGCCATAATAACTGTAAAGTATGTTGTGCAACAGACAAACCTCTTGGAAAACATGGACATATTAAAACACTCTATAAAATAAGGTGTGATAATAAGAAGGAAAACCAGGGTAAATATTATATGTTATTGAAATTATGTTTCAATATGATATTGTACCTTCTTATAGTATATTTTAGACACACACACACACATATATACATATATATATATATACACACACACACACACACACAACTTTGTAACGTTTTCATAAATGTCAACACAAAGAGACAGATTCTGAAATGTGGCAATGATAATCAAGGAAAGCTTTATGAAACTAGTTGCCTTTGTCCCTCCACATGTACGTATAGACTGGACTTTGGAACTGAGAAAGCACTGCATGTAATTCCCACCTACCCCTCCATGTGGAACACACTTGGTATAAAAGGCCTTTGAGGAGGTTTAGACCTCAGTCTCATCTGAGAACTCACCAAAGGAGCACACAGGGTTGCACAGGGTTGAGTCCACGATGGGGGACTCAAAGCTCTGTCTTTCCCTACTCCTATTTACACTTACCTTGGCTTGTAAGTATTAATACAATATAACAAACAACAAAAAACAAAAACTGGAGTAAACTCTTTTAAAAGAGAAACCATTTGTCCTGCAGGAAGAAACAAAATGTTACATCTAATTTTATTTTGATTGCCTTTACAGATGCCCAAGATGAGCATGCAACCTGCCCAAGTAAGTTCCTGCACATTAATAACACAGGCTGAACATGGTGTACATTGTAATTGCATTGCATCTGTTCAAGTAATTTACAATTGATACTATCACTAAACTGAAGTTTGATACCAGCACACATGTAACATAGTCACATTTTTGTTCTAAGACACTATATGATCTTATTCATAGAGCACTTTAAATCTTAATTTGAAACCTTTTTTAATTGCCAACTGATTGACTCACTTAAAGTACTTGCAGCATGCAGCACTGAAATCTAATGCTAAATCATGATTATCTCCACCAGTAAACCAAAGGTATAAGGCCTACCATAAGTATGAATACCTGTACGAAGCTGAAACCTTGAATGCTATCAGTGGTGCTTCACATCTCAGGAATGGACCTAAGGCCACTTGCAAGGTACATGCCCCTGCCATTTCTACATTGTATAATACATTTCAGGTATGTCCATTTTTCTTTCTACACTATGTATATCACAGAAAAGCTAAAAAAAAAACTTTCAAAACAGGTCGAAATTGGAGTACCTCAGACTTGTAGTTTCATCGTCCGTACCACTGGTTGTAGCCTGAGCGAGGTGGTCGACATGGACACAGAGGGCAACCCTGTGTTCGGTCCTGCACCGAGCTCTGATGCCTTTGCTGCTGAGATGGAGAGGTATGTCACTATAGATCAACTGTTAAGTGACACATCTAGATGTTTGAACACACATTATGCAGTGAATCACATTCAATACAAGACTCAAAAAAGAGTCTCACATTTTCTGTAGGTATCCTCTGAAGGTTGTGGTTGAGGGTGTTTACAATGTGAAACTGTACCCTGAGGATGGTGAAACAACAACAATCCTGAACATCAAAAGGGGTATTGTCTCTGCCCTGGCTGTGCCTCTGCTGGAAGAAAACAAGAACAAGAACATGGTACATTGATTAACCAAAGAAATGTAAAATGTACATATTGTGGTTGCGCCTTCAAAGTAAATCATGCTGATATTTACAGTTTGACAAACTTTGCTTCCTCTAATGATCCATTTCAGCCCACTATCCACGGCATGTGCCAGACCCATTACTCCATTAATACAAGAGAGGACATTGCAACTGACATCAGCATCACCAGGGATCTGTCCAAGTGTGATAAATTCATTCCTATGAAAGATCACACCAGTCCCTTGGCCCTTATCTCTGGCATGGTAAGATATCCAAGCAACGCATGGGTGGGTCTGTTTAGAACAGATTTTTCCAGCAATCACCTTAGTATTCACAGTCTTATTAAAAAAATCAGACTAGACAGCTTGAGAAAGCCATTGTTGATGAGTTGAATTTCATTTCTCTACTTCAGCACTATCCTCTTGCCCAGCTGATCAGAAGCTCACAGACCTGCAACTACAAGTTCGACAATGAAAAGAAACACATGACCTCAGGATCCTGTACTGAAAACCACATCCTCATTCCCTTTTCACACAAGTGAGTCAAACCTTGTACTAGACTCTATGAAATGCTCCGTTATGTAGGTGAGCATACTGAAATGTCTTGTGCAAGAGATTTACAGTATTTTTAACCCTGTGTTTTCTTTCTACAGGGGAGAATATGGAGTCACCAATGTTGGAAAGCAAGAATTGACTCTGGTTCAAGTTTCTCCTCACAATGAAAGAGTCTTTGACCACAGTAAGCCTTTTGTTTATCTATAATGGTTGTTGTTAAATGGTCACAAAACAGTAACACTAATCAAATTGCTTGTGTATCATAGGTGACATTATCAAGGGTCTTCACATGGAGGCTGTTGAGGACAAGAGTGTTGTCCAGGATAAAGATGCAGCTCTGAACCTCCTGAGAGAGCTGGCCACTCTGCCTGAGACTGAGGGTGACAGGAGGGCCCACCTCTTCCACAAACTTGTCACCATGGTCCGTGGAATGAAGATTCAGACCCTGAGTCCTGCCATTCCTGAGGCTCTTGCTGTGTCCCGTGTCCTAACTTACCAGGTTCTAGCCCAGTGTGGAACCCCTGAGTGCAGCAGTGCCATCATGCAGATCTTCAGGACATTTGACAGCTCTTCATTTGAGGTTGATGCGTCTGTTTTTGCCCTGGGACTCATGTCCAATCCCTCTGCCCTCCTGATCAATGACATGCTTGAGATGGCCAAATACAAGCCCAGCAAGTCCATCATGTATGCCCTGAGCAATGTTGTCAAGAGGTGAGTGAAAATAACAATCAACATTCCAGGTGAAATATCTGTGTATTTCAACAGATGTTTTTTCCACACAGATTATGAATTTGAAATATATTTTCATCTTCAACAGGTTTTACAGAAGCTGAAGGAAAACAGATCCCCGAGATTCACTCAGTTGCTGAGTTCATGGCAGCCCAGTTAGGAGACTGTTCTGGTGACAAAGACAACACCTTTATGACACTGAGGGTAGGTATCTCATCCACTCACTAAATGGAAATAAATGACATAATGGATAAGCAGTAATGCAGGATGTTTTATATCTAGTACAGAATAAAATTTTAAAAAAGATTGTTTCTGTAATATATATATATATATATATATATATATATTTTTTTTTTTTTTTTTTTTTTGTTTTTTGTTAAAGTTTTAATTCTGTATGCTTTGGGAATGCTTGAAAATGTGATGGACACCTCAGTCCCTCTAACAGTGTTTTTGCCAAAAGCAAACTAACCCTGGCTCAATACAGTAGTTGAAAGTTGTTTTTGTTTTGATTTTAGGTTATTGGAAACATGGCTCCAGCTGTGGTGCCTGCCAGTCCTTCACTCAGAGTCGCTGTGATCCAGTGTGTGAACCAACCAGAATCCCTGGCTGTGCAGCAGGCTGCCATCCAAGTGTACAGGTTGACTTCTGTCCCTGAGGAGGCAAGTAAAATTGTACAAAGGCTTTCACAGTTTATCTGAACGTATGTCCATTGAATGCTAATTCTGATGATCTTGTTTGGTCACAGGGCAGAGAGGTTCTCATGCAGGTGCTTCTGGACAGTGCCAGCCCCGTGCAAAAGCGTATTGCTGCATATCTGGTACTTATGAAGGATCCCCAGCCCACTGAACTTGCCCAGCTGGCCGATGCCTTGCCTCATGAGCAGGACAAACAAGTCAAGAGCTTTGTGACCTCCCACATCACTAACATTTTGTCCTCAACTGAGCCAGAGACCCAAGAGTAAGAGAAAAGTAGTTGTAGCTTCATATTTAATTTTTTAAATGTGTTGTTTTACTACATGGTGAATAGGGGTCTTGATTTAATCACCATCAGTTGTACAACTATTATATTTTGTTCTTCCCAACAGATTGAGACAGAAGATCCGTGATGCCCTGCAGGGTAATGAGGTTGGACCCACCATGGACCCCATCAGGTTTTCTCGCAACTACAAGATCGGATCTCTGGAGGGCAATATGATCTTTGAGGATACCAGCTACCTGCCCACGGAAGTCATGCTTGAAATGACTCTGAAGGCATTTGGTTATGACATTGACATGATGGAGGTAAAAATTTGGAGATTTTCTCATCACATTTGTGCTCTGAGACAGTTTTTCAGTAACCTAAGTTGTGATTTGTGAAAATGTGTCACCTTTACAGATTGGTATGGAGGGCAAAGGATTTGAGCCAACCATTGATGCTCTGTTTGGAGAAAATGGGTTCTTCCCTGACACTGTCCTGAAGACAATGTACTTTGTCTCTGACAACATGCCACTCAAAGTCAATGAGATCCTGAAGAACATGCTGCCTGCTCTGAAGAAGGACAGGATGAAGAGACAGGTATTTAGACCAGTATGTTTTGTGCACATTAATCAGAACAGAAAATACTGTAATTAGGTTAATTAATATTTTGTTAAGGATATATGTTATAACAGAGCATGCACATCTATGTTTAGGCCTCCCAGAACCTGATGAGGGACATTGGACGCAACCTCAACAAACTCGTGAGGGAACTGAAAACAGCACAGTCTCCTGAGGCAATGGTTTATCTGAGACTTTTGGGAAATGAACTGGGATATTTGAAGACCAACGAAATGGAGGAGATGGCCTACTCTGCTGCCATGATGATTGACAGTGTGTTCAAGATGTTCCCAACTGATGTACGGAAGTTATTAGTTACTTTTTTAAGAATAAACAGCTGAAGATAAAAGAATGCATTAATATAGAAATTCTTTGTTGATGATTTAAATGTCTGATGTGTATTTTTATTTACCACAGCTAATGAAGGCACTGATGACCAAGGCTGACACCACAATCTTTGCCCACTACATCTTCATGGACAATGAATTCTTCCTGCCTACTGTCACTGGTGTACCTCTGAGGATTGCACTGTCTGGTACTTTCACCCCTGGCATCAAGGGTGGACTTAAGATTGCTCCTGACATGGTAAGTATCTTTACCATTTGTTAGAAAAATGTCTGTTGTAGGTAACTACTGCATGGTTTATGTTAAAAGGAATCAACATAACTGTTTGCACATGTGTATATTTCCACAGAGCGAAGTTACCTTCATGCCCTCCGCTGGTATTGAGTTTGTAACTCAGGTTGGCTCCCACCTCCCTGAATATGTCAACTCTGGATTAGAGATGCACACCAACATTTTCCACGAGAGTGGGCTCAGTGCCAAGATCTCCATGGGACGTGACAATGTTAAGCTGACCATTCCTGCTCCAGTGACTCCTACCAAGCTTATCAAAATGACGTACGTCTAAGTAAAAAAATTATCTCCAACTATACAACAGGGCTTAGTAAAGACCATTATTAGTAAAGGAAAAAGAAACAGCAGTAAACTGCTTACTGTTGTATTTCAACCTTTAAGCTAACTAACCTCAAGTATAAAATGGACAATGTTGTTTAACAATGGAAAGGTAAAGGCAGATCTCTTTAGCTATTCTTTTATAGTTACCATTTTGTGACCTGATAAAAAAGGTTGAAGGTATTTTACATCTGTGATTGCAACAATTTCAAACTTTTCAACACTTAAAGCCAAACAGCCATGTTTACATTTGAACTTTTTTGTGTTTAAAATTTAGAAACACCCTGGTGGCAGTGACTGGTTCAGAGGTGAAGACCATCCATCCTATGGTAATGGACAAGGTTGATGTAAGTGAGTGCACCCCCTTCTTCGCTGGAATGAAATACTGCACTGCCCTGCAGTACACTGATGCTTTCTCTCAGGAAACAGCCCCTTACTTCCCCTTCACTGGAGACAGCAAGTGAGAAACTTTCAAAAACACCAGACAATAATTCTCTTTTTTGAATAATCACAATCATTTGCTAATTATTGAATTTATTAACTAGATTTGCTGTGGAGCTCCACCCCACTGGTGAAGTCACTGAGTACACAGCCACTGTTGCCTACGAGCTACTCAGGGAGGGAGAAGAGGGCCGGCAGAAGGTTGACTCTGTGAAGTTTATTCTGAGGGCTGAAGGTAATGTACAATATTGAAAAATATTTTAATCATTTATCACTAACTCAATTGGAAAAAGCTCTCAAGTTTAGAACAGTTATGTCATATGAATCGCCTGATTGGTCAACAACAGGTGTGGAGCCCACTGAAGCCAGAGCAATCATGAAATATAACAGAAGGAAGAATGTCATCACAGCCGATGTCCAGATCCCAGACTACGATGTGGAGGCTGGATTCAGGCTGGGTGTTGTTGATGGAAACACCAGGGGAAAAGGAACTCACTCCATCTCTCTTGACTTCATAAACAAGAACATCCCTCAGCTCTCCCTGGTTGGCCGTGCCAAGTAAGAAATCTTCAAGATATAATATTAATGCCATCCTCATCATTGAGAGTACACTAACTTACTGTTACATTTTCAGTCTGAAGGCCATGAAGGAAGGTATGCTGCAAGTCCAACTTCTTGTCCCCTCTGTCAATGCTGATGCCACTGTCACAGCCACCATGAAACGTGATGAAGAGTTGGAATTGGAGCTTAAGAGTGAAATCAAGGTCATGGATGCCGTCTCTGAGCAGAAAATTGAAATGAAATATGGTAATGGATTTTTCAGAATATTACAAAACTATGTAATAGTTACTTGTTTCTTAGTCAGGTGCACATGAACGTGGCTCTCATCCTAAACATAGTTATACCGAGCATTAGAACTGTTGGGACCAAAAATAAAAGGCCCAAAACCAATGACATGACTTTTCAACTATTTAAATACAGCTCAGTTTAAGTGGGCAATTAATGAGAAAAAGGAAATGGCAATTAACAGTTTGGAGTCATCCATCCATTATCTATACCTGCTTATCCTGACACACAGGGTAGCAGGGGTGCTGGAGCCTATCTCAGCTGTCATTGGGCAAGAGGCAGGGTACACCCTGGACTGGATGCCAGTCAGTCACATAGAAAGACAGACCACTCACACTCACACAGGGGCAATTTAGAGTTGTCAATTAACCTAACCTGCATGTCTTTGGATTGTGGGAGGAAGCTGGAGTACCCAGAGAGAACCCACGCAGGCACAGGGAGAACATGCAAACTCCACACAGAAGCGCTCCTGTCAGTCAGAACCTGCTTGCTGTGAGGCAACAGTGCTAACCACTACACCACTGTACCTCCCCCAATTTGGAGTCATCAAAGCCAAAATCATTTTAGTCAAAAACCTGTCATTTTGAGAGAAAATGCTTCATTTTATTTTATTTTGAACAACTTTAACTCTAACTTTGGGTTTAGAGGAATACTTCCTCATGTCTCAGGATTAATTTTATTGCTCTCAATTGTTGCAGACGCCAGCAAGATAGAGGTTGAGTTCAAGTCTGATGTGAAGACTGAGACCACAATTTTGCCAAATGCTGATATGGTGGAGAAGTATGGCAATCAACTTTTTGACATGCAGGTGGGACAGACCGACATGAAGGTCCGTCACATCTTCACCAAGTTTGTGGAGGTATGAATCATGGATTCAACAATTATCCAGATTTCCTCAGGTAAAAATGTGAAGCATTCTTACAACACTGATTATCTTTATTTTTAGGCAGCAAACAATTACATGGAAAAGTATGGTGCAGACATCCCTTACATTCAGAACTTCAGAGTACCTGATATGCCTGAGATTTCACTGCCAGAGACACTTTTCATGAATAGGTAAGTGTGAATGACTTCCTAATTAATGTTTAAATTATCCAATTTTTTTATTCCAAACATTTATGTATTTTTACTTGTCTTTTTAACAGTGTGGCAAAGGCTGTCTACTACTTCAACAATGAGCGCTTCACCATTGCTATCCCTGTCCCTCTTGGAGGAAAGTCAACAGAAGACCTTAACTTCCCACCAGCTTTGACCACACCTGGCGTGTCTCTTCCCCAGTTTGGACTGGAAATTGTCTCCATGGAGATTCCCATCCCTGAGCTTGTTGTCCCTGAGAGCCTTACTCTGATTATTCCTCTTTTTGGCAAAGCTGAAGTTTCAACTCTCATGAGGAGCAACCTATACGACATGGAGGCCTCAATGGCTGCTGGAAAAGATGTTGTAGAGACACCAAGCTATTCAGCGAAGTTTGATGTGAAAGGAACATCTCCAGTTGACATCCTATCAATAAGGATAGAAGGTAATTAACAGTAAACCAAATCCTTAATGAATTTAGAATTTCTTACACTGTTATCCTTAACTTTTAAAATAGATGTTGTTAACTTCTTGGTATTTTTCAGTTATAGGTTTTAGACTACCACTGAAGTTAAACAGTGTGACATCTTTACAGTTTTAATTTTATGGTGTTAAAACTACATAGTCATAAAACTATAACTTGTGTATATTCCTGTTAAGTATATTGAATACTAATAAAATAATCTCAGTTTTGTCTGAAAAAATAACATTATGCAATTTTCAGTTATCAATTGTCATTCTTTTTTGTGCTTTACTTAGGATCTGGAATGTTGGCCACCACTGATTCCATCAAGGCCCATTTGAAAAGCTCATTGGCCCATAAATTCATTGAAGCCACAATTAGTATTGTTGAGGATGCAACCATGACAGACAAAGTCACTTTGAGATCAAGCAGCAAAATTGAAGCCACAAGCCCATTTGGCCTCAATATTGCACTCGAGCACACTGGTATGGCTGGAATCAACACTGAAGACATCTCTGCTGATAGCAACTTTGAGGGAATGTTCAAGGCTGGGACCTGTGTATGGCAAGACCATTTCAACCCAGTCATTCAACATCTTCCCATTCAGGCCAGAAGCCAAGATTGATTCATCTGTTCAGTTTGACTCCACCATTGTTAAGGCCGAGAACAAAATTGCTGCAACCCTTGCCAGTGGTGAATTTTCACTTGTCTCTAGCACCAATGCCTTTGAAAACACCTTGACCCATGTTGCTGAGCTTTCTTTCAAAGACAGCAAGCTTGTCAATGAAATATGATGCAAATGCCCTTGCTCTTGGAATGAAGATCCGCAACCAGGCTGAAGCCTCTGCTGCTGCCGGTGAAGTTGTCATGAGAATGGAGACAAATGCAGACCACTCTGAAAATCGTGTTTACTCACTGCTGACTGCCTCTCTTGATGTCAATGGTCTGGCTGTAAACAGTGATGCCACTGTGAAAGCTCCTTGAGAATGAGGCCACTCACAAGGCAACTCTGACTATGAACAAGGAAGGTTTGAATACAAGTGGAACAACCACCCTCCAGAGCCCCCTGTCCCTGGAAAACACCTTCAGTGCTGGGCTTGATGCTTCAAGGGCCACTCTGTCCATTACCAACAAGGTAGCCATGCATGACATCAAGGTTGACAGTGCCAACAATCTGATCATCACTCTCTCTAGCCTCGACTTCAGCTCAAAAGCTGAAGCCACTGCAAGTGAGTATGCCTCTTATACTCATGATATCACCATGGATCTGAAACCATACACTGCTTCTGCAAATGTTAATAACAACCTGAAATTTTTGGAGACCAACTTCATTAATGAGGCTCAGCTGCAGGCAGAGCTCTACAAGATGGACATAAGTGGAAGCGTGAAAGCCATCTATGGTGAGGAAGAGATCAAGCATATCTATCAGGTAAATTATGCTGATATGACTGCTAACGCAAAGTGCAGCACCACTGGAAAAGTCTTTGGAACTCACATGAGCCACAACACCGAGCTTGAAATCATTGGTCTTGCGGCCAGGATCACCAATAATGCCCGCTTCAATTCACAGCCAATGCGCTTTGACCACACCATCCGCTGCAGTATTGTGCCTTTTGATTTCAACCTTGATGCCATTTTCAATGCTGATGGAGACATGACCATGTATGGAAAGCACAGTGCCCAGCTCTATGGCAAGTTTCCTCCTTAGGGCACAACCCCTCGCTTTTGCTAGCTCACATGAATGTAGAGCATCAGTAACCCAGCAGCTGGATAATGTTTTTTCCCTTGAGACAATTATTGATAACAGTATGGATATCATTCTGTCACTCCAAGAGCAAAAGTGCAGCTTTAGAATGAAGTCTAAATTAAATGACCACATCTTCAATGAGGACATAAGTGTTTACAACACTGCTGAGAGTACTGGAATTGAGGGTTCTGGCACCATCTTCACGAACATCCTCAACACAGCCTCCACAGAAAACCAGGAATTTACAATCTCTGGCTTTCTCACATATGACAAGAGCACAAACATAATTCAGTTTCCATTAAATGATAGTGTTTCTACTTTCTTGGAAAGCATAAAGGTGCTTTTTGTACATGTTACAGAGGCACTGCAAAACTATGTTAACAATGAGGACATCCAGACTAAATTTCAGGCTCTTTTACAACATTTAAGTAAGTGACTTTTTTGCTCAGCTCTGAATATAGAAGCCAACCTAAATCAGCTGAGACAGTTTTTCAATGAGTACACCCTAAACTATGCCATATCCATGGATGATGTGGAAGCCTCTTTGGAGAATCTGAAAGTTACTGTTGAGAAACTGCTTGCTGATCTCACTGTTTACATCCAGCACTTTTCTGGTATGATGAAGGAGATACTTGTTAGTGGCAGTCTTCCTGGAACCCTCATTGAAAAGATGCAGCAACAGCTGGATGCCATTAATGAGGAGTATGACATTAAGGCTATGGTTTTGTTTGTGATTGATACCATGAAGGAGATGATCCAGCAGATTGACCTGGGAAAACTGAAGGGCAGCAGCATCGCATTTCTGCAAGATATTGATGCCAAGTATGAAATCATGGCCAAAGTACAGACAATCATGGATGATATGAAACAAGCTGTAGAGACCTTTAACATGCAAACATTTGTTGCTGACCTAAAGATGTACATTTCATCCATGAACTTTAGAGCTCACATAGAGGAACTAATGAGTCAGATTCCCACAGAAATGTTCAGCAATATAACAAATTATGTTAGGGAAATGATTCAGGACCTTGACATCCTTGGTAAGATCAACACATTCTCTGCCAAGATGAGACAACTGATTACAGAGTTTGAAACAGACAAAAAGATTCAAGCCATCTGGGATAAAGTTATGGAGCTCATCGAGCAGTTCAAAATTGAGGAAACCATCAGGGCTATAGCTAAGATGCTGAGGGATGCAGACATCCCTACCAAATTCATGGAAGTCTTCCAGGTTGCTATCAACAATTTGAAAGCAACTGAGATTAAGGCTATAATTTCACAGTTCAATGTATATATTGGCATTATTGAGCAGAAATTAAATTCATTTGATTATAATGAATTTGTAGATCACATGCCAATCAGATGACATCTACATGCACTGTTCATGTGAATGACCTCATGAGGTCTCTTGAAATCCCCCAGAAACTTGAGGCAGCAAGAGATTTTTCCAACGTTGTTTTATCTTCTTTTAGAAGGGGTTGTTGGAGCAACTGAAAGAATCAAAGTTGCGGAAATTATAAATCTGTAGATTTTATGAAAACTGTAACTGTAAGTTTAAAGCCTCAAGTGCATTTGAGGAACCTCAATTATTACACTGGATAAAACAGTCAGTCTCGCTGAAAGCTTAATTTCTCTTTTCTGCAATTGATGAGAAAGTGCTATAGTGGGTTTATTACCATCATGTCGCTGATAAGTTCACCAGTATGGTTGAAATCATTAATAAGGTGGCACCTCAGCAAAAGATTGTCAGTGAAATGAGATACTACAGATCATCAAGGGGTTAATTAATGGAACTTGAAGAAAGCTGAGTTGATCATGCCATCTTTCATGCCATCCCCCTTACTGATCTTGTTGTGCCTTCCAATGAAGCTCAGCATAGATAAGCTTGACCAGAGTTTGAAATCCCACCTCAGCTGGACATCCCTGAGTTCACTATCTTGGGCTTCCACACTGTACAAGCCACTACCATCTTCAGCTAATGGCTTTAAACAGAGAATCATTGACTTAATTGATTTTGTTCTTAACTTTGAGATGAGGTTGTTTGATATGGGTGCTTTGTATGGAGACCTGATTATGAACTACCTTCCTGCCCTGCCTGAGTGACCTTCCCCGAAATCAGTCTTCCTGAGATTATTGTTCCTGGGTTTTCCTTTCCCACTCTTCCTCCTGTTCCAGCAGTGAAACTTGTTGAGACTCTCCAACTCCCAGCATTTAAACTGCCAGTCATTCCTAGTGAGATCATGATTCCAGGATTTGGTAAACTGAGTTATGAGATAAAGATCAATTCCCCCATCTACACCGTATTAGGAATGCTGCAGAGGTCCACAGCTCTCTCGCTGCAGATGAAATACTCCTCAGCTGACAGCCTTTCTGACTTCCCAAGGTACATCTCTCAGCTTTGAAATCCTTAACTTCAACTTGGATTCCACTGCTCGTATCGCTGTTCCCAAAGGGCATCGTGTGATTGTTGGTGAGACCCTTAAGTTCACTCACAATTATCTTGTGTTGGACCATGATGTGCATCTGTAACATTTTCTGAGTTCTCAGCCCAGGCCTCAGCCAAGACCATATTAAAAGTCACTACAGCATCTTACAATGCTGAGCTTTTATGAATGAAGCTTTCTTAGCTACCATGGAAGGTGGTTTATCTGCCACAATTGATACAGTTCCTATAAACATGTACTCAACCTCCCAATGTCATAGGCCTCACTAGCGAGGCATCTGTAACACAAAAAGCAATGTGGCCCGCCAGGAAGGTACCTCTATCACCCTTATAACTGTTGGAAATCAGGGTACTACCACCCTCAACTCTCATGATGACAGCACCCACAAGAGTGACCTGCAAGTTACAGTCAATCCAGGTTCAGTCAAGATGACCTTCATTAGTGACACAGATGCATTCCTTTTAAAGATGAGACAGCAACCCTGAGTGCTGACTTTGTCATCTTCAGCTATTTCAAGTTTGATATTCGCTCTGAAGGAGAAGGCCCTACAATCAAAAAACAGTCCACTTACTGGGATCAGTAAATGCCGATCTACATGATATGAAGATTGAGTTAAAGGCATCCCATAGCACTGATTTAATTGGTGTTGTCAGTGGAGCCATGTACAATATGATTGATGTTGCTTTCTGCCGTCCAGAGAAGTTGTGTTTAGCTTTCAGAATAAGGGAAATGCACTGTGGTCAATATTCAGTGATGCTCTCACTGCCAAAATTGATCTACAGAATGATTTTTCTGCAATCCTTCAGGCGGGACATGCAACATATAAAAACTGTAGCTCAGGCCCGTCTTAATCAGTACAAAATGTTCTGGAACTTCACAGCTGAGAATAATGAGAGGGAGACTGCCATTCTTGCTGCCATGTAGAAGGGCAAACAAACCTTGATTTCCTGACTAGGCCAATCAGCATCCCTGAGATTGAAATTCCATTTTGTTGACTTACATACCCCAGCCATTAGTGATCTTGACTTGTATGACCAAACCAGGCTGAAACAACATTTTGACTTACCACTGAGCAGAACTGTTGGATGTGGAAGCCAAGCTTGTTTACCAGAAAAGCCAGGCTGCCCCACTTGTTGATATGATGGGTCTGACTCCAGATTCCCTCTGTGGGTAACCTGATCACAGAGATGTCTGTCAAGTCTGCCATCATTAATCTGAATGTCAATGCTGGACTCTATGCTGAGGATGATCTTGTTTTCCGTCTGGGAGCTAGCCACAGCCTTCTGTGTTTGAGGGTCTAAAAGCCAAACTTGATGGCACCACGAGTCTAACTACCAAGAGAGGAATGAAGGTGGCCAATTCCCTTTCCCTTGAAAATCGTCACATTGAAGGCACTCATGACAGCTCCATCACTATAAGTACTGAGACATTTGAAACTGTTGTCTCTGTGGCTACTGTTGCAAAGATTGTGCTGCCAATACTCAGCCTGGAAGCAAACCAAAACCTTGTTGCAGACACAAAAACTAAACCAAATGCTGTCTCCACCTTGAGGATGAAGGGTGATTTCAACATCCCTGTGATCAAGGCTATTGGAAAGGCTGAGGCAGACCACAGTCTGAAGCTGGAGGGAACCTCTGAGTACATTTCCATGGAGTCATCCTCTCGGGCCAACGTGGATGGCACAGTGCTTGATGACTACCTACTCTTTTGGGAGTCCTTGGTAATGAGGTCAATCTGTACCTGAATAATGATGGCCTACGCTCCACCTCCAAGATTATTGCTGATGCCAAGCTTAACCAAGGCACCACCAAAGTTATTGGCATGGATGTAAATGGAGAATCTTGCTTTTGAAGCCTCTCCCTGAGCCGTGTGTATGCAGTGCTGAAGTATACTGGAAACAACGAGGCAAACCTGTTCAATTTCAGTACCAATGGGAAACATGTTGCCCAGGCAACCATTGACTGTGCACCAACATCTTTTATAATTGCTGATATGGAAATAGATATATCTCAGCCAAGCAGGCTGGGTGACTTCACCATCTCTGAGAAGACTGTTGCTGAAGTGACAGCTGCCAAGCAGAAGATCTCTACCAATGCCAAGTTTGTAAGCCCACTGTACACCACAACCCTGGCAGCTGAATTTGAGGGTAATGCTCCTGTCTTCAAAGTCACCTTTAGGTCTTCTGCCACCTCCGCAATTGTCTTCTTGGATTATGACATGGATTGTAAGTTTTTTTTTTCTTAGTCCATTTTATAAAAACTTAAATAAAAGCATTATTATAAGGAGTAACTAAAATCAATGTATTTCTACAGCTTCTATTACCATGAACTTCGAACATGCTGGTTTAAGTGTGACTGGGAAGGCAGTTTTCACCCACAGTGATCTGACCATGGACATTCAGCATATTCTTTCACACACACTGAGGTAACAGTTTAAACAAGTGTGTGGAAATTTGTGGATTTTACAAATGTAATTTGAATAGTTACCTGAAAATATACCTTCATTCTTATCCCAAGAAAAGAAACTGTATGATACAAAGATCACAGAAAAATGATACATTCCTGTCTGTCTCTACAGTGACTCCCGTCTTACCCTGAATGTGGACATAACTAGCCCTGCCTTCACTGACATGAACTTGCGTTATGCTGTCCGCAAAGATGGAATCAGTGCCACAATTTCTATCCCATCTACTGGCTTCCTGGGTCTTCAGCTCCATGGCAGGGTCCCATCTCAGATGAATGCCAGGCTTTATGGCCGTTATGCTGTAAGGAGGGATCTTATGCAGATAACATAGTTATGATGGTCAAGAGTATTATATATTATGTCTGATTTTATGTTTTTTTCTGTTTAACAGTCTGATCCTGAGAAGGATGTTGATATTTTCACCATCAGAGCTTCTGCCAAAGATCTTGATAAAATGAATGTGAAGATGGTCATTAACATGGATGCCCCTGACATCATGCTCAGTGGACTACAGGAAAGACTTCCTGCCATTACCTCTTGTTTGTCTGCTTTTGCTGAGAAATACCAACTGTTCAGACATGTTGCTCAGCTGAAGAATATTATTACTGATTCTATTGATGAGGCCCATAACATTGCAAATAACCATGTCCCAGATCTGAGTCAGGTGTCTATCCTCTTTAGGAACACTGTTGTTCAATATCAGAAGACTGTCCAGATCTTCCTGGATGCTGCCATTAAGGTCCTGAGGGAGACCCAGGTCAAACTGCCTGGCTCTGAGGAGATGACTCCTCTTATAGAAGTGTTCAATAAGATAACCACCAGCATTTCTACTATGGAGAAGGCAATCCACCTGGTGGCTGTTAATGTAGAGAATGCTTTCAACATTGTAATAGGCATGCTCAGTAAAATTCGGGTTACAATGCCAATTGGTGACGTCATGGCTGGAGCCAAAATAATCGATGAGATTAGGGACAAGCTAAAGACTATGTCTACTCCTTTTGTAGATCTTTTGAAGCCCCTGGAAAGTCCAGACATGTTCCTTGAGAAACTAGGAGACACATTAAAATTCTTTGTTGACAAAGCTCAGGACTTTGTTGACAGTTCCCTAAAGTCTGATGTCCTCGATGCCATTGCTGTCTACATTAATGCTTTCTATGACAAACACGTAAGATTAATGAAAGCAATCACTAAGTATGCAAACAGAAGTGTGGACATTGAATATATAAATGGCACCATTAACTACATTCTGGATGTTTTCAGATCTGTAGTGAATCACTTTAACTACACCGTTACTGACTATCTGCAGCAGGCTCCTGCACAGTACAGATCTTATATAAAAGTTAAGGGTAAAAAGTTTGAGATTAATATTTGATTTTACTTTTACCAATGACCTAAAACACTGAAATGCTACCATTTGAATTACTACACTATTAGCTAAAGGAGTAAGTGTTAAAAACTTATGCCTATAAACCAAAATTTTAATGATTTAACAGTTGCACATTTACAAGTAAACTTCAAGTTCTTGCTTCATTCTATGCACGTAAATGTGTGAAGATGCAAAACTGTACTTTATAACTCATACAAGATATAGGTATACTATTGTCCTGTCTATAACATACATTTCCAAATGCAAATTGTCCTACAAAATTGCCAGTGACTCAGATATATCTATCAATAGTAGTTGTTGTGATGAGCAAACAAAAGCCCAACACTGAGCTTAGCAGAGTTTGTCAGGTTAGGTACTGCCACTTCCTCACTGACTAAGCTTTTTTATGTGTGAGGTCAAATTTCAGTGCCTGCCAAGTGGCAAGATTGTTGAGTGAAGTGAGTGAAAGAGCAACATTGTTCAAATATCTCTGCCCCCACTAAAAACTACATAGGCTAAAAAGTTCAATTAATCTTTTTTGCAATGTGTATCGTTTTAGCTGGTGTTTTTTTTGTTTGTTTGTTTCTATGCAAATAATAAACTTTGTTTCAAAGTTTTATAATGTTAAGCAGCTATACTGTATATTCCTGAAGTGCAAAAATGTTATACAAAAATACATTAAACGTATTTCAAGTAGTTCAATTACTTTGAGTAACTCTTTGACTGATGTCAGATTTAAGAACAAGCCTACAGATGCACAAATGTAATGTCTCTTAGTAACCAGAGGGGGTCACTGGAACATTTTCTTTGTAAACTATAATGTTCCTATTACATGAATGAGAGTAGACATGATGGCAAATCTTTCAGTACCAAAAATAGACTGGAACAGAAGCTTTTGTGTTTTGTACCTTTTTAAAATTTTATAATGTTATTTAATTTTCATTACTCACTTGCATGGTGGCATGTAATTCTGTAAAATCCTTAACAGCAGAAATTACATACTACTGTACATTGATTATCAACTGATTTGTATGTGTGAATAACTTATCAGCTACTTTACAACCAATCGACTGTGTTCCAAATTATTCTACATTATATATTGAAAAATGCTTTTATTAGGACTGATAGGTAACTGACTATTGAGCACCTGGATTCCAGCTGGCCTTATAAAAAAAGATATGTGTATGGCAGCATGTGTTTAGTTCATTCAGTATAGTCTAAGTATGTGAAATATTTATGTATGCACAAGTAGAATCTCTGATTGAGTTTTTGAGGAACACTGACAGAAAATAACACCTTTGATCCATGAATGTCACTGCTAAACAGTTCTAGAACATGTTATCAAGTATTACCTGAAGATACTAGAAGATACCAGTTAGTGAGATGTAGGGCAATGTTTTCAGGGGAAAACATTGCCCTACATCTCACTAACTGGTATCTGATTGCACTCTGCCCTAAAACAGTTGAAGTGTAATAAAAATGTGCAATTAAAGTACTCTGTGGAGGTTTTAAATGGTTATAAAACAGTCAATTTAGTAGTGATTCCTGTATTAGACTGATATAAGCAAACAAGACCAACAACGAGAAGATTGGTTATTTCTTTTAGTTTTTAGTTTTTCAATGTATAATGTAGAATAATTTGGAACATTTCTATTATTTATTTATTTCTATTGTTATTTTTATTGTCTAAGGTCCATCTTCAGAGCTGCTGTCCGCTCATCTCAGTTCCATTAAGCTGCTTTAAATAAAGTTTCTACATACAATCCATGCAAACAATTCCAAACCTTCTTCTGCCCAGAAATACTTGCTAATCGGACTTGCATGCCAGATCTTCTTATGTAATATTATGCAACACATTAAAGCCAGCCCTAGTTTACATGATGGATTCTGGGAGCTCAAGACTGAAACTACAACCAACTACTATACAGGTTTATTATTAAGCCTTTTTCAAATCATGTTGTTTGTGTATAAGTATTTACCAAATGAGAGGAACAACAAATAGGATAAGTCAATAACATGTGTACCTGGCTTAACTTTGCTCTACATATTGCACACCCTGACCTTTTGCTGATGGAGCTGCCCCAAGTACTAACACATCTGCAACAAGTTCTACCTCAGCCAAAGCAAGCAAACTGCAAGGACTATCTTCTGAAGCTAAGTTGTGTGCTGCTCACTTGGATAGAGTCCATGGTTTCAACAGCTTTAAGTCATGCTTGAAGCACCTTCAGGAACTCACTCACACCCACAACTGGAAAACCCTCAGGAGAACTCCTTATTTACACAACAGTTTGGCTTCAACATTAGATATTTGTGCTGTTGTTCATCACTTCCATGATTGGGACAGAGCTCTTAAGATTACAGTTCTAATGTGGTTGTGTAATGGTATGCTGGCCCTCTTGGTGAAAGACACTGGCATAGTAGGAAAAGCATAGGCTTATAGTAGTAACGTTAATATGAGTTGCATTCATTTAACCAGTATCAGAGACCAGGTATTGAACATGCTTAAATGGAAGAAATGCAGAAGAGGAATGTTATTAATTACAGCTGTACGTTTCCTGTTACACCCAATCAAAACGTCTTCTGTGACAAACCTCTGTTGAGCAAATGTTACTCTGATTGCATCTAAAGAGTGGTGATTCACCACATTGCAATACTGGACATGTGCATATTTGAGAGAAAATGAGGAGAGTTCAATGTTCCACATTTCAAGCTAACAGTGGAATATCAAAACTATGTTCAATCTATCTATCCGTCCATCTTAAATGGTTACCTGAAGGGTTACCTGACCACATCTCAGGAAGAGAAAACTAAAAAACAAGCACCTATTCCAAGGTACTATCACTTTACCTTAACAAGTGGCTGGAGCAGTTATGGTCTCCCTTATTTTGTTTATTCTCATGACTCTATTATGTGTTGTCTGTCAGTGAAAAGCCTAATACAGCATTTGATTACATTAATTATTGACCACAATTTAACTATAATAATAATTGATAAACTAATGTCTGTACAAACAACCAATCTCTAAATCTCATTGGTCAATCAGAGACCCACTCCACTTTAGTTTTGTTGTATACAATTTAACTCGTTCTCAACAGCCTTGAGAGCAGTGTTTTAAATTCAAATTCAATTCAAATTCAAGGGAGATTTAGATGCATATTGATGGGATGACTGCAGCATGAGAATAACGATAAAATGAGGCAGAGTTTCTCTGTGGGTTTTTTTAAAGGGTACTGCTAATTGTTCCAGATAACTGCCTGAAAAATATTTGAGAACCTGTTCTGCCAAAAAAATTGCTCAGAAGGCCCTCTCCCTGCAATTAGTGCCTAATAGTCCTTTTTTGCTGTAAATGATGAGGCACAAAGTGGAGTTAGCATTAACGAAATGGGTCAACTCCCATGTTGTCAACATAACTGTTAGTATGAGTATCAAATCATACAGATAACATCCAGGAAGAGTTTCCAGTCATAAAATGTGTGTTAAATTTGTGTTGACTTACTCTCAGTATCACCATTAATTCAAAACAAACTCTGTCATTGGCAACATACTAAGATGTGGAGATGCTGCACTTCAGCTAGCATCACACAACTCACAAGCATTGTTAGCATGGTACTTACCGAAACTGAAAGGATGGAAAACATTAAGCTATTATCAGTATTGATTGGTAGTAAGTATAAGTTCTGTAACTTTATCTCTTGATGTCACAAAATTTTAAATATCTAAATCTTTGTCTCTGAGACCAGCTTCTGAAGACCACAGATGGAGTAGCAGGTAAGGTTACTACTAAAGTCCATTATTAAAACAAATACTGAGAATAATCTCCCCACTAGCTGCCTGTGAGGATTATTTTCTTTTACCAACCAAAAAAGAAAGCAGAAACAAGCTGCAACCTAAATTGCTTTAATATTATCACTTATAAAACTAGATTTTCCTTGCTTCGACACAAATTTTGTGTCATCTGATTCAGATTGTGTTACTTTTGTATTCGATGTCTCAGACATTCATATAAAGTTTCACAGTTCGTCTCTCATAAACTATATTCTTAGGTATACCTAGCTAAAACTAATCCAGTCTACACAACAACAACCATGCGATTAATAAAACCAATGCTGTTATGCTGTAATGTCCCATAGCATTGTGTTGAATTGTATATTATTAAACATTATACTGAGAAGTGTTTCAAATATTTTGTCCACCCCATTTATAACCATATCCAAAAAAACATATGACCTTTATGAATGTTATCTTTTGTTACACAACTCTTGTATTACACTACATTATTTTCAGCTATGTGTATATAATAGACTGGTAACTCGTGTAAAATAGTTAAAAAGTTTTCATTTTTCAAGCTTACAGTGTCCGCTAGGATATTTAGGCTTGTAGAATATCCCTCATAAATGGAAACTTAAAATCACACTATTACTGTTAAATCAACAACTCAGCTATAATTACATTGGGCTATGTGTATAAATTCAGTTTAAATCCAAGGTTTTGTACAGTAAATCTATGATTATTCATGCTTGTCAACATGTGTACGTTTTTTTTTATCTTTTCCTTCCATTTCTTTGTATTTCAGTCAGAAGAATCTTATCTCTAATTTGTATTAAGTCCAATATTTATAACTCCCTGTGCATCATCGAGACTGTATCACCACATTTGTAGATGTGAGTTGTTTCTGCTGAGTACTTTAAAAGCTATAAACGCCCAAGTAAGTCTGTAAAGGTCCAGATGCAATCAGGCCTCATTTCTCTTTGGGATGCTTTGTATGTTCAGCTGGGTGAACAAGGTTTACCATTAAAATCAATTCCCTAAACTCGCTCTTGTTGGTGCTACTTTAAGTATAATCTATTATTAATTACTCGGCCTGTATCAATCCCACAGCTGTGCTGACTTTGCCTTTAATGTTTGTAATGTTGTTTGTACTTCATGTTTTGCTTTAATGTTTTTGCGGGGTCTTATGAATTACTAACCCTTATTTCTTAGATATCAATTGTTAGCATTTTTTTTTCCCAATTCATCCTTTGATTTAATCATCAGAAGCATTACATCTTTTTTTCTCACTTCTTTCACAACAGAGTGGAGCTTGAAGTATGGGAGACGGCCATCTTCACACAAAGAACTTTGACTTGAGCTCAGAAGTCCATCAGACATAGGGGCAGCCAAAAATAATTTTATCTTTTTTTTAAACTTTAACAATTGAAATTTCTCTCAGATGACACATAATTTCTGTGTTTTCTCTGCTAAACGGATTTGCTCTAATACTGTATTGTGCTATATTTGCTAAAATAGTAAATTTACTCTGCATTTAAAGTTCAGTGCATATTTCCAATTGCTCCAGTGTTCCACATTTTATTTGCATTAATTTAACTTTTAATTATGTTCATTTGCTCCAGGTCCCGGTGAGATATTTTCTATGTATTGTTATCACTGTGCTCAATGCTGCTGTGACTCTTATGCAATAACATACTGTCTTCTGCCTTCTTCTGCCTGATTAACTTATCTTCAGTTCTGTTGTAATTCAGATCAAATAGCTGTCAGAGACTTTGCAGTAGGTGAAAGGTCAGGTAATTTAAGATGCAATGGTACTGTTTGCTTAATTTCTGTAAATGCTTATCCTAAAATTAGGTAACAGAGGACTGTATTGTCAGTCAAATTACGATTACATTTAGCTGTGAGGAATACTGGACAAATATCTGTTTTAAGTTGTAAACTTCATTTTAGTCTGATATTAGGCTTAAAATGTGTCCTAGAGCGACATCTTTTGTAAGTTTCTTGTTTCTAATCAGTGGTGGAGGAAGTCCACTGGTGCCCATAAAGTTGGAATAAAATATTTTTTACTCTCTCATGAAATTATTGTGACAATGTGATTTACCTTTGATAGATAAAGTGTATATCTTCTCATAAACTTTATTGATCAATCTCATCCAAACATATCACAGTGACACTTTATCTGTCAAGAATAAATCCACATTGTCACAATCATTTCATAAGAAGAGGTAAAAAATATTTTATTCCAACTTGAATAGTGTATTTAAATAATTCCTGTAACTATGAGCACCAGTACCACCCTATAAAAATACTCCATTACAAGGAAATCCAGTACTAAATGTTACATGAGTAAAGCCCTCATCAGAAAAATGTACATAAAGCATCAAAAGTAAAATAGTACACAATACAGAGAAATGGCCCCTTTGGGCGGGAATGCTATATTTAACGATATACTGTATAAACACAGTCATCAGTCACAATCATTAGACTATTGTTAATTGTGCATTAATGTTCAAGCAGCATTTTTCTCTTGTGGTTTATTGAAGTGGAGCTAATTTTAAACCTATTTAAAATTAAATAAAAAGATATTTTATTATTATTAATACAATTATTTTTTCTTATGGATTCATCTGTTGATTATTTACATGATCTTAAAACTCACTAAAATAGTGAATAATGTCCATTACAGTTGCTGCACAGTTAAAATATGTCACTTCCAAATATGTACTTTTAAACCACAAGGAAAAATGATTCTGTTCACTGTAAGACAAGGAACAACAACAAATCCTCATATTTGAGATGCCAAAACTTTAAAATGTTTTGTGTTTTTGCATGTGAAGTCACCTGTGTATGAATTGGAAGTACTCAAGTACAGATACCTAAAATTTGTACTTAAGTACAGTACTTGAGTAAATATACTTGCTATAATAGGCCTTGTTTATGGGACACATTTTGACTTGTCTGGGCAGAATCAAAGGTGTAACTAATTACAGTGATGACTGTGTTCTACTAGTAAGACACTAGGCACTCAGGAACAGGTACACCTAAATGAAATGCAACTATTTCAAACATTACCTGTCGCAGCCAAAAATATATATTGTTGGCTTACAAATGATCAGAATCTGAATATCAGCATGGCATAAAACTGACTCGAAAGGATACAATATGTACACATGTCATAAAAGAGCCAATACAGCGTTAAGACAGACATGCTCTAATATGTGGTGATAACACACTCTAACAAAAGCAGCAGATGACTTGTGTTTCAATTCTGCGTAGGTATGATTCATGATGTTCAGCAGCCAAGGGGCAAAGGTTTACTTAACTTTCTGTTAGAGGCCTTCCCGTATTTGCAGATATTCAAATGGACACCGTAAGTGTAACCTTTGTGCCAGAAAACTGAAAACTTTAATAAAGAATTGTAGACATTTACTTCCTTTTGAATTGGTTGAGTAGTGTGTCAACATGAAACTCTAAAATAGTCAAAACTATATCACTTGACTCAAAGACAACAAACATTTAGATATTCCAAAATGAAAACCAAAATTTCACACAAAAAGTGAATTTAAAAAAGGAAAATATATCTATATATTACTTTGCTGATACTACAAAATTAGTTCATTCGTGATCTGCCCTTTGAGCACTACAAACAAGCAATCAAATTTATTATCCAAGCTGTACAAGCTATTATATGACATTTATCAGATTCTAAATGTTTTTTTGAGATTTTTGAAAAGATAAACATTATATATTCATTCTTCCAACCTAAACAACCTCAGGATTACAGAAATTTCTAAAGAAAACAACTTTGAACAATAAAAAAAGCGCCGAAGATGTCATGATCAATCATCATAATCACATAGACTAACCCCCACCCAGTGCTGACATACAAGTCTTACTCTGTGAAACGTTTAACCTTTGGCCTGCCACAAGGACTGCTCAGACTTTGGAACCAGGGCAACACATTTGCACGTCCTGGTAATTACATACAGTAAGACTGGAGAGCTTTAAAAGCCAGAACTCCAAAGCGCAAGAATTAGTCTTCACTTCACACAAAGAGGAGGACTCTCCCTACCTTAAGGCTTCCAGGAGCTGTACTAAACCCAGAATGGGGGGTACCAAGCTCTGCCTTTTGCTGCTTCTGGGCACATACACTCTAGCCCGTAAGTACTGTATTTTTATTTTTAAGCTAATTGAATTTAAGGACATAGCTGTATACTTTAAGTGTAAATCTATTCAATAAAAAGTTAGTGAATAATTATGTCTTGATATTTAAAAATGCTTATAACTTAAACTTTGAAATATTTAAGTTCTGTATGTGACAAATTCATACCTGCAGTAATTATTTAGCAGTATTTGCAGGATTTAATAGTGTGTTTGGTACTCAATAATTAATTTTGCCTTACTTGTTGTGTAGCTCTGATTCTACTTGAATAATTTCAAAAAGCAAAACCAAAATATAATATTTTAAGCACAAATAGAAACAGCAAACATGTATACTGATTTAATTATACTTGTGAATACAGATTTTATATATTGAATTATTATTAAAGTGTTTATTTGTTCACAGTTAGGTTTTCAAGCAGCTTGTGGCCTTTAAAATGTCAAGCAAGCAATTGTTTTCATCCTTTACAGAGCAAGATGTGGGGAGTGTTGAAGAGCCAGTTTGCCTTTGTGAGTAGCTTTTTTTTTATCCTAAAGCAGTTTTAGAAGTGACTGTTCATGACATTTATAACATGTGATTTAACTTCAGAAATGGAAATCCACAACAAAAAAAAGATATTCCCATCCTAATCATTTATCATGTTCTCTTAGAATTAAACTATCCACTTCAAGTATTCAAAGATATATAAAGTCTGAATTTGTTTTATCAGAGTATAAAGCAGTAACATCACAGTGCTCTAACTGGTGTTTGAAATACTTTTTAGTGGCCAAAAGATTCAAGAACTTCAGGCGGTTTGTGTATGACTACGAAGCTGAAACCTTTAACGGTGTGAATGGAGCCACGGACAACAAGAGCGGCCCCAAAGTCTCCTGCAAGGTGTGTCTCACAGCCCCACTCATTACTCATTACAACAGTCCCGTGACTCTGAATAGAAAATAATATTTCTCAAACAAAACAATCTCCTGCACAGGTTGAGGTTGATGTGCCCCAGACTTGTAGCTTCATCCTCCGCACCACAGAGTGTTCTCTGAGCGAGATTTCTGGTGTGGATGCAGAGGGGAACCCCATGTATCGTCCTGCTGCTGGAACTGAGGATTTCAAAGCTGCCATGGCCAGGTAAGTCATCTTGTTACATTTCTAGTGATGCTTAAGAACGAATTTGTGTTATTCAATCCTTAAACTAGGGACTGTGTGATCAGAAAAGTGGCTAAATGGCTAAAATGTATACACCAACAGGAACCCCTTGAAGATCTCAGTTGTAGGACGTCTTCGTGTTGAACTCTACCCTGAAGACGATGAGCCTGTCAACATCCTGAACGTCAAGAGGGGCATTGTCTCTTCTCTCATCGTGCCTGTAATGGAGGAGGAGATGAACAAACAAATGGTAACTGCCCCTGACAGTTTTTAATGCCTTATTTTTGTTTTGCCAGTATTTACAGCAGTAACTAATCAATTCAGGCCAGAGTAACCAAGGAGAGCTTGACTTTGTTTGTGCTGTAGAACTTTGCAAAGATAAACAAGTTGCACAATAAGTAGATAAGGTGCCCCAGTCACAGGTAATAAACACACTGCTGTAACATCATGTTCTCACAACGACTATCTTCTGCTGCAGGTCAAAGTCCTAGATAAGTTTATCTATCACCTGCTTTCATGACGGGGGGTAATCTTTAGGATTAATTGATAATCAGATTCAGGGAAATTGCTACAGGAAAAAAATTAATTTACAGCTACAGCTCTTTCAACTTTATTTCTCAGCACTGATGATGCCTCTCACCATTTTCAGGCCACTGTGCATGGCGTGTGCCCCACTGACTTCACTGTCAACGTCAGAGAAGACATTGCCACTGATGTGACTGTCAGCAGGGATCTTTCCAAATGTGACTGGTTCTTTGCCCGCAGGCAGGACACCAGTCCCCTGGCCCTCATCTCAGGCATGGTAAAAGATTTATCAACAACCTCATACAGTCACCATTACAAACACAAGCTAAGAGTTGTTTAATGTTAGAGTTGGGAGAAGTTGAAGAAGAAGATGATAAGCTTTAAATACATTGTTAAAAAGAATCCTTTTAATAGAATGATGTCATTTGTAAGGAGCTATAAATATAAATCAACTGATGGATTCACTTATGAAAACACAAAGAAAATAACTAAATAGCAACCTGTTTAAAACTGAAAAAATAGATATATCTGTCAATATGCTATTTTTGTTTTTTTTTTACTTACAATCTAACAAAACAATATCTTTCGACCATCAGAACTATCCTCTGTCAAAAATGATTAGCAGCACCCAGACTTGCAACTACAAGTTTGACAACCAGAAGAAACACATGACCAATGGAATCTGCACAGAGAAACACATCTTCCTGCCCCTCTCCCATGAGTAAGTTTTAAAACTCTGAAGTATTAACTTAATAATAAAGGAGTGTTCAATTTTCCAAGCTTTTAGATGCTTAAAGTGACACATTGTAGGCTTGCTTCATTATTTGTGCACAATTTGTGGAATTTCTTGACTTTTACATGCCTTAGAAAAATACTTAACAGACAAATACAGGTTGTTTATAAAAAAAAAAACATGTTTTCGAAATGTAGTTATTTTCCATTATGACCAATTTGTTAAAATTGTTTAATTTCTTCTGAAAACAGGAATGAATATGGAATTTCTGCTGTGGTGAAGCAGACTGTGACTCTGAGGGAGACCGCCAAGATCAATGACAGAATCTTTGACCGCAGTAAGTGCCTCTGTTTTTAGAAATAATGCAAAATATCAAGATATGTTTCAAAATGAATCAGAAATGTGTCAAAATGTTCTGCATTTTTCTTACTGTTATATACACATTACTATGATATAATTTTGCACAGATGAGGACAACATCAAGTTCTTGCCCATGGATGTAGCTGATGACAAGTCCCCTGTGCAGACCAAGGATGCTGCCATTGCCACAATGCAACAGCTTAAGACCCTGTCTCAGACCACTCAGGCCGAGAAGCGTGCCAGCCTCTTCCACAAGCTCGTGTCTGAGCTGCGTGGCCTGAAGGTTGATGTCCTGGGATCTGCTGCTGTTGAGATGATGGACATGTCCAACTCTCTGACGTGGCAAGCTCTGGCTCAGTGTGGCACCCCTGAGTGCACCAGTGCCATGCTGAAGGTTTTGAGGACCTTTGATGAGTCTGCTCTTGGGGTTGATGCTGCTGTCTATGCCCTGGGACTTCTGCCCAACCCCTCCCGCCTCATGGTAAAGGACATACTGGCGATGGCTCAGTACAAGAAGAGCAAGCCCATCATGTATGCCCTTAGCAATGCCGTCAGGAAGTAAGTAAATCTACATATCATCTTTTTTTCAGTCAGGGGAATGTCCCTCTCATAACTGTAGCAGTGAATGGTGTTTTTTTGTTGTAAATAACTAATGTATAACTTGGTCACCAGACTGTACCAGGCTGAGGGTGTTACCCCCGAGATCACTGCTGTCTCTGAATTCATGGCTTCCCTTCTGGGCACAGACTGCTCTGGGGAGAAAGATCTGACCTTCCTGGCCTTGAGGGTAGGTCACCACCCATGAACATAGACTAACAAATATAGTGTTTTATTGGCAACTTCTAGTTCCTTTTTTTCTAATTGCTTTATACTGTTCCATTCAGGTTGTTGGTAACATGGGAGATGCAATGGAGGCTGCTGACCCTGCTATAAAGACGACCCTGCTGAAGTGCATGAGACAGCCTGCAACCACACTGTCTGTGCAGCTGGCTGCTATCCAGGCTTTCAGACGCATGTCACTGACAGATGAGGTAACCGACACCCACCTCTGCAGATGAACAATATCCTAATTTCCCAGTTTGACAGTGTAGATTTTCCTGAAATACATTGACAAACAAGTTACTGTTGTTTTTCTATCCAGACACGCTCTAATCTCCAGAGGGTTAGCCAGTACCCCAAGGGTGCTGTACAGAAGCGCCTGGCAGCTTACCTGATCCTGATGAGGAATCCCCAGGACAGTGACATTGAGATGGTGAAGAAGCTGCTTACACAGGAGCAGAACATGCAGATCAAGTCCTTTGTGACCTCCCACATCTACAACATCATTTCCTCCACTGATTCAGAGACCAAGATGTAAGAATAGAGCACCTTTCAGCACAATTTATGTTGCATTTCAGGGAATACTGTGCTGATTTAACAACCCAACTATTTCATCTTATTCACTGGCTTCTTTGCATTTCATTATTACCACAGGCTTGGTAAGAAGATAATGGATGCCTTGCAGGACACTGATGTCACCACACACAGTGACTACACCACAAAGTCCCGCAACTACAAGCTGGGCGTGGCACACGAGAACATGCTGGCCAGCATTCAGGGCAACATTATCTTTGATCCCAGTAGCCAGTTGCCTAAGGAGGTCTTGCTGGAAACTACCCTGAAAGCTTTTGGTTTCAACATGGATATATGGGAGGTATGTAATACTGTGGGTCATAATAATCAGCAATTTGCTGCTGTTCCAGATTGTAGCTTTAAACTTGCTAGAAACATTGCAGAGATTTACTATCATTTGTTTTGTTGGAATTTCAATTTGTACAATCCTACCCATCTGCTACAGACATAAAAGCTAAATAGCTTTAGTGAAATAATTATTTGGGCCAGATTCAGACTTGAACACATTGTTTTTTAATCTGATTGTTTTATTTTTCCAACAGTTTGGCATGGACGGAAAGGGTTTCGAGCCAACCATTGATGCTTTGTTTGGAAAGAATGGGTTCTTCCCTGACACTTTGTCTAAGGCTTTGTACTGGGCTGACGCCAATATGCCACCAAAGATCAAAGAAGTTCTAGAGAGATGGATTATTGTTATGAAGCCAGAAGGACAGAAGGTAAATCTTGTATGTAATTATTTATGTTAAACTGGTCAGAGTTATGTTATAATTCCTACTAATACCACAACAACTAATACAACTTTTTTCAAAGGTTCCAGAAAATCTTGTGAGGGAAATTGTTCGCAACTTCAACAAGCTGGTTAAAGATCTGCAGAGTCAGGATTCCCCAGAGGCCATGGCCTACCTGAGGATCATGGGTACTGAGCTTGGCTACATCAAGGGCAACGAGCTGAAGTCCATTGCTGACAATGCACTCATGTATGCAGACATTTTCATGAAGATGATTCCTACCAAGGTACTGTTCTCTGTTTCTGTTATTCATGTAAGATAAAGTCTGTCAAACAAATTACAGCTCTTTTCTATACCACAGCAAGAGCGAATTCAATTGGACTGTTATTTCTTTTCCTCAGGTTGTGGCTGACCTGATGTCCAGAACTGACAATGAGATCTTTGCCCATTACATCTTCATGGACAACAAATTCATCATGCCAACAGCATCTGGCTTGCCTCTGACATTTGCCCTGTCTGGCACCTTCACTCCTGGTGCAAAGGGAGGCATCCACATGACTCCAAAGATGGTAAATTTTCCATCTTTTGTCTGCAAGCTGACCTCAAAGTTCTATTAAAAACAGTCAGTTGTAATTGTATTATCATGCCATTGATATTTGATTGATATGCTTTCTCAAGTGACCTGCAATTTTTTTTTATAAATCTACGATGATAATAATTCAATATAAATAGTAATAGTAGTATAATAGATTGTAGTAGATGAATGATGGCAGTTTTGTCATTTTAGATTTTTGGAGTCTGAAACCTATGACCCTGAAACCTATTTAACTTCATGCAATCTGGTCTTTTTTGCAGAAGGAGCTGTTGTTCATGCCCTCTGTTGGAGTTGAGTTTGTAACTCAGATGGGAGTCCATGTCCCTGAATTCGTTGAGTCTGCTGTTGAGATGCACACCAACATGTATCATGAGAGTACCCTCAATGCCAAGATCACCATGGAGGAGAACCAGGTCAAGCTCTCCATCCCCGCCCCACAGGGCACCACAAAGCTCTTCAGCATCAGGTAACAAATAACATTAAAATTCATTTATGTGTAAAATTCAAATATGTTATATTTAATAAATGACATAGTATTTAGATGTTTTAGTTATAGATGGAAATTGTTTTTGTTTGGTTTTGTGCTTTCTCTTTGTAGACCTTTTTCATGTGTATTTAAAATCTTAAAAACAATTTGTAAGATGTTTAATGATACAGTGTATTGACATGTGGCGCCATATAGTATTGTATGTTCAATAGAGATATTTGAACATAGAAACTGATTCTACTGTTTTTTTTTTAAATAGCAACAAAGTGCTGATTGTGGGCGCTGGTGAAGCTGCAATGATCCCACACACAGAGGGTGAAGGAAGCTGCAGGCCTCTCTTCTCTGGAGTCCGTTATTGCACCGAGACACTTCATGCAAACACTGGTGACAAGACTGCTGTGCCTTACTTCCCCCTGAATGGAGAGACTAAGTAAGCTGGGGGTTTAATCTCTGATTATTATATTTCTAATTGCAACATACTAAATGATTGAATGAATTAGTGACATTCTTTAAGTCACAAGCAATGGTAACTAAATGGTGTCTCACATGTGTAATGTGAAATACCTCAGTATGATAGAGAATGTTGGTTGGAAAGGGGAATAATGTGGTGAGGGACAGTTTCTTCCCCCTCCCATATTTGCCTTGATATCATATAAAATCTGTTACCTCTTAACTGTCAGAGGTGGTATTATTAATTGGGGTTGTAGGCATATACATACTGGTATGTCATTCAGTGAAG